>JAOANR010000007.1:35225367-35709508 GCA_030278955.1 Hygrophila difformis | reverse complement strand
TTTTTTTTTGTAGTGCCCAAAATTTGGTTTCATAGAAATTAAACTCTAAGTCCAAAAATTTAAAATGAACTTAAAATTAATTTTTTCCAAATTTGACATGTATTTTTTTTTTTTAATTGCCTTCGTCTTGCAATATTTTTCATGTCTTCTAAAAAAAATAACATCGCATTTATCTTGCAAATGTTTTTTTTTTTCCTTTTCTTTCTTTCTTTCTTTTTTCCTTTTTTTTTTTCGCCTTTTCTTTTCCGTGGAAATAACTCCATTTTTCTGGAAGATAACCAATTTTCCCTGATTTTTGTTTTGCAGTGGCGTCATGGCTAAACAATTTTATCCGGAGTGACGGGAATCATCTTATAGTTGGTCGTGATAAGGATGCCCAGACTCGTATCCTTATCGACACTCCAGTGATACCACCTCGTTCAAGGGTTAATGTTGAACACCCGGAGCATTGGACCTCGCAGGTCTGTATGGAAAATTGTGGCGAGCGGATGGATCAGAAGGCGAGGAGACTGCCCTCTCACTTCGATCTACTCTTCACAGATTGGGTAGCCGTGAGCTCGAGCCATTTCACCCGAACGCGGTCCCCGGATCTTAGCGCTGATGCCAATTTCCCAGACTCTATTGTTCGCATGTTTTGTTTCTGCCCAGGCTATTGGGAGTGGACTGAGCATGTGCTTTGGCACCACAAGCAGCATTTGAGGCGTGCACAGATCTATGACGGTGTACAGGCTTCACTCTTCACGTATTACTGCAGCAAAGGAGTACTTCGCGCATTTCTTGAACGGTGGCGTCGAGCACGGAACACCTTATGTACTCCCATTGGTGAGCTTTCACTTTCGTTGTGGGATATCCATGAGCTGGTTAGGCTTCCCTACAGGGTGAGTTTTATGACGAGCTGTACCGAGTGACAAGACTTTGAGCTATGGGAACGACCAAACCCCCAGCTAGCTGCAAGTACGGTCCAATTATCATTTCGGTCTCTCTTCTTTGTTTTTATTTTATTTCCGTCTTCCTTTTTTGACTAATTTTCCTTTGCTTGCAGATATCTGTTTTTGGCATACCACTCGATCTGCAAGAAGGATAAGGCGGTCTCCATTGCGGCGTGGGTGGAGTTTAGGTTCGGAAAGGCAGGAAATATTCTAGCCCGACACTTCAGCCTCAAAAGAAGAGGGCGAGGGAACCTAAGGAGCCGTCCATCCCAAGTGGGACTATAATCAAAACGCAACTGCAAGAGCCTGTTAGTGGCAATATGGATTTTTTAGGCGTGGATGTTGCTTACCGTGATGAGCTTTATCTAGCAGCATTCATTTCTGCTTGGATTTGTGGATTTGCGCTTCCCCATGGCCGTGTAGGCATGGTTCGACCATCTGTCTTTCGAGTTGCCAGTCGCATGGCGCGTGGCACACAGGTTTCCTTGGCTATCCCCGTGTTGGCGAGCATATACCGAGGCTTGAGGATGATATGCACATCCACTGACTTGAAGCAGTGCAATGTGGTTTTTTCCTCTTCACTTTGTTTATCCGTGGCTCGCGGACACTTTCTCCGACCCATGATTGGCTGGAGGTTGCGGGGAACCCGCCCATGGTGGGGTTTTCGGGTGTAGATGCCTTTAGACGTATCAGTTATACTGCCGCCCAGAGATTGTTTACCAACATCTCACCTTCTTCTTTACTGTGCTTTCGATCTGTGACGGCTCCTTTCACCTTTCATGACAATGAGTTCCTTATCAATTCCTCTAGAAGGGATCTTCTCATTTGTGTACATTCGGCTTACTTGACGTTTAGATGCGGGTCTTCTTGCATCGTTGAGGCATACTGTCCACATCGTTTTAGCCGGAGATTCGGGTTTTGTCAGCACATCCCGGGGCCATTGAAGGAAGAGATCCTTTCTGGAGATCCGAGCGAGTTATACCGGTTATGGTTGGTGAGCACCCAATTTCTCACGAAGGCGTCTCTTACATATCCTGGTGTATCGGGTTCCATTCTTTCGACAACCCGTGATTATGCCAAGTGGTGGTCCCGCTGTCATGATCCGCCTAGCAACAATTCGAAACTCCGCCGTCCGTGTTAGCAATGATGAAGCACTATCGCCAAACTTTGCCCTAAACGTAGTGCGTTCGCCGGCACAGCCTCTGTTGAAAAACAAAGAAGTAATTTCCGCTTTATCTTTTTCTGATGAAGGGAGGGATGAGGTTTTTAACTTAGACCATCTTAGTATCCCTTCATGCATTTTTGAGGAAGAAGCACCTTTAACAGGACTTTTAAATGAAAGTTTTGATGTCTTTGTTCTATTCCTTGATTTTGTCTTTCTTTGGTTTCTTCGCTTGTATTTATGCTTTCCCTGTTTCCTTTCAGGTTGTGGGCTTGGGCAGTACATCGGCGCCCGATGATGACGATGATGATGCAGGAAGCAGTGCCAGTGTTCCTATACCCTTGACACGTGCCCCGCGCGTCCCTCGAGCAGATGTAGTGCCATCACCCGCCCTTCCTTTAGTAACGGCCGATCCTCTTGCCCGCTCAGCATCTCCGGCAGTGCGTCCCTTGGAGAAGGCTACTCCCGCAACAACTATTATTACCCCTGATGAAATGAAGAGGCGAGCAAGCTGGAAGGTAATGGACTATTTTTGGGAGATAGTGAGAGACATAATTAAGGAGGCGCCTTTGGAGAAGCTTGCGAGGGGTCGAGCTGCAGCGGATGAGTTTCTTGGCTCCATGAGGAATTGCAAGCAGGACACATCTCGGCTGGAGTTATCATTGCACCGTTTCTTCGATGGGGCCGCGATGCTTCAGGATTTGCGTACGAGGGTGGAGTCGCAAGAGTCGTTGCAACTAGCCGAAGCGGAGCTGGCCAAGAGAGATAGTGAGTTGCAAGCCAAGACGGAAGAAGTTAAAGTGTTGGGCGCCAAATTAGAAGAGTTGAAGAAACAAATGGTCGAAATGGAGTCATCTCTTCAGCGAGCTACAGGAGAGGAGCAAGTTCTTAGCGAGGCTCGCGCATCTCAAAAGGCGGTTGTTTTGAAGATCAAGAATTCCCCAGGCCCATCCGCCGAAGATTCCGCCAACTTGAAGATGATGGAAACGGCTTTCGAGAGGTCCCGAAAGGAGTTGCTACATCTACAACCTTACTAGCTTCTTCATTATTTTGTTCTTTATTCTTTGTTTTTCGCATTCTTCATTGCTTAGTTCACATGGAATTTGTATCTTGATCCCCTGGTGAAATAAAGCTCTCGTTTCTTCATTATTTACAGCATGAATGCACTTGCAAGCCCCGATGCAAAACTTTACACCATCCTTCAAATTTGAATACTAAAACACTTTAATTAAAAATTAAGTGCTTTAGTGCATGTAGCCATAACTTCTCCAACCAAGTGATGGATTAATTTAATAAATCCATTCAACATTTTTTTTAAGCAATGTGTTGAATTTAACTCATATGCTCAAATTTATTCTATCAAGTAATGGATTAAATTTAATCAACCCATTTTTTGCTTGCAAGTAATGGATCAAATTTCATCAACCCATTTACTTAAATTTTTTTTTTTTTGTAATGGATTAACTTAACCCAACTACATTTTTTTTCATCAAGTAATGAACCAATATAATTAATCCAATTACTTGATTGATTTTTTTTTGTTTATGACTGAACTTAGAGAAATGATTTCCAAGTTGCCTACGTACCCTGTGAAGGGATCAAGCCATTACGTAGTTCAAAACAAATTGAATTTGTTTATTTTGAGCCGTACACAGTTTATACTCTTGCGGGCCAGGAGTATTACATTTTTTTTTGCATTTTTTTTTGTGACGTGAAGTTTAGGCTCGTGTGTCAAGGAGCATTTTCCTTGTCCATTCTTCAAGCGTAGAACTTCTTCAAGAACCGTCCGTTTATCGGTCCGATGCTCACTCCGTCATTATCTAGCATCATGTAGGCTCCGTTTGTGAAGACTTCCGTGATGACGTATGGTCCATCCCATTTGGAGGTGAACTTGTTCCCACTGCGGTAGTTGATGACAATGGGTCTCCGGATGGCGAGGACGAGATCTCCAACTTGGAACGAGCGTGCCTTGACTTTCTTGTTGTAGAACTTCGAGAGGCGGCTTGGTAGCATTCCAACCTTTGTTGTGCTTCGAGCCTTCTTTCATCAAGGGCTTCCAATTCCTCCAAACGCAGTCGGGCGTTGTCTTCTTCAGTGAGTCCTTCTTGGATGGCGACTCTTAACGACGGGATTTGCGTTTCCAGCGGCAACACGGCTTCCACTCCATAGACCAACGAGTACGGCGTTGCCTTGGTGGGTGTGCGGAAAGTTGTTCGATATGCCCATAAAGCTTCGTTGATTTTCTCATGCCAGTCTCGTTTTGACTTGGAGACAACTTTCTTCAACAATCCGCATAGGGTTTTGTTGAAGGCCTCTGCCAGTCCATTTGCCGGCGGGTAATATGCAGAACTCTTTCGCTGAGTAAATCCAAACTTCTCACACAACTTGGTGATGGTGCTGTTGACAAATGATCGTCCGTTGTCTGTCATGATGTAACGCGGGACGCCATAACGGTAGATGATATTGATTCGGATGAAACTAGCAACATGTTCCCCTTTGACTTCTCTAAAGGGTGCAGCTTCAGCCCACTTGGAGAAATAATCCGTAGCAGCAAGGATATAGCCATGCCCCCCGGAAGACTTTGGTAGCGGTCCAACGATGTCCATGCCCCATGCGTCAAACGGCCATGATGCGACAGTTGGATGCAACGGCTGAGGAGGTTGGTGGATGAAGTTGGCGTGAAATTGGCAGGCTTGGCACTTTCGAGCAAACTCCATGCAGTCTCTAACCATCGTCGGCCAATAGTATCCCATTCTCTTGATGCGGAAATGTAGCTTCGGCCCCCGATTGGTGTGCGCCGCAAATCCCAGCATGTACTTCTTCCAATGCTTGAACAGCTTCAGTGGAGCCCAAACAACGGAGTAGAACCCCTTCGAACGACCTTCTATACAAGGTGCCATTAAAGTAGAAGAATCGGGCAGTACGTCTTCGGATATCAACTTTTCTTCTCGGATCCTCGGGTAACTTCTGATGCAGCAAGTAGTCTACCAAAGGCTACCTCCAATCTTCTTCTTCGTCGATTTCAAACACTTCAACGGCCGTATTCTCGTCGAACTCCTCATCGTCTTCAAAAACCGGAGGTATCACCCATCCCTTAGTCAACGTGATACTCATCTTGTCTTCTGGAGAGGCAAGCGTTGACGCCAACTTTGCAAGGGAGTCAGCTTGCCGATTTTGGCTTCTAGGGACATGTTCAATCGTCACATCACGGAGATATGCCATCAATCTACGTGCGTATTTGTGATATGGCACCAGATCCGGCTTCTTGACTTCATATTCGCCAAGTAGCTGGTTGACTATTAACTTGGAGTCGCCGTAGACTTGAAGGTGCAGTTGTTTGGCGTCGACTGCCATTTCGAGTCCCAAGATCAGTGCTTGATATTCAGCAACATTATTGGAGCAATTGCTAGTGAGGGTAATTGAATGAGGTAAGATCTCACCTGTTGGAGTGACGAAGACGATTCCTACTCCAGCTCCTTCCTTGTGGGCAGCTCCATCGAAGTACATTTTCCATGGTTGTCTAGCTTCAGTTAGCATCACATCTTCGTCCGGAAGGTCGTCAGAAAGATCCCATTCAGCAGGTATCGGATGATCAGCTAAGAAGTCGGCCAGGGCTTGTCCTTTGATAGCCTTTTGTGGTACGTAAACGATCTCGAACTGTTGAAACAACAAGTACCATCGTGAAAGTCTTTCAGAGAGAGCAGATTGAGACAACACATGTTTTAGAGGATTTGCTTTGGATACGAGATGTACCGTGTGAGCTTGGAAGTAATGCTTCAGTTTGCGGATGGCGAAGACCAATGCTAGACAAAGCTTTTCGATTGGACGGAACTTGAGCTCGTTCGGCGTCATCATCCGACTCAGATAGTATAGTGCGTTTTCCTTGCCCCCCATCATTTTCTTGAGCCAGCAAGGCGCCAACAGAGTTTTCTTGGGCAGCTACGTATAGGATCAACGGTCGTCCGATCACTGGAGCAGCTAGCACTGGCGGCTTCATCAGATAAGCTTTGATGTTGTCGAACGCTTTCTTACAGGACTCATCCCACTCGAACGGAATACCTTTCTTCATGAGCTTGCTGAACGGTTGGCATCTTCCAGCAAGATTGGAAATGAACCTCCGGATGTACGCGAGCTTGCCTTGAAGGCTCTTCAACTCATGGATATCTCGTGGTTCCGGCATCCTCAAGATTGCGTCAATTTTGGCTTGCTCGATTTCAATGCCGTGATTCCGTACAACGAAGCCGAGGAACTTTCCAGAGGACACGCCAAACGCGCACTTCAACGGATTCATCTTCAGTTGATGCTTGCGAAGGCGTTCGAACACAGTCCTCAAGTCTTGCTGGTGATTGACTCGTTCCTTTGTCTTTACCACGAGATCGTCGACGTAGCATTCAACCAAGTTGTGCAGCATGTCATCGAAGATCTTTTGCATGGCACGTTGATATGTTGCCCCCGCATTCTTCAGGCCGAAGGGCATAACTTTATAACAGTATATGCCTTTTGGAGTCCGGAACGCGGTCATCTCTTCGTCTTCGGGCGCCATCTTTATTTGATTGTAGCCGGAAGACCCATCCATAAACGATAATGCTTCATGTCCCGTGGTGGCATCAATCATCGGCTCGGTGATCGGCAATGGGAACTCATCTTTCGGGCAAGCCTCATTCAGATCGCGAAAGTCCACACAGACTCGAATTTGTCCATTCTTCTTCCTCACCGGGACGATGCTTGAGATCCAAGTGGGATATTGCACTTCACGAATGAAGCCAACGTCGATCAACTTGTTCACCTCAGCTTCAATTTGCGGTAGAAGTTCAGGCCGGAACCGACGTTCTGTTTGCTTTACGGGTCGTGCGTCTTTCTTTCACTGCAAGGCGGTGGACGGCTATCTTGGGGTCCAGGCCGGGCATTTCCTTGTAGGACCATGCAAAGACGTCTCTGAATTCTTGGAGCAATGCTACGTACTTCTCCGCTTCATCTATGGTCAGTTGGGCACTGATAAATGTTGGGCGAGGATCTTTTTCATCGCTTAAGTTCACCTCACGCAGCTCGTCCACCGTGATCTTGATATCTTCTTCAAGTTGCGTTGGTGCTGCGTTGGCGTCTTCTTCACTTGGCTCACCGCAGTCAATGGTGATATGATGGATGTCAACTTTGTCAGCTTGATCATCTTCGTCATGCTTTGTGAAGATGATGGTTCGTTTCTTGAGCTTTAGCCATTCGTCGGATGAGACAGTCCACTCAACTTGACGCTTCATGCGGGAAGGTACGGTGCTTTTCACATCGTTGCCGTAGTTAGGGTCGTCCAATATCCCTTGTTTTGCCGGAGACCGCTCTTTGCTAGCCGATGTTTTGATTTGTGATTGGCGTTTTGTAGAACCTAGCCTTTTGAAGACGGATTTTGCAGAGTCTTCTTTGGCAACAGCCCCGACTATCGAAAATAGTTGGCTTCACTTCTTTGTTTGCTCCAAGCCGGCGAAAGACGGATTCTTTGTGCTCGATTGTCTCCGTTGAGCCAAGTCTATCATGGACACTTCGTTTTTGCTCTCCTTTTGACGGACTACCGATGCGATCAAATGCTGACTTTCGTGCAGGTTGGTCCTTTGGAGCATGATCCTCTTGATTTGCTTCCTCGGTGATGTAATTGGCCGTAGCTCGTTTTATGACGATACGAACCGGTGCCTTCACTGTTTGTTCCGCTTTGACGAATATGGGCGCTTTCGATGCTTGGGGCGCCGTGTCAAATTCCGCAACATACCCAAGTCCACTCCGGTCACCTTTTCTTCGATTGTTGTCCGAGAGCTTTCCCAACGGTGATGGCTCATTTGGGTTGAATCCAGACTTGGTGAGCAGTTTGAATGCCTTTGGACCGAATTCCTTATCGTTCTTTAGTCGGCGTGCCTCACTGCCTTTGAGTTGAATCTTCAACACTTTTTGCGATGTGCCGGGATCAATGGGCGTTAGCGGGAGTGTAAGTCCTTCGAATGCTTCTTCCAGAATGGATTTTCCTTTGTCTTCACAGGTTGGTTGACCTTCTTTACGTTCTTCTTCCTCCAAAGAAGGTGCCTTAGCTTTGGACGCCTCAAGGTAGTACTTAGCATCCCCATAATAAGACTCGGCCACCGCAAATGGTTTGTCATCGGCGATAACCCTTTTGACGACGCCGTTGTGCACGTACTTGAAGCATTGGTGCCATGTTGAAGGGACGACGCCGTTCTCGTGGATCCATGTCCGACCAAGAAGCATGTTGTATGATGTTCTTGCGTCAATGACGTGGAAGTACGTGCTTGCAGCCATGTCATCAATTTGCAGCCGGACTCGGATTGCACCAAGGGATTTTTGCCCCCCTTGGTTGAAGCCTTGGATCAACATTTTACTATTGGATAATTCTTCCTCCGAGATGCCCAATTCCTTCAGGGTGTGAAGTGGCATGATGTTGACGGCAGACCCTCCATCTATCAGGACGCGGTTTACTCGCTTGTTGTCTACGTATCCAACGACGAACAATGGTCGGTTATGAGCCTTCGAATTTTCCAGCTCCATCGGCATGTCGTCGTCATTGAACGTGATAGACAGCATGCATTCGTTGAGATGTGAATGATCCACAACTTGTTTGGTGTGGTCTTGCTTCGATGTGCTCCCAACTTCAGAGACGGTGCTGCAGGTGGTGGAATTGTGAGGAACTTTGATCTCGATCGATCCAACTTGGATGGAAACGGTGTTGGCCGTCTCTGCTTCGTCTGCCAAGGTGATTTTGCCTTGTTTGACGAGATCCATGACTTTGTCTTTGAAAACGAAGCAATCTTGGATCGTGTGGCTCACCAAACGGTGGTACTTGCAGTATAGCGGGTCGTTGGTCATCCCAGCTTGCTCGGGACGTTTCATCCTTGGTAGCTCGATGAGGTTTTCTTTCATCAAGTCATCGAAGATGCCCGGTAAGTCGGAGTCAAGGAATGGGTACGTCTTAGCCTGTCTATCTTCCAATGACGACTTTTGACGTTGAGCTTGTGGTGGCTTTGGCTTGTCGTTTGTCACCGGCTCCTTCCCGCGTACCTTTACGAGAGCGGCGCTTGTTGCCATCGCATCCTTTGTGGGTGGCTTCGACTGTGGCTTGCCTCCCTTCTTCCATTCGACTCGGTTGTTTGTACGAGTTTGTTGAACGGGCGGACCATAGGCTCCACTTGACGCCAAACTTAGCTCCATGTCGTGAGCACGAGTTGCAAGCTCCTCGAATGTCCGGGGACGAATGCCTTGCAGGATGTATCGTAGGCCCCATTGCATGCCTTGGATGCACATCTCAATCGCCGACGTCTCAGACAAGCGATCCTTGCAGTTGAGGCTCAGGCTTCTCCAGCGGTTGATGTAGTCGATCACCGGCTCGCCCTTTGATTGTTGCGTGTTTGTCAATTCTATCATGCTGACGGTACGCCGTGTGCTGTAAAAACGGTTCAGAAACTCTTGCTCAAGTTGATCCCAACTGTCGATGCTGCCGTGTTCCAAGTCGGTATACCATTCGAACGCATTCCCCTTTAGTGAACGAATGAACTGTTTGACGAGGTGATCTCCAAACGTACCCGCTTCGTTGCATGTCTCTACGAAATGGGCGATATGTTGCTTGGGATTCCCTTTGCCGTCGAACTGTTGGAACTTGGGCGGTTGATAGCCTGCCGGCATCCTCAGTGAGTCGATGCGGGCGCTGTATGGCTTGAGATACGTCAAGGAGGATTTTGACCCTGCCGAGACCTCTTCCTTCAGTGTTCCCTGATGAACTCTTTCAGTTGATCAGCCGAGATGAAGCCGTCAGGAGTGACTTGGACGTCAGCGGTTGCTTTTCCTTTTGCCGAAGCGCCTTGCCGGGAAGTCTCTTCATCGTCGCGGATCTCTACGGGCTTGTTCACCGCTTGGCCGCCGTTAGAGCCATCCAGTCTGTTCATCATTTGCTCCATGCGTGCATCTTGCAACTCGGATCTCTTCACAAGCATTTCCACAATCTTTGTCAGGTTGGACATTTGCTCTTCAAGAGTGCTGGCTTGGGTTGTCATTGCAGCAGCATGACGCAGGGCGGATGTTTCTTCTTGATCTCCCCGCGGGCTTGACAACGGCGTGGAAGATCCCGATCTATGGTCGTTTCCTTCTTCCAGCAGCGGCATATCCGCATTAACTTCTTTTCCGCGCGCAGCATCGGCGGCCTCCATTGCTTTCTTCATATTCCTTGTGGTGACGTTGGGCATAGCGGCATCGGATGTTGAAGAGTTGCTCTTGGAGGTGTTCCTTGAAGCCATTGGATTTTGTTGACGACGTCTGGAGGAGATGAAAGGCAGAAGTGTCCCACTGGGCGTGCCAAAATCTGTAAGTGCAAAAAATGCGTAGACAGAAACTGCAAAATAATTTTATTAATTTCACAAGAAATGTCTACAATTACAGAGAATTTCAATGAATTTAAAAGAAATATGTGAAGATCAAACGATATGAGTGTTCGACTTCTGTTACTCCTTTGATTCCTCCAACCTTGAAGACGTCGAGATGCTTTTGTGCTTCTTCTTCGGCTTCTTGGAATTTCTGCAGCGTTTTGTTGCTATAGATCTCAAGTGTTTGAGTCTTGAGAGTGATTAGGGTATGAAGATGTGTGTCTGGAAGTGAAGTAGTAGTGACCCTCAATATGTGACAGGGTGCCTCTATTTATAGAGGGAAAACCCTAGGGTTTGTGGATGATGGACCAATCAATGGGCTGGTCCAATCCACATTTCTATCGGGTCGGTGAGCATGTGGGCCTTTCATCTGGGCTTGTTCACATTGACTGATTTCAATGGACTGGCCTGCTTCAAGTGTCAGTGTCCATTGGATCATAGACTTGTGGGTCTTGTACTTGGGCCTGTCCACACTGATTAATTTTTTTGGGTTGGCCTGCTTCGAGCTTCCATTAGGCCATGGGACTTGTGAGTCTTGCATTTGGACTTGTTCACATTAGCCCAACATAATTAAATCCATTTGGCTTGATAGATCCAAATGGCCCAATAAATATTAAATAATTATTTCAAGCATTTAATTTATTTAAAATGCCTAAAATTAATTAAATTAATATTTAAATTTGCACGTGTCGCATTTTTAATGGCGAATAAATTTCACGTGTTTACAATTATATATAAAGAAAAATTATTCAACAAAAGTGTCTAGAAAATGTGAGGAAGATAAAAGGGGTTCTCCAACCCTTGAGTTAATTGAAGAAAAAATATTGGCTGGAGTCCTGAAGAACTCATAATGACATTATGATATTTACGATGTACCATTTGAATGCCAATGAAGCTTGGTTAAACAATAGAAAGGAGATGTATTTCGTGAGTCTACACATGGAGTTAACGATAATATGTGAGGCATCTTGGCTTTTGGTATGATGACACCAGCACTCAAAATGAGGATGATGAAGAGGAGAATTGCATCATATGTTTCGTTAGAAAAACTCCGGAGATGCACTTCTCGAGGGGTTGGAGATAGATTTTGGAGGGATCTATACCAAGACGGAGTCTTGGTTAACACAACCTTGTGCTTGGAGATTGGAGTGATGGCTGAAAAATGTTCACTAGGGCAACTTCTTGTATTTCCAATAGCTAAATAAAAAATCATAAAGTGAAAGAGAACATACATATTGCGGATGTTTGGGAGTTAGCGGGCCCGCCAGCCGTTAGCGGATTCTTAGAGAGAACTGTAAAACAATCTACTCTTCGAATCTTTTATATACTAGCGGATCTGCTCGCTCCCAAACATCCACATTACAAACTTTTTTTTTCAAAAAAAATAAAATAAAAAAATGCTTATCGAATAACATGAGATAAAATATGTTGTAGAGATGTTACATCAGAAAAATGTGAAGATCTCTCTTGCTTGTATGGAATAAAAGTCATTTAATTTTACCCATTATGAATTGAATTTAGGCTGAATATCATTCCCATCCGATTATGCATCATATCCAAATCATGTTCCTTCAAGCATACTTGTGTATCAATTGAATATAATACAATTCTGCTTAATTAATAAAGTCATTCAACTCAAAATAAAATGTGTATACGTATATAATTTTTCCCATAAGTAATCCTACGATTTTGTGTGTGCGGGAGAGGAAGAGGGATATTCGAGCGCTGCTTTGTAGATGGCTTCAAACGCGTGTTCAATACACGACTTAAACTTGTTCGGATCCATGAAACCTTTCTCCATATTCATCGCGATTCTGAACTTCCCCACATAACTTATCATTGTCACCGATAAGCTCTGCAAATCAATTAAAGCTAGCGCGATAATCACCCATTATTAAGAACTAAATTTAACCAAATATATAATTATGAAATCTCAAAATAAAAAATAAACATAATGATGATCCATGCATGTCTTTAATTAAAGAGCAAAAATAGAAGTGGGAGGACAAATTAAAGAGATAGAGTAATGAAAGAAATAAATAACCTGTGGTGGTCCAGCCACAACAAAGTATAGTCCCTTGACAGGGTGGTTTGCCAAAGCCATTTGTTCCACTGGTCCTATCAAATTCGATATTGCCATGCTCGTATTCTTTAGTGTCCCATGGATATATTTAGCTGTTGTCTGCATTTCAACACTCTTTTCATTTAGACATCATATATGGAATGGATTCATTATAACCTAGCTATTTGTGCTAGTATTTGTTTCACTGTTTATTATTCCTTGTCGAAAAACATTGATGTGATAGATCAGCAACTCTCTAACAATATAACACAGTGTTATTATTACACATATGGCATATACTTTAAAATTTTTTAAATCTATGTTTGTTCTGGTTACAGTACATATTGGGGGATGCATGTAGCAAACGTGATTGAAGATTATGTAAATGTGATGCGAGAATGAGATTTTATGATGAGTTAAAAATATCATCACAAAACCATTTCCCAACCTTACTTTTATAAATAAGCATCACAAAAATCACCAAAGGCATTCTGCATCTGTAGTGGGTTTGCAGTAACAGTAACAATTACAGGTCTCGTCCAGCTACTGCATCACTAGTTTAGTTAGACTTTTGTTTTTTTAAACTATAGTATATTTTAGGATGTAATAATAATTCGACAGAAGTCTAACCATATCATGATCATCTATCAAAAGTCCAAAATTAAAAATAGATATGTAGAAAATAAAAAAATCATTATAACAAGCGTTATAAAAATCTAAATTTTGTGGTTAACATTAATATTTTCATTGACGCTTTAATTTTATTTCTTTTTTAGAAAATTAAATATAATTATTTTTAGAAAATTCTAGCAAAAGTCTGGTCGAGCCCATTTAATTTATTGTCGAATACGACTTATGAGCGTATCAGTCGCCCATTTATTGAGGTATTGGGTAAGTATTTAGACAACCAGTATACATGTGTAAAACGCAAACGCAGGAGGCATATATAATTAGTTAAAGGTGGCACACTGACTCTATATAGTATCAAATTTAAAGTTCAAATTTTTTTATTGTTTTATTTATTGAAAATTGTAAATGCAAATAAAATTTTATCTTTTATTATCAACTATCTACCATATTATATCTTTATTTGTCTTATATTATGTCTTATCTTCTTATTATATATATAAATCTTCAATTCAGATGGAATTAATTAATGGCTATTGATGACCTATCTTACATCATTAGGGTAGTGTAATCATAGTACTACCATTGCAATTAAGGTATTGGTTGGTTGGCTGAAAAGTTGTGTCTGCCCGCGAGCGGTCGGTATGCTACACTATTATTATATTGAAAATTCTTAAAATTGAAAATGAAGGTTTCATCAATGTATTCCAGCCCATATTATTTTAAATAATAAACACACTCTTCTAAAAAATAGTATGTTACAATAATCTCAAGTGTTTTAGGTTCCTTTGATTTTATTGAACGAGTCTTATATATATCAACCTCTTATCAGCGAAAAATAACGGGAATTTACTGTAATTTTAACGTCATAGTAAATTGTAACGACATAGAACACATACGTACCTCTGGGCCTTTTAATTTTCGGATGAGATTAAGAAGCTGGCCGGTGAGGAAGACCGCAGCAGAGTTCCTTTGCCTCTTGATGGTCCGACGAGATTTGTTAACGAATATGAGAGGATTTTGGAGCTCGGCCTGGGTGAGTTTGGGAAGAGGAACTTGCAAGAATGCAAAGCGATTGCCCCAAGGCATATCGGAATCGGGTTTCACCATCTCGTGGACCGATTTATAGCCTCCAATGGCCCTCGTGTTGAGTAGCACCAAGGCCGTGGATTTGGCAACCCCAGACCCTTCACTCATTTTTTGCATATACATGCGCGTTCCGAATATGATTATGCCCGTAATCACATCGTTGATTGTCTGCACAATTTTACAAATTAAATGCTTCATCACTTTTAAAAATTTATATTGAAACATTGAAATGGTAGAAATCAAATAAATGTACTATTAAGTAATTAATGAATATAAATGGTACATATAGGGTGAAATGGATATTGAAGGCGAATAAATGCCCAAAACATTCTATAACATATTATACTAGAAGAATTTTCAGCGAACCAAAATTTTTGGTAAAATCTGATTTAAAGAGGTTAGTAATTGAATTTGCGACCAAAATTCATTAGTTACCACTTACCACAGTTTTAGCCATCAAATTCACAATTTTTCTAGTACAGCTAGGGAAATGACAAAAATTAATATAAAAGTTACCACTTTAAGCCTGTTCTTAATCTCCTTGATCTGATCAATGGTGAAGGTCGTCGTGGCCGAAACAATCGGCCGGAACTCGACGCCGGCTTCGCCCGATCTGATCGGCGACTTATCGTCCTCGATCAGGCTGCTCTTCATAATGCTCCATCCGAAGTCATACGCAGTGTGGAACACCCCGGTGAACAGCCTAGGGATCCGACGGAAGAACCCCTTAACCCGCCCGCCGTGCTCCACGGGGGCCGACTGCCGCGTCGGAAACGTCAGCGGCATAAGCGGATTGTCCAGCCTCTGCAGACAGGACAGCAGAGCGCCCATGAGCGAGTATCCGTCGCCCAGCGAATGATGCAGCTTAAAAATGACGTTCCCGGCAGCGTCCCGGGTCGGGTATTTCACGATGTGGATCTCCCACAGCGGCCGCGTCTGCGGCAGCTGCTCCATCGACAGGTTCGAAAGGTACTCACCGAAACACTCGTCGTAGTATTCGACGGGCATTCCGGCCTGGAAAACCGGAAATTTTACATGTTCGGCTAGGTTCACCTCGACTTTCTTCCATTTCTTGATCCCTTTCTTGCCGGCAACCTGTTGTCAAAAATGCCATAAGTAGAAAATTCTACCACATAATGCTTATATTAGTTAATCAGTGTTTGGAAATTGGAATCGTAAGCATTAAATAACTTGTTATTAAAAAAATAAAGAAACCCACTATTTAAAATAGCCACTAGATCTCTCTCTATATATATATTTAGGTTAAATAAATCATTCGATGTGGGACAGAAGTCTACAACTTGAGCCAAATTTCCAACTAAAACAAGAACACATACACTACTACAAGTAGGTCAACAAAAGCACATACACTACTACAAGTAGGTCAACCAAAAATCGTTAACTACTACAAAGTTATAAATCAAATTCAATGTGATTGAAAAATAGTTTAAAATTCTTATAGTGATAGGGCATCGACACGACCATGATGGAGGAGAAGCGTGGATTGATGGGCAAGAAGACATGTTTAAGGAGGGAGACGGCGGTGGGGAGATCGATGGAGATTGGAGTTTGGCTTTCGAGGACACCGAGAATGGTCAGGGACAAGACAGAGCTCCTCAAGTATTGTGCGCTGGGGCTCATAGGCTCCAACACTTCTTCTTGCAGCTCTACATCCATATTTAGTAATTAATATTTTGAACCTATAGTGTTTGATCTTTAATAACTAGTACATGCGAGTGTATTAGGTATATATATAGATTTGTAGCCATATATAGGCAGGTGGAAGTATGTAAGGAATAGTTAGGAAAAAGGGATGATGATTTGGGAATAGTATAATTGTACTGTGTAATAAAGGGGGTGAGGATATTAACAAGATAAGTGAATGATTAAAAGTCGTGATAGTTGGTAGAATTATGTCGCGGTCGCACAATTAAGAAATCGGCAAAAAAGAGTGTAGGTTGGCCAAAATGAGGAAACAGAGAGAAATCAATAATTTGTGGAATGGAAGTTGATTGTTAGACTGACACAACAATGTAATAAATTAATGAGGGGAGTGAGCCTTTGGTTTTCCATTCGTCCATTGTGCTAAATATGTATATTCATTACATAAATTGGGTGTGATCATTATCAATATTTTTGTGATTAATATGTACCATGTAGATTTTGATAGGTCTTGAAGTTTTTAATTTTATATTGAGTGTTTTAGTAGTAGCTATAGTTTTTTTAAAACTATTAAAAGATAGATTAAATTAAAAAGTAAATTTTTAAAGCTCCCAAAAGAGAAGATTATTAGTTTTTTGTTTGCAGAGCTTCTGATTCACAACTAGTACATCATTTAAAAGCAACGTAAATAACAAAGCTAGTATTTTGATATAGAAAATTTAAAGCTCTCAAAAACGCTTAAAAAATATATACATACAGTATATCCAGCTCACTTTACAAGCTGATGGTTTGATTGTTGGGGGTGTCGACATGTGAAATGAGGATTGACGGCAGACCAATTAGTATGACACGGGGCCAGGATGTATCATTCATGCAGACCAATATGAAGTAATTATTAGTCCCTCCCATTTCAGTTTCCTAATTAGTATCATGCTATTGCAGGCAGTCTCGCTGTCCAGTTATCTATTAGTAGTAATTTAGTATCATGCTCTTTTTCCCAACTTCGTTCCCTGCATACAGAATTGAAATTATATTGATCCATCAGATAATTAAAATAATTCCTTCTCAATTCACTACAAAAATAAAAATTTGCGCTTTGAACAAGATTATTATTATAAAATAAAAAGTCCCACAATATCTAATTAACATTTATGGTTACACAATTCATTAATGCGTATTTAGGGCTAAGGTGCCACAGTATCTGCAAAAACGTGCCCCATAAAAGGGTCATCAATGGCGGTCACACAATTCATTATACTGAGTTTAACGGATTCAGGGCTAAGGTTAATGGTTTTTTGTGTTGAATTAACTAACTATTGTGCTGCTAATTAATGATTTTTAGTGCTTCAGGATTCGCATTGATAACTGCTCACTCCAATTCCATATGTGACGTTAATTACTCCCTCCGTTCCGTTCCTTTTTAGTTATCTTTTTTAGAGAGTAAAAATAGTTCCAAAATAGTTGTCATTTTTAGGTAGTTATAGATAGTTATGCTATGTTTTCACTATATTGCCCTTAATTTTACATAAATGCTATTTGTTGACATTTATTAAGAATGAGTTTAGGTGGAGAGTAAAAATGTAAATTTATAAGTTAATTAATGCAAACCTTGGTTATTGAAATTGAGCTCAAAGAGACAACTAAAAAGGAACGGAGGGAGTATGTCGAGTTTAATTCTACATGTATCGTTGTTGATTAAGAAAAGATTAATTCATCACATCAATGGCTGATGTTGGAACTAATTTAATGCTATATTCCTTCAACACCAAAATCATACTCCCTCCGTTTTAAAAAAGATGCAACATTTATGTATTTCTCGCAATCCAATGTACATTTTTAACGCGTAATATCTCAAATTCTGTAAAAGTAAAAATTATGAAAGTTTGATATTCTAAAACTACGCAATTAGACAAATCCAACAAGATCCCACTTGATTATGTTTTATTTTAACATTGAATCAAAATTACTCCATAAATAGTAAAAACTATTCAAATGTTACAATTTTTAACGGAGGGAGTATTATGCAGCACATTCTTCACATAGAGATTATGGACCTGTTTGGGAATTATCTTTTAATTTTTAACTGATTATGTGAGTAATAAATTAGTTAAAATTAGCTGTTTGGCAATTTTGAGGCCAAATTTTTTGTTTAGAATAAGCTAATTCCAAAATGCTGTTATTTGCAGCGGTTTCAAAAAGAGTTGATTGGACACTATTTTTTTTCTTTTGTCTTTTTAAATAAACTAATTTATTCTTAATTGTCTAGAATAACCTAATTTCATTAAGTTGTTTTGCCAAACAAAGTCTATGTATCATTCTGCACTGTAACCGAATTAGGAAGTGCCGAATGTGATGACCCTATGTAATCTTTGTGGTAGTACATTATATGGTATAAAAATTTGATATTAATGAAGATATTATCTTGATTAGCTTTTATTATTTTCAAAAGTAAGATATGGATAGATTTAATAAGTATCTTTTTTTTTTTTCAAGTCTTCGATAGTTTGCTTGCCGAAATGATCAAAGACACAATATATGGTGGTAAGGATCGGTTTACCTATAATTCCAAGCTTCCTTTGTGGGCAACCCATTAATTAATTAATTCTGGTGAATCTATATATAGTACTTTCAATTGCATCCATATATATCTTTTTTTTCTATATTATAAGAGGATTTCTCTCGATTTTCGTGTCAATTTTATTTCATTCTCCACCGTCCATCTTAATTGAATTTGAATCGTAGCCGCTCATTTGTAAATTGATTTTGGACCGTCGGATCACAAATTGGAGGTGAAATGGAATCGTGGCCATCGGATCCAAATGTTATTCGGTCTAATCCAGATATCCATTCCCTTCCTCCGACGATTCTCGTTCCTCAATTCGGCCTTGCTCTCGCTTCCCTTTTCCGCCGCCGTTTCCCCTGTGTCGTGCCGTCCTTGCCTCCACACGGTCCGCCGCTGCCCGACGTTGGATTCTTCCTTCCGCCGTTGGAATGCTTGAGTACTTCCCGCCACTACTTCCTCCCTTGTTGCCGCCGCCGTTAAGAAGGCTACGCCGGTATGGTGGGTCGGGTTCTCCCAATTTTTGCCTCTCTTCCTCTCAAAATCAGATTGGAAAATTGAAGCGAGGCACATGGCGGCGGAATAATCGCGTCGTTGGGGCTTCTAGGGTTCGCACACAAAAAGCGAAGCGGGATAAGGTGTATGGAGAATCTCTCTGGACACCCAGCCTAACCTAATCCTCCAAATTTGTTTTGTTTCTTTTTATTTTATCTTTGCCAATTTTAGGATTCCAACAATTTGAAGGACGCGCTCAAGTACTCAGCTCAAATGCTTTCGGAGCTTCGCACTTCCAGGCTTCCCCCTTACAAATACTACGAACTCTGTGTGTAATTGAAGTGTCTTCTTGACTTGAATTGCAGCGTTTTTCCTGTTCCTTAAACACGTTTGCTGAATTTGTGGTTTTGGGTTTGTAGATATGAGGGCTTTTGATGAATTGAGGAAATTGGAGATGTTTTTCAGGGAAGAAACTACTCGGGGATGCTCCATCGTCGAGGTCTATGAGCTTGTGAAGCACGCAGGCAACATCTTGCCCAGACTGTAACAAATCAAATATTCTTAAATTCTCTTTTGATCTGTAACTGTGTTTTGTTAATTAAGTGTTCTGTCGATTTTCCATTTGCTTTCTTTGAAGTTCATTTCTTTCTGAACTTTTCTTAGTCATTCAGTGGGGGCGAATTCATATGTTTGTGTGTGCATTGGATCAAGTTGTCTAATTCTGATATAGAGATCAAATAGGGATTTTTTTCAGGTTTAGTGTATTTTGTAAGGGATCCTTCCTAATGGAAGACACATGAGTTCATTAAAGATCTAATGTTTACAAATTCTCTTAATTATGCTACTAGATGCGATTTAAATATCTCTTTGATTTTGGGAAGTGTCAGATGAACATGCATGAGGGTAGATTTTTAAGGATGGGTGTGGTTCTTGTGGTGCCTTGATCTTAACAACAAGACAGGCCTTTTTTTAACAAATTTTCCCATAGTAGATTGGTTTGATCTTCTTATTGGCAAATGCCAATGTCTTTGTGTTGGGTATTTGCTCTGTACTGCTGGATCTGTGTATATTAAATCCAAAGAAGCTCCTGCTAAGGATATCCTTAAAGATCTTGTAGAAATGTGCCGTGGAATTCAGCATCCTGTACGTGGTCTATTCTTAAGGAGCTATC
Source organism: Hygrophila difformis (assembly GCA_030278955.1). NCBI lineage: Eukaryota > Viridiplantae > Streptophyta > Magnoliopsida > Lamiales > Acanthaceae > Hygrophila > Hygrophila difformis. Next base: position 35,689,346 of record JAOANR010000007.1, on the reverse strand, counting down.
TGTCTCAAGTTAGTAGGGACAAATTGCCTGACTTTGGCTCCGAATATGAAGGGTAAGGGTGTGTTCTCAGGTTATTGTGTAATTCGTTTTTAAACTACCTTCAATTGTTATTGGTATTATGGCCAGTAGTAATATTTTTGGAAACTATCTAATACTCCCTCTGTCCCAATAAATGTCATGTTTGACGTGGACACACAATCAAATGCACTTTTTTTTAACTGTTAATATCTTAATATATATTCAAGTAAAAATTATGTAAAATATATTCTAAAACTATACAATTAGATGAATCAAACATGATCCGACTCGACTATTTTTTTCAAATATATACATGCAATAAAACTGAGTCAAAGTTGAACAATGAACAGTATCAAAAAGTGATACAGGACATATATGATGGGAAGGAGGGAGTAGCATTTAACTTTTGGGTTCAAAAACCTTTCATGCATTATATTTTGAGATATGAGTGTTCTTGGTTTATTGATAAGGGGAAAAATAAACCATGGAGCATAATATGTAACATGATTTGTTTTTAAGCTTCTTCTTACAGGTGAATTCTCAAAGGCATGACATTAATTTCTCCTGTGTAACAATACAAAGACCTCTATTAATAATCTTTTACATAAATTCATTGAATTAATGCTTTTAGGACAAATAATGGATTATTATTATGTTCTAATAGAAATAATTTATTGTTTCTTGATTTGCAACCACTTTATTCAATTTTTTTCCATGAGGTGTGTAAACTTTTGTTGCTTGTTGGTTCCCTCTCATTTTAGATTTTAGAAATACCTGGCAGTTGTAGAATCTTTCGAATAAGGAAAGCCATTCAAAAATCATTTACCTTGAACTTGTTAGTAATGAACTAATGATTGCGTGCCCCGTCATTGTGTTTTGGGTATTAATTCCCAGTTATATGCTTTGAATTTATCCTCAAGGCTTGTGTAGATTTTGGTATTGTCCTCTTGTAGTTTTGAACATTCAATATATGATTAACATTCATTTAAAGATAATTTCATATACACGCTGTCCCGAAAAGTGTATCATGAGAGACTCTTCACTTATATTAGTGCATTACATATATCTTTACTCTCCTGGAGTTGCGCAATATTTTTTTTTTTTATTTTATTTATTTATTTTTAATTTTTTAATTTATTATTATTATTATTATTATTATTTTTTAATGTAGTACTGCTGTGAATTTATTTTTTCATCTTAGATTCATTAGCTTATCTTGGTTTATATGGTTCTTGAATGCAACAGGGATGCCAATACCGTCATGGATGCTGTTGAGTTTGTGCTCCAGAATTTCCTGAAATGAACAAACTTTGGGTTAGAATGCAACATATTGTAAATGAGAAATAGCTACCTTGAATATAAATATTCATAAAGTGATGCATCTTTTCCTACCATGAATATTATGGAAATAATTACTGAGAACATATTCATTTTGGTGTTTTCCCTCTATTTTTCTGTTGGGCCATCTAATCTGCAGGGATCAATTAGGAAAAAAGAAAAGAGGGAAAAGGAAAGAAATGAGCCACGAGATCTTGTAAAGAGCATGCGACTTTCATAAAATTGGGCAGCTAATTGAGTTTTACATGTTCTAAGAAATGTATCAATAACTGCTCGTTTTATAGTTGTGGTTCCTGATACTATAATCCTCTCTTACTGTAGGTTTTCAAGCTCTAATTCAATTTCAATCTCACCATAATGCAATTTCTGCAAGAAACTCTCTTCAGGTACATGGAACAACAGACTGAAACTTTTTTTAGGTTTCGTTTTTATCTCACAGTGACACAGATGAATCCCTTTACATTCATTACAGGGACGGAACAGTTATGATGGATGCTGTCAATTGGATATTCAGTTCTCAAAGTGAGTGAAATTTTAAGAATCTACAACCAAAATATTTGGTACTCTCTTGAATTTTCTTCCTTTCAGTTTTGTATGATGAATAATTACAAGGGTTTTTGTTTTCCAGCCTTGAAGAATTGCAAGTGAATTATAATAATGAACGATCTAGGTGAGTTTGGAGTCAAATAACATGCCATTTATCTTTTTGGGAATTGTATGGTAATTGAACTTTTTGTTTTTGTTTTGTTCTCTTGCGATAGGGATTTCACTAACCCTTCCTTGCCTTCAGAACAAAAGAGCAAGTCCTCTCAAGTCAATGAATTCTTCTCCACTATCAAATTCAATGTTACAAGTTCTTTCATCATTCATGTACTGGTTGGATATTAAATTTTCTTGCATTTATGTCAGTCTGGGTATGGAGATGCCGGGAAGTATGCCCATGCAGGTGCGTAATTGACTATTGCTTAACAGTTTTTGTCAATTTATTTTTAATGCAGCCATTTTCTGACACTCAACCCAACCCCATTCCACCAAAACCTCTTTCCCAATTGGATTTGCGCAGGTTGGTGTCTTATTCTGCATATTAGGGTTCAACACTGGCGTTCTCATCGTTAAAAACCCTTGGACAAAATAATCTGCAATTTAGATATGATGTGAATATGCTCCACTTTTATAGTCAGATTTTTATTCTTCTTTGATTGCTTATCTTGCCACTGATCTCCTAATATGCCACAGGTATGACACTCTCTTAGCTTGTGTGTGTGTGTGTTTTGTAATGCTTTGCTTTTATCTGCATTTCTTTGGGTTTCGAAACAAGGCAGTGGTTGAGTGGCAGTTATTAATGCACAGTGATTACAACGGCTCCTTGCTTATAGTATTTGTCTTGTAAATATTTCTGTCTTGTCTTGATATTGTAGATGGGCAATGCAGCTGCTATTGCTGCTGCGTTTGAAGGAGGTTTGCCACCTGGTATAAGTGGAACAAACGATAGGTGCACTGTTCTTGTATCTAACCTAAACCCTAATGTGAGTTTCTTTTCACTGTGGTCTCTTTTCATAGCTTTTGACTGTGGAGTCGTAGAATTCATCATTTAACTGTGTTCTCCACTTCACCTTTCTTTTGCAGAGAATAGACGAGGATAAGCTTTTTAATTTATTTTCATTATATGGGAACATTATCAGAATCAAAGTTTTGTGAAATAAACCAGATCATGCGTTGTTGCAAATGGGTGATGGTTTTCAGGCTGAATTAGCTGTTCACTTTTTGAAGGTCTGGTAACTTTCTGTTGATTATTAAATGTAATTGGAAACCGCTGACATCTGCTCATAAAAATATTTGGTGCCACACTTATCTATTTGTTGCTTTAGTGGGTTTAATTTCAGAACCTTTTGCGTTAGTGTATTGTTTTTTTTTTTTTTTTTTTTTTTTTTTTAATAATTGACCACTATTTATGTATATATAAACTTGGATGTCTCTTTTGAAATAGGGTGCTATGCTCATAAATGTATTTGCCAGTATCAAGTGCCCCTGCAACGGTACATGGCTATGATGGATCCTCAGGTACTTGCATACACTGTGATCTACCATGAAATAATTTCACCATACTAAGTCGAGTGCAAAATTTTGACACTATTTTGAGTGGCAAGCTTATGTGTTCTATTTTATTTTTATATGTTATCATTTTCAGGAGAGGAACGGAAGCCTGTTCTACAAGCTTCTCATCAACAATGTAGAGGAGCTCCTCCCGGTTGTCTACACTCCAACTGTGGGTGAAGCATGCCAAAAATATGGGAGCATCTTCCGGCAACCTCAGGGTCTCTTCATCAGCCTGAAAGAGAATTATTTATTTCATCCCCCAATGAATTTACTGCTAGCCAGTTTTTTGTGTTAATTTAAGTTGATTTACTGCTAGCCAGTTTTTGAAGAAAACAAATATATATGCTACGAAGCAGGTGCTTGCCTTCAGCTGCTTTATCAATTATTTTCTAAAGCTGGAATGAGGATTTAAGAACTTCAATGTTTTCTCAGGAGGCAAAAAAAATGCATTTGGCATAGTTAGAATATGCAAATACTATGGTTTACTGGACTTGGGAACAGGTAAATTGAATGGGATTGCTCCTTTTCTTTATAAGTTTCTTTGCATTTTCTAAAGTTATTCTACCTCACCTTGTAAGGCTATGCGGGTAATAATCAATGACAAAAGATATGGTGCTCTAAGGACCTTTGGTGAACAGAAGCAGGCATTCAATGAGGTAATTTGTGCTTGACCATATTGACAAGTGATAAGCTACTTATGTGCTTTACCAGATTTTGATTTCTGTTTAAGAATGCTTATGATATTGATGTTTGATCTTTTCTTTTCTTTTCTTTTCTCTCTCTCTTTTTTTTCTTTTTCTTTTTTCCTTTGTCAAAAGTACTTGATGCAAAGGAAAAAGGTGGATCTGCGAAGAGATGCCTTAGGTAGAGAAAAGCAAAGGAGGTACTTATGAAGATGTTGGAAGTAAGTGTCAAAGTCCACTCCATAGTTTGTATTTCCCAATCCCTAGGTTAACTATCTTACTGCTGCCTGGCTACCATTATGTATGTCAAGAAGATGGCAAACCTTTTTTTTCTTGTATGTAAAAATTAGGTTTGTATCAAGAGGAGAATAAATTTAGTTTTGTATCAAGATGGCAAATCTTTGTGTTTTCAAATTTATTTGCAATAAACTTGTGCTGAGGTCTGCGATGTCTTTTATGTCGTACAGGAAAAAGCAAGGCTCAAGAGGAGAATAGGAGGAATAGGTTCGGATTTAGGCAATTTCTGGAATCTATCATGGTTGGTCAAAGCTTTTCGATTACATTTACGTTTTTCTTGTGCTTTTTTGTTGAATGGGTAAGTGTTAACTAATGATTTTATTTACTGATAGTGGCTGCAGGTTTGTATACATTTTATTGCATGGGAAAGGGTTGAGATTTTAGTCTTATCTGTTGGAGAATATAAGTAGTAATTTTTTGTTGATAAATTATTGGAAATTCAGAATTTCTTATTTCATTCAGAGTTTTCAAGAAACTTCAGCCCTATAGTTCTGATCAATAGGTGTTTCCTGCATCTTCTGGGCAGCGAGTACTCATGCAATGCTTTCTTATACTAGAAAGGATTCTTCTTTCATTATTGTACATGAGATATATTGAAATTGTTGCTGATGTGTTAAGTATGTTTGATTTGTCTGGTATATCATGCATTATTCGTATACAATATCTTGCATATTTTTAGAGCTTATATATGTCGCATGTATGCATGTAGCCCCACTGCTGCTCTTTTTAGGATTGTGATATGCGGTTATTGCAGCTGTAATTTACTTAGCTAACTTTTTGACATGTTTCATTTGATATCCAGACCTATTTGAGTATCCAAATTTTCAGGTTCTGTTTTAAGTGTCCGTGATGTTCAGCTGAAATTGCGTATAAGACGGATCCACAGAATTATGATGATATTGTTAAGTCTGGTGCAACAAGAAATTTTGAGCCTTGGCGCGCGGAGGATGAGGTAGCCATTTCTTTTGACCCAATGTTTGTGTTTTCTTCCTGTTCTTCACATCACAGTTGAGTAGCATGTGATTGCTGCTTTTATCATGTCACAACACCGTATTTGATTTTGAGTTCTAAAAGATGTGTGTAAATTTTAAACATGACAATTGGCTCTCTTTTTTTTCAATAAATATGTTTTTTATTTGGTTTATATCCCGGAAACTGCCGGGGGGGAGTCTTCTAGGAGAGGAGGTGATGCCTTGGACAGAGTTGGTGGTGTTAAGCCTGTTGAGGCTGAGGGCTCACCTTTGGTTGACACAGCAGATTTGAGAGCATTAATCCGGTTGTTTCGTGTAGTTCAGGTATTGCTGTGGCCTGTTCTAACGCTAATCACTAGGTTCTTTGATGCTATGAGCTAATTGGTTTTATTTCTTGCAGCCACTTTATAAGAGTGAACAGAATGCTGAGTAAAGTAGCTAGATTCACACTGATGGCTATTCTTCCCTTCAAACACTAATATATGAAATATATTGCATATCTTAGTTTCAAACCAAGTAAAGGCTTAATGGCGACCCACACTCTCGATCTGCCCAAGGATTGTCAATTGTCGGTCAGGCAACTCAATCCCAGGCAGTCTGTTGCTGATATTCCTCAGGAGTGCTCCTTTCTTTTTTTTTTTTTTTTTTTTTTTTATTTTATATTTTCGTGTTTTTTCCACTCATCAGGAATTTTGTATTTGTGATTCTGCAGTTGAAATTAATGGTTCCCCTAATTGCGGAAAAATAGCTAGCCTTGACCTGATCTCCTTTTGTGGTATTTATTTCTTTCCACTTGCATCCAATTTATGACTCTTTATGTTGCAGCTTCCAAATTTAGAAGTTTGGTTTCAACGCCCAAAAGATATTGTGAGGAAATTGTTATCTGGAGATTTAGATCTTGGAATTGTTGGTTTGGACACTGTAAAGGAATATGGACAGGTAACAGATACATACACCCTCTGGTATATTTCTCAGTCATCATTCAATGCACAGAGCCTTTTTGGTATTATTAATGTAACCAACACTTCTAATTAATTCTTACAGCTTTCTTGTCGGATTCGAATTACTCGATTCATCTATGGATCAACTTTTATGGTCCCCTCGTAGTTTTCAATTAGAATTTCATCATTTGATATATGCTTTCTCTAGGGGAATGAGGATCTTGTTGTCGTCCATGATGCACTTGACTTTGGAGAAGCAATTTGCTTTATGTAGCTTCTCCTTTTTGTTTAAGCTCTGGATGGAATTATTATATCACTCTTTCATTTGATAGGTTTCCAACTATGGCATATTTGAGTATATAAATTCTCTAAAGGAGCTTGTGCAGATGCCACATTGGTCACCTGAGCGGCCTTTAAGGGTTGGTACTGGCTTCACATATGTATGATTTCATTACAGCTGCTTGTATTTAACCTATTGGCTTCCTTATTGTCCATTTCTTATTTCCTTATGTCAGGGAAAATTTCAATTCAGCATATATATATATATATATATATATATATATATATATATATATTGGATTATGAATTGATTCAAGTTTGATGACGGTTGAAGATTATATGCCATTAAAAGTTGAAATCAATGTTTGTGGATCACTTTGCTGGATGATTCAAATGATAATTTGGGTTTCTATAGATTCCTTTATGCTATTATTGAGTAATTGAAATGGACAAATGGTGCTCACTTTCTGAACTTGTGATAAATGGTTTTGGGTTGAATAATGTTCTAAGTTTTTATTGTTCCTTTGCCTGGACCCTTGTTTTTGGCGCTTTTTATTCATTCCTTACAAGATTTTGATAGGAACATGATATTAAGATGAAATATTTGTGTTTTTACATACCAGATTAGTTCAGGATTCTCTTACCAATGATTGACTTTGTGCTTCTCTATATGATGTGATTTTTTTTTACCTAATTTGATTCGGTGCGTGCCCAGTAATGTTGCATTTAATGTTGCATTGAACTTGTGCTGATTGTCTCAAGGCTGAACTGTGTCATTGGGTTGAAATTATTCATTGTGGAGAAACCATTTGATTAATGGAGATTGGAGATATTGGCAATCGTGCATCTTCCTCTAGCTAACTCAATTACTTGTTACAATGTAATGTAGGACCTTGGGGAACTGGGATGCGCTCAGTCGCTGATGCCGCTGCATAACACGATGGGATCTTGGATGCCTTCTCACTTGGCAAACAATTTGCGAGCATGCTGTGAGCTGCCCCATAGTATAAATATATAATTTATATTATCATTCCCTATGCAAAATAACAAGATACCAATAATGCTCATATTAGTATTATACAATGACAAAATAGTATATAAAGTGTATTCAACGATTTTTGTAAAAAATCCACATACATTTACCTACAATTATTTCTTTTCTCCACGGGCGGTTGTACCCCTCAGTGCGCTGTGCATTTGCACAGCTTTTTCAACTAGTATATATATGTATGGTGGAGTGCAATCCTTAACAATATATATGAAGAACTATGGAACGTAGATCTGTTTTGGCCTTGCATTAAAAGAACAAAATACTCCCCCGTCCCATACCAAATGTCCTACTTACTATTTTTGAATGTCCCATTACAATTGTCTTCTTTCTATAAATAGAAATAATTTTCCCCTCCAACAACTATGTGGACCCCACCATATACTCACAAACAAAATCTACCTTAATTCCCATGCCCAACAGTAACAAGACACTTGGGGTGGGACGGAGGGAGTATCTTTTAGATCTCTGTTACGTTATCCAAAATAAAATATTCTTCGCCCCAGCTATGGTTGGATCGGTACGGCATACCGAAACTTTTCACTCATACCGTTACCATACCATAAATATCAGTATATGAAAAGTAAATACCATTACCGTACCATAAATTCGGTATACCAATATTCGGTATACCGAAACATTCGGCATAAAGGTTCGGTATTACCGATATGCCAATATAAAAAATTTTATAAAAATGAACGAAAATTTTCATATAATAATTTAAACTTAAGCGCAATAAAAATAATTTCCAAAATAATGTAATTCACATAAAAAAAACATCAATAGAGTTTTAAATAAACTTTAGAGGTCATTCATAATCTCTTCTAGCATAAACAAAATCAATGTAACCACACAGTGACCGTGAGGATTGAAGAGTAGAAAGAAGAATAGAATTGCAATTTCGAATTAGGGTTTGCTAACAAATAGAAATTTAATTTTAGGTTTTTTGAAATTGGGATTGGGCCTTAACTAGAACCTTTTTGGGTTTTGTAATAAATATTTAATGTAATATATTTTTATTTTAAAAATATATAGTTATATATTTTATAATATATATCGGTATTTCGGTATTTTCGGTATATCGAATATCTTATATTTTGATACCGATACCATACCAAAAAAATTCGGCATGGCACTTTACCGTACCAAAAATTTCGGTATACCATAAACTTCGGCATTTTCGGCATTTTTCGGTATGGTACAGTCGGTATATCGAGTTTTCGGCGAAATTGTCCAGCTCTACCCCAGCCGAAAGCTAGGAATTAGGTTTCCGACGAAATTAGAGAAGAAAAGAAAACGAAAACGACCTATTCCAATGAATAATATGATTCATAATTTCGATTCAATGAACGAAACACTTTGGATCCTAAAATCACAATAAGAATATCCGAGCAATTATGAATAATATTTGGGTGTTCGAAGCAAAAGTGTCCATTTAAATAACCACAAATTATATTAAGGATTATAGAAATTTTGAATGATTAAATAGGAAAAGAGGAACCATCCTTCGAGGTGCCTATATGTCATTGAAGGAAGTTAGTAAATGTTGACTAAAGTGACTCCAACCCTTGAGCCAAAGAAAAAAAAAAAAAAAAAGAAAATTTATAACAACACTATTTATTAATTTAAAGAAGGGTACACGTTGAAGAAGAGGAGGAATATTGAGAATTTTCATTTTATGCATGATTAAAGAGATAATAATTTTTTCGGTCATCAGAAGGAGTAGTTTCCGGATTTTAGCATTTATCTTTTTATTTAGAGTTTTGGGTCACTATACGGATGTCGGGCCTAGAAAATTGGCCAAAGCGGGCCGCATGTTTTACAAACACATCCTTATGAGACCCAAAATTGGAAATCGCATCCTTCTAATGACCAATTTAAAATTTTTATTTATTTATGTAATTAAAATAAATAATATTTCTTCTATCCCATTATTTTCTGGGCCCAAAACTCTAAATGAAAAAATGGTCAAAATCTGGAAATGGCTCATTATGATGGCCTAAAAAAATTATTATCTCATGATTAAGTGGGTGTTTGGATAAACGATTTGAAACAGATTATCTGATTATTGCATTTTCAAAAAGAAAATAACCAGTTTGCAGCACCATTTTTTAGCGGTTAAACTGATTATTTCCGGTTTAAAACGCAATAATCAAATAATCAATTTCTTGTTTTAAAACACAATAATCAAATAATCAATTTCTTGCAGTTTATCAAACACCATCTAAATTGGATTTGCTTAGATGTATTTATATAGTTTGAATTATCATCAAAATAAAATCTATGCATTAACAACAGTTTACTAGAATAGTTTACCAAAAAAAAAAAAAAAACATTTTACTAGAATAGTTACGAGGCTTTAAACATTTAAGGGTATGTTTGGAAAATAACTAGAGTTTAGCGTCTATAGTTTGAAATTAATGGTGAAAAATGGTTTTAAATTTGAATAGTGATGTTTGATAATGCAATTTTAAATTAGAGTTTAGAGTCTGGAGTTTGGAAAGCTAAAAGTTTGGGGAGGGGAGCATTTCAGAGTTTAGATATTATAGATTAAAATTTGGCGGTTACTGTAATTAGCGTTTACTATATATAGAATTTTAGGCAATTTTTATTATTATTTTAAAAGCTAAACTCTAATCGCTAGCGTTGTTTCCAAACGCAACCTAAATAAGATTTGTTGTTTAAGTCTTAATGAATGGAAGGATATTGGGGATGTTTTGGCATTAAACATCCCGATTAAACAAAATGATAATCATTATGAAAGTGCTTTGTGTACTTATAAAAAGAATATTGAGTTTTTAAACATTTGATATTTAAGAAGTAATACTCTCTCCATTTTTTTTTCTTTTCTTGCATCATTTGTTGTTTTGCTACTATTCAAATTCATATTTTTTTCACTTTAAGTTGTATCATAGTTATACAAATTAAAATATATCTAAGTGGGATCTTTTTAAATTTATCTTGTCTTGTAGTTTTTAAATATATAATTTTTAACAATTTTTACATGCACGGAATATAAGTTATTAATGATTTTAACATAAGTTGTTAAAATTATTCATGCAATGCTTATGATCCATTCAAAATATTAAACGTGTCAATGTTATATACCATACAAGTGTGAAATGTCACATCCGGTTTTATATGAATTACTCATTATTTTTGTAGACAACTAATGATCTTACAATTGCAACATCATTTGATAAGAACATCGTTTCTGATATGGCAATAAAATTTAATACACAACCCAGTCTACCAACCCAAGTAATTAACTAAAGCATGGAAAAGTCGTGGTAAGCCTAAACCATTGGCAGTTGGCCATTAATGTTACCCTGAAAATGCAAAGTCCATCTTTGGTCTCTAGTTCCCATACAAATTAGTGTTCCCTCCATCCTCCCACTGTAAAAATAATTCGGATTTTAGCGACGCTTTTAATGATGCTTTGGATGTCGTCAAAATAATAGTAGTAGGAAAAAGGAAAGAGTCGGAAAACCTAAATAATTTTGCAGTTAGTAATAATGTTTTTATCAATGCTTTTTAAAGTGTCGCTATTAGAACTTTTTCCTTGTAGTGTTAGATAATAGATAATTAGATATTGTCACTAAATGGTAAGTAACTAGCTAGTTTCTCGTCACAACAAGCCCTATTTGATCATAATTTTTTTTCAACAAAATAAATACTACGAAGTATATCGCATATGATGGAATCAGTGGGTCTGTTCTGCACCCAACTTGTGAAAGCTTTTGATAGTTTTTGATTTAGTATTAATATTATAGCTCCGTTTTGGCTGTACCTACAATTTGAAGCTCTACAAATAAACGCCACCTAAGGTTATTTTTATCGTATTACAATTTTGACTAAATAACTAATCCACTACAATTCCAAAAAAAAAAAAAAAAAAACTACAGCTAGTTGTACCATACACTTAAAAAAATTTCACAGCTACAACTCCCTACAGCCCTAGCCCGCAGCTACAGCTCACAGCTACAACTCTGTGTGCAGAACAAACTCAATCATTCACACTAGCAATTGTACAAAAGTCATGTATATACAAATAGAAAATGATCAATGATCTAGTTATTCAGATTTGGTAACTTATACTACTAGAATTTTCTTCTTAACTTATACTACTAGAATTTTTTATTTTGACGGCCTAAAGATTTGGTAACTAATCTTAAGCGACCTATTTGGTAGCTAAATTGAAGGAATATTTTATTTATTAATTGAGTTTTGCTTGTATTGTTGTCCATTTTAATGTTGTGTTAATTAGGTACGTGTTTGGAAGTGAGGAGAAAAAAGGACACGTAGTGAGAGCGTAACTAACAACTAATTAACCATTTATAAGTATTTGATTGCATTGAAGAGTTTGAATGTATGCATGCATAATGAGGCGAGTTGAATTTGAATTATTGGGCCTCGACAAATGACAATACGTGTTTGTGTGTTACTATCTCATGTCCAACATCAAACTCAATTAACACAAACCAAATGAAGCCCCGCATTTTTAAATTTGTATTCTACAACATCCTACTACTCTCTCATACATTAACGCTAAATTTGGTCCCCTAATGCTTACACGATGCGACAGTTTCAGAAATTTTTTTAAGTGTTGTCATAGAGTTAATGGAAAGTAAGTTGAAATTAAGGATAATAATAATAATAATAATAATAATAATAATAATAATAATAATAATAATAATAATAATAATAATAATAATAAAAATGAAAAAAAAGCTAGGTTATAATTGATTATATAGTGGTATCATCCTTTACAAGAAAATTCCAGAACACTGACCGTATTTACCGACCGAAATTTTGCGGTCGGTATTAACGACCGCATCACCGACTGCAATCCGTGGTCGAGAATTTATATCCGTTTTGCGTTAGGGGTGTTTTTGCCGACTGTATTACCGACCACAACTAAGGTGGTCGATATTACCGACCGAAAATGCGGTCGGTAATTTTTTCAATTTTTTTAAATTTTTATTAATTTTTAATAAAAAATATAATTTAGCGACCGATTTACCGACCGAACATTTTGTCGTCAAAGTTACCGACCGAAATTTGGGGTTGCTAAATTTTTTCCACATTATTTTATTTTTGAATTTTCTATATTTTTTGTTTTATTGAATTTTTTAATATAATTTCATTTTTAATTATCAAAATAATTAATTTTATCATGACTATCTATTTTAATTTTTAATTAAAATTTTCTTTTAATTAATATATTTCAGTTTTATTTTACTTTATAATTTAATAATTGAATTGTATTTTAATTTAATTAATTAATTTTATTTTAATTTAATAAATATCTCTTTCACTTTTTATTTTATTGGAGAATTTTATGATTTATCAAAATTTATTTTATTTAATTTATGAATTATTTAAATTTTAATTAATATAATATTAATTTTTATTTTATGTTTCAATTTATTGAATAATTAAAAAATTAATATTTCTGTATATTTATATATATTATATATATAAATTTACATACCATGACATGAACTACAAGATGTTCCAATGGCACGCGCATGAGGGAAAGTCTCCCTTACTAGTGTTCGAGCCCTCTCCTATGCATCTTCCAAAATATATTTTGTAAGGCTTAATATATGACACATACACATGGAGTGATATAATTGGTGTGTTAGATTACTTAGTTAAGTTGGTTAAGGTTTGAGGTTGGGTGTTGTTGAGGGATTGGGTTCGAGCCCTCCTAACCACACTTTTTTGCATAAAAGAGAATTATCGACCGCACGTCGGTCGGTAATTCGGTCGGGAAATGTCTCAAGGACTATACATGTATGATGAGGTTGGCAAAATTACCGACCAACGTGCGATCGGTATTGCGGTCGGTAGGTCCCCGACGGCAGTTTTTTTTGGTGGCGACAAATTTCGGACCAAGAAATTTCCGAGTCGGTAACCCCCGAAACGACCCGTATTTTGGTGTTACCCACATTTAGTGTCTGCACAAAACAAAATCAAGTCAAAATTTAAGAACTTTTTTTAGCTCAAAATAACAATTTTATCAATTTGAGCGGTGTCCCATGTCACCACACCATCCTTTCTAGATCCGCCTATGGATACAATACATGTATGATGAGGTTGTTGTGTAGATTCTATGTATGCAAAATGTGATGCTTGAAGTAGGTTTTATGATTGGCAAATGTGAGAACGTGACGTCCCGGTTATGATTTTGTGATGATATTTTTTTTTTTCATCCCATCATATAATTCTATTATTCCCAACATTCTATATATTGAATCCTGGTTACTCAGCTTGGGAGGAGCAACACTGAGACAGAGGGATACTTACGATGCTCTGTTTGACACCTCGTAGTATTTGTTGGCATTATGTATTTTGTAGCAGGGCTTGACTTCATTTGGTAGAATTCATGGTTTATTATCAAACGGATGGTTTAGTAGCGGTAATGTGATGCTGATTTGTAGCGGTAATAAACATATTTTTTTCTCAAATATATGAAAAAAACATTCTATATATAAATATATGGCCATGTTCGTATAATATGGGAACACATTTCTATTCAATTTGCTTGAATACATATTGATCCAAGATGAGATTTTCATATTCAATTATCCAAAGTCCAAAGGTCGTTGCAGGAATTGTATACTTGGTTTGGCAAAGCTTAAAAGTTTTGGAGCATGGTTGATTCATGGCCTAAAGCCCTTAACCCAAATGGGCTTCGACCCAATAATTTTTTTCTGTTTTTTTTCTTTTTGTTGAGTTATTTATTTATGTTGTTATTAAAAATTTTAATAAGAAAATTTTTATTTTAATTTCAAAAATAATAACTACTATCAATTTAAAAATTTCTTAATTTAAAATAATAATAACTATGGTGGTGGTACTAGTAGTTTTTTTTTAAAAAATTCATAATTTAAAATAATACTAATAACTATCAATTTTTTATTTAAAAATATAAATTACAGTTTTATTTATTATTTAATGGCATCTTATCTATTAATATTATTTAATTAAATTCTAGTGTTGTACAGTGACCTTATTAATTGAAATAAAAATATAACTCATCATGTTATCTTTGGTTTTTGAAATCCATTGTCATATTTAAGATTAATTATCCATCACTAATGCTAAAAAATATAAAATTCAATATATGAGACTTTACAAACTTTCAAGTTTATACTTGATTTTCACCACATATAATAAAAAATAGTACTAATTATTAAATAAATATGAATATTGTAAAGCAAAATAAGTAAATAAATATTAGGAATAAAATTTAAAATTTATTTATTTATTTATTTTGTCAGGTACCGAATATAAACTCAATACCCAACCCGATAGATGAGTGTCGGGTCGGGTACCCGAAATGTCGGGTTTTTAATATTAAAACCATAAAAAACCCGAACCCAACATGTCGGGTACCCGAAATGTCGGGTTTTTAATATTAAAACCCGACAAAACCCGAACCCAACATGTCGGGTACCCGATACCCGACAAAAAATACCCACCCCTACATATTTGCTTGAATATTAATAATTTTTTTTAGAAGAATTGTGTAACTTGGGTTAATAATTAAATTTTTTAAAAGTAACACTAAATATATGGAATAATCTAGTCAAAAAAAAATATTGAATAATTTTTTTAAAAAAATCGGGTACCCGACAAACCCAACACGATAAAGGTCGGGTACCGCTTTTGCGCGGGTCGGGTTCGGCATCTATTTTTAAACCCGATAGTGTCAAATACCCGAACCCAACCACCCGACCCGACGCCCACCCCTAGTTGAGAATTCATAAATGAAACGATAAATGAAACCTATAATTAAATGGGTTTGTGCTGGAAATCTCATGTCGAAAGAAGGGCGGAACTCTCTCCCAAAACAAGTTGCTATATTTTACCCTAGAAAAAATTAACAAAAAGATCCCTTTTCTTTCCTTTTTAATTCCATCCGTCCTCTCCATTTTTTTACCCTCGCAAAAATTGCCAAAAAAACACATAATTGATTTAACGTGAACTCTCAGCCATTTATGCGTTGGAGAGATGGTTTCTCTGGAGGAGAAGGGCGGATTGTTAGTGTGGACGATTTAGAAGATATAATGGGAGGCCATGTATGGTTAGGAATAATTAATAGGCAAACATTCTGGGTGGATTCCACCACCTTGTTTTGTATCGAAAACATTTGTAAACAAATCCTCGCCATGACACCATAGTGTCAACATATATCGCCAAAGCACTCCAATTTTGACTGCAAATTCCAACAAAAATTCAAACCCCAAACCCAGCCATCGTCTTCCTCAGTCAGTCACCCAATAATAAACTCAGCCATTCTCTTAATCAAACGTTTCGCCTTCTCACTCTCATGGTCGAACACATGGAAGCAGTGATCCTCTCCTTCCGTCTCCACAACCTCCACCTCACCCACCCACCCACAACTCTTCAATTTCGCCACGTAGGCTAATCCCCGGGCCATCAGCACATCCTGATCCGACACACTCACATGGATCCTGGAGGTTCCCAACCCGGCCAAACTCGGAGCCCCATCCCCTATCGGGTTTATCCGCGGGTTGTCAACCGCCCCCGGCGCCGACGGGTACGCGAAATTCCACAGCCTCTCCAGGAATTTCAGATGCTCGTTTTCCCTGGGTTCGTTCTCCACCGGAACCGATCCCAGGAAGAACGGATGCGAGAGGAGCAATCCCCGTATTCTTAATTTTCCCGGCAGAGTATCGGACCCGGCCCGAAGCGCCGTGCTGTGCGCGATGTTCGCGCCGGCGCTGTCCCCGGCGACGAAGACGCGCGAGAAGTCTGCGTGGTCGGCGATCCATTGGTCCTTCCTGAAGTCTGCGGCCGCGTGGTCGTCGGAGGCGTGGGAACAGACCCATTTCAGGCCGTCCCAGGCGTCCTCGTAGCCCGCCGGGAGGGGGTTCTCCGGCGCGAGTCGGTAGTCGACGGAGACGATGATGGCGCCGGCGGCCGCGGCGAGGGTGCTGAGGTAGGCGTGGTCCAGGGAGGTAAAGGCGGACAGGAGGCAGAATCCGCCGACGTGGTAGTAGACAACGACGGGGACTCTGGCGGCGGAATGAATAATCTTGGGAAGATAGACTCGGGCGGAGAGGGTTGGGGAGATGGGGACGTCTTTGGAGGAGACGGAAGTGGCGGGATCGCCGTGGGGGGATGGGGCGGCGTAGGGGTAGGAGAAGAGGCGGTGGACGGTGCCGTCGGTGTAGACGCGAATGCTGGGATAGAGGTCGACGAGAAGGTCCTTGGAGGAGATGGTGGATTGGGAAGGCATGGGGATGGGCATATTGAAGATCGTCATGGTTAACGGCCGACGTACGGGGGAATTTGCAGATATTCGAGGTTCGGGGTTTTGTATTATGTGGTGTAACAACTGTGCAGGGTTTTGTATGAAATAGGACTATATAAAAACACAAAGGTTGGCCCGGCCCTATCTATCTTCCCATATGTATTTATTTATTTATTTATTTAATAGGAGCATGGTGGATCGGATGCATATGTGTAAATAATAATTCTCCAAATCGAGAATTGGTCCAAATTTTTTTGTTTATCATAAAATAATTCTCCAAAATTTTAATATAACAATAATAAAAATTGAAACGGTTTTAACATAATTATTAAATAAAATCCATGGATTTTAAATAAAAATTGAATCTTTTTTTAACATAATTATTAAAAAATAAAAGGAGATTAATTTTTAAGAAATTTTTACTTGGATTATTATTATTATAAAAATCCACAAATTTCCGGTTTTTTCTAACTAACTGTTGAAAAGTATTACAAAATGATACTCCCTCCGTTTTTTTTTTTGTTAGCTACTGTTGACTAATGAGTACTGTTCACTTATATACATTGACTTAAAGTTTTCTCATGGTTATACAAGTTGAAATATAGTCAAGTGTGATCTTGTTAGATTTGTCTCGTCTTGTAGATTTAAAATATCGAACTTCTAGAATTTTTACATGTACCGAATTTGAATTATTAATTGTTTAAAATGTGCATTGGACTGCGTGCTGAGTGGGTTTGTATCTATCTTTAAAAAACGGAGGAAGTATAGAAATTCATTACTGGAGTTATATTACTTCATAATGAATTTTTATTAGTATTAGTCAATGAGGAGCGAGGGAGTGCACATTTGAATTCAAATTTTTATTAAAATATAGTTGCCAATAATTTTCTAAGGTGCAAAAGTGTTGACTGGAATTCAAAACGGGAGGACATTTTGGTTAATTCCGGTACAATCCCTTAAATAATTTGTACGTGCAGATATTGCAAAAAAAATATACATTGTATCACACAAAACATATCTTCCATCACATATTCTTCAATCACAAAAAACATCTTTCCAATCACATATTCTTCAATCGCACAAAACATCTCTCACATGTATATTCTTCCATCCCATAAAATATCTCTTCCATCACGCAGACAAATTAGTTTTCTCATAACATGGATCCTACCTGCGTATCAAGGTACTTGTACCCTATCTTCTTCCTATTTGTGTACTAGCTTCTGGTGCTGCGTCAGTGGACCGGACAATGGTGGTTGGGTGGTTGCGCCAATTTGCGATGGGGAAGGGAGCATGCCCCGGGGGAGGGGGGACCAGTTCAAAGAAAACATCGAGCATATAGAGTTAGAATAATTACATTTGCGGCTATATTTAGGTTTCGACAATTGGAATAAATTAATCATCTTTTAAAATTTTTCAATTTTACGAGTAATTTCTTTATTTAATTTTGTTCCATAAATATATGGTATTTGCTAATGAATTAGTGAAAATTATTTTAGTTGCGGGTTAGAACTATTCTTGAAATGAGATAAGTTTAAACTGTACTATACTAAAAAAATTGTGGATTTGTTGGTTAAAATTGTGGTAGCTAACGAATTCCGATCGCTAAAACTGTGGTAGCTAATGAATTTCGGTCGCAACATCTTTAGTGACCAAATTTTACCAAAAATTTTCGATAGCTAAAATAAAAAATTCTTGTAGTGATAAGTATTTAAGGATTTTGGGGACCTTATACACTATCTCAGTACCATTCGAACCATATCTAAGGTTATGTTGGCGGTTGTTTAATTCTGCATATATATTACTAAATAATTGTGGACCTGTTTTCATCCCGAATCTTTAGGTCCTGAGTATGTTATATCCAACCTAATTGACAGCTTGTCGTAGAACTGCAAAATATAATTTAAATTCTGTGTCACAAAGAACAAAATAAATGTAATATAGTAGTGACAAGGGTCGTCTCCTCAGGGATTGGAATACAACTATTTCATGCTATATATAATAAATAAAAGGGGAGTTTTAATTTGTATTTTGAGAACAAGAAAAAGATAACAAGAACTAAAAAGCTAATTAATTCTATAAACCATGAAAATGACAAAGAGCTTCAAGAACATAAATTTAAAACAAAATATTGGAAATGAAAAATATCTAGTTCAGAGATTGATTTGGAATGACATTTGGATAAGATCATTGATGCATAAACATTGTGCTAATTGATAAATCAGTTATAGTTGTCAGGTCCGTTTAGACAACCAACTTTTCCTTTTAGTATAGACAATCAAGGTAAGCCCGTTAATTGCCCCTAATCAAACTAACACTCCTAGGTACACCCATAGAAGATGTTGTCCAATTGCATTATAATCTAGAAAAACCTGATTCGAACCAATTACTACCCACGCGGAGTAATTCACAATTCGATTACACAATTCTCTGGGAAGGAACTAATCAACCCGGTTACCACCTATTCAATTCAAGTACAATTACAGATACCCAAATCAAATTGGCAATCAATTATCAAACTAGACAAATATTTGGGCCCTAAACATTCATCCAATTCAACAATCATAAACCCTAGGCATAGAAATTGTATAAATACCAAAAGCACAATAGTTTTTATAGCAAAAAATATATTATCACATCATCTCCCAAACACAAAATGCCATCCTTCACCAAATCCTTAAACTAGAGAAAGATAAAGTCTACTCTAATTCCATAATAACAAAAGTAAGAAAAGTAAAAAGAGATTTACAACCAAAAACAAGAAGAGAAGCTCGGTCCGCTGTTCTTGGAGTTCTTTAGCAGCCTTCTTCTCCTCCTTTCTCTTCCAGCGTTTCTTCTTCTTTTCTCTTCCCAAAAGTTTGTAAAAAGTGTCTCTCCAAAAAGTGAATTTGCTTACCTCTCGTTCCAGCCTTTTTAATTCCCTTTTCCAATGTGTTTCCTCCTCTTGAAGTAAGGTGTAATGGGCTTTTCTAATTTATCTTTTTCCATCTTCCTGTCCTTGGATTAATCATGGCCATGACTAAGGATGTTGTGTCTTGCTGTCCTTCTTCATCTTCTATCCATTTTGTTCCAATTTTTATCACGAAGCTTGATTTCTACTGAAAACATCAAACATATATAATATGAGTAGAATCCACTCCTAAAGTACCAAAATAGTATCATCCAAAATACATATCAATAATATGCACAAATATTACATTATCACTAATTGTGTCCTGTTTGACTTTTTTATACGGTTTATTGTTCAACTTTGACTCAATATTATTATAAGTATATATTTGAGAAAAATAGTCGAGTTCTGTCTTGTTAGATTCGTCTAATCGTATAGTTTTAGAATATACATTTTGCACAATTTTTAGTTCTATATATTTTGAGATATTAACGATCAAAAGAATTTATTGGATTGTGTGCAAAAATTACATGACATTTAAGTGTGACGGAGGGAGTATATGATTAGCCATAGATATAATATTATTACCTTAGTTCTACTCCTAGTCGTTGTTCACTTTAACGAATGAAGTTGATTAAATTAACCGGATTAAGGTTGTGTTTAGGCGAAAAAGCTATTGTTTAACTTTTAAAATAATTACTAAAAATATTTAAAAACCTATAAATAGTAAATATTATTCAAATAATAGATATACTACAAGAAATTCCCAGGAAGGCGACGAAAAAAAAAAAACGAATGTCCTTGCCTAATTAAAACTATTCGCTTCGTACGTCAGACAACGAAATCCTTTTGTTGCCGCTTGTAAAAATTTTGTAGTGATACATTTTAATCTTAAACTCTAAACTCAAAGGGTGTCTTTGGATTGAGGCATTTGAAAGGAGTTCATTTCAAATCCATTGCTCAAATCATTTGTGATTGTTAGCGGCGGACTCAGCTGGCACGTTGTTCCCATGGGCCTCCTGATGATTTCCTGTCTTTGTGCTTTGTCCCTTTTTTTTTTTGTTTCGCTTTTTCAAGCCTGAATAGGCTGCTCAATAATATTTTTTCTTTTAATAGATTCAAACCCTTTCAAAAACCTATTCATTTGAAATGTCAATCTTTATAGGCCACGCACACACATAGATTGTGTCACATAGATTATACAATATCTTTAATTTTGCCAAGTGGCTAATGGGCCTAATTAATATGAATATGACTAATTGGGTTGGATCAAGAAACTAAAAAGGCCCACATATCAAAAAGGAGGAGTTTGGTCCAAAGAGAGGAGATAACTGATTAACAAATGAGTTGTTTTCCCTTTATTTATATCACATCATGCAACCTTCCTTTTGTTACAATGTCTCGCCACATGTCTCCCAACTATACAATGCACTATAAAACTATTTTCTGAAATCACACCAAAGTGAAATCGAAATTTGCTGCCCATAGTTGCTTGAGGCTCTACGGGGCAACTGTAGGTGTGTATTCCGATCAATTGGCATCGTGAATGGGATCCTTGGTCTATCTCCGTTGTCTGTTGTCCTCAAAACATATGTTATTGGCAATAATGAAGAGAAAATCGTGACCTGCAAAAAGCTCTATGCAGGCCAACACTTGGAAAGCCCGACGTTATAGTGCAGATGGGAAGCTTGTGCGGACGCGCGGACTCGCTTTTCTACCATTGATCAATTTTCATCATCCAACGGTTGAGATCATTGGTAGGGTTAGTTTCATAATTTTACTTGTTAGGTATTTAATTCAGCGACATGGCATACACGACTTAGCGACAGAGCCAATCCAATTCAGCGAATTGGCCTATGCAATTCAACGACATTATTGTATCGCAACATAGGATTTACAATTCAGCAACATGGCATACACAACTCAGCGACGAAATCAATCTGATTCAGCGACGCGGCATATGCAATTCAGTGACATTATTGTATTCATTCAACAATACAATTTCATACATTTCAGCGATATAGTTCTATGGATTTTAAACACATTCTTAGCAACGGAGCCCACACAATTCAGCGACATGACATATGTAATTCAGCGACAATGCATATACAATTCAGCGACATGTAAATGTGTATTTTCAACGACTTGATATAGTATATTTCAGCGACATATTATGCATATCTCAGCGACATAATAT
The DNA here is from genome assembly GCA_030278955.1 of Hygrophila difformis. NCBI lineage: Eukaryota > Viridiplantae > Streptophyta > Magnoliopsida > Lamiales > Acanthaceae > Hygrophila > Hygrophila difformis. Next base: position 35,667,298 of record JAOANR010000007.1, on the reverse strand, counting down.
AGTATATTCAGCGATTTTGGTAAATGAAGAAATCATTAGACATTTTTATTGACCTTTTTAATTTATAGCCGTTAGATTTAATTCAACGGCTAAGATTGAAGTTTGCACCGTACTTCCAAATTTTTATCCGCATCATAACCGCTCCCATCCCCATAAGTCACAAAGATGAAATAGCTTATGTAAAGGCAACATGGGATGATGAATCTACGACTTCCAAGAGCCAGCTTCACCACATATTCTTCAAGGCATGCATGGAGTGGAGGAGTTAACAAGTACTATGATCCAGACAATTGGCTCCGGACAGTGGGGTGCTGCCGCTCTGGTCGGAAAATGTCAGTAACAATAAGGGCCTGTTTGAATTGGCTTTTGAAAAAAAAGAAGTCAAATGCAGAAGCAGAAGTGAAAGCCAAATGCAGAAGCATAAAACTTTTGTGTTTTGATAGAATGTTTGAAAAGTAGTTTTTTTTTTCAAAAGTGTATTTGGATGTGTAAAAGCGAAAATGCTTTTGGAATTAAGTAATTACCAAAAAGGACATGTTTTTTTATATGGGATAAGATATATTTATAGTGTAATTTATACTATTAAGTAGTAGGGACATTTAAAACTTTGTACACATTACAATGTGCTTTTAGCTTCTGCTTTTTGGATGGGTGCTTCTCCCATAAGCATTTTTGCAGTTTTTCGAGGTGCTTTTGCTTTTTCTAAAAAGCCAAACCAAAAACTATTTTTCCATCAAAAGTGCTTTTGGCAAAAGCAAAAGCCAAAAATACCTTTGCTGAAGCCATTCCAAACGGCCCCTAAGGAAGACTAGTTAAAAATTCTACTATATCATCAGTTTATATAGTAGCTATTTTAGTAAATAATAAATTAATTCATTTACAATACAAAAATTTCGTAGGACTTTTGTCGCCTTGTTCGTCACTTGGTTCAAGAGACAACAAAGTGATGAACTCTCAGGCGAAAACATTCGTCTTTTTTTTTTTCATCGCATTCCCACTAATTTCTTGTAGTGTTCAGAAAAGAATTATGATTTATAGATTTGATTTTAGGGATATATATTTTGTTTATCATTTTTATTACTTGTGTGGGAAATTATATTCTGAAAGTACACGGTGTCAAGTTGCAAAATTTATGTGTGAATATCATCTACGAAAGCAATTAAAGAAAGCACTTACCTATCACTCGCCAATTTATGAAAACCTCAATCTTAGTATTTATGGAAGTGCTCCTAATCTTTTATGAAAGCCGAATTGTGACAATATTTTAGAGAAGTAATTTAATTTTGAAAATCTCTCCCAATTTGATAGAAGACTTCAACTTAAGATTCAGATTTTTTCGACCTAGATGGGATTTACTCTTTCATTTGTATCCAGCTCTTCTAAAATAATCCAAGGTTAGAATTAAATTATTTTTTTTTAGGTGAATACCTGCAGGGTATTCCCAGGCCTTATTGGACCCAAGACTAATCCCTCGAGTATCTGAAAGGGCAATTAAGGGCGCCTCTTCCAAAACAGTTTTTTGCTTACACAAGGCTCGAATCCGAGACCTTGCTTAAGCGACTAGAGCCCCCATCCACTCAAGTCAACTGCTGTTGGGTAGAATTAAATTAAATTGTTCATAGCTTATCAATTTATTTATAACTTTGATAAAATAATTTATTTTAAATGCAATAATTTTTTGGGAAGCTTAATCAGATTCGTATCTATATGTAAATCAAGTCCTCAATTTGTTCGAGGGGTAAATTCCAAAATTTAAGTGTAGATTGATTATAATAATTATAGGTTAGAAGTATAGACGCAATATAATACCCGGAAATAATTCCAAGAAGCAAAAATAATTTATTGAAGAGAAATTATTGCTCAAAAAATGAAATATAATTATTTATAATAATTTGGTTTAGGTTTGCGCGCACAACCCCTGCCGTAGATCCAAACTTGTTAAATGACATATCTGGATTAATAGGATGAATTTTAGGGTTAGGTAAAATGATGATTAGAGAGAGACTAAAATAGAGGATGGTGAAGAACAAGAACACACACAAAAGATGGATTTAATATAAGATGATGAAACTAAATTGTAAGATAAGGATAAGAAATTTATGAATGAAGGGGACCCGAACTTGCCAAGGGAAGTGAGGTGAACTCAAGACAAATGGCTTCCTTCAAGTGCATCATTCATTGACGAATCCATCGAGCAAGCTTCCAAACTTAATGGTGTGAAGGAAATGAGTATAAACTCAAGACAAACATGGTTGGAAGAGAACACTTTTGAGAGAGTGTTCTCGGTTATAAACTTTGAAAATATGATAGATTGATTTTAAATTAAGCAAAGTTGTTTACAATGGTGTGGGAGGACCTATATATAGTCCAAGCCATGAAAAAGTAAGAAAATACATAAAATATAATGTTGAGCACAAAATAGTCAAATTACAAAAGTGATGCGGTCTAGAGCAGTCCATGCGGTCTATAACAAGGCGATGCGGTTTAGACCGCCTCGATACAAAGAGACCGCATGTATTAAAAATGAAGACTTCTTTGCATTCTGGGGTGATGCGGTTTATACGATGCGGTTTTGAAAGACCGCATGAATTAGACCGCATCGATTGAACAAGTCCGTATGCCTTCGATTCTTCTCATTTTTTGAGCTGATGCGGTCTAGGTGATGCGACGCGGTTTAGACCGCATTGGTCAGACCGCATCGTTTGACTTTTGACCGCATATCTTCAATTTGATTTGTCTTCGCACCTCGATGCGGTCTACGTCATGCGATGCGGTTTAGACCGCATCGGATAGACCGCATCGCATCCTTTGGCTTTGGCTGCTTCAACTGGGGGATGCGGTTTAAGTGATGCGATTTAGGGTAGACCGCATGCACTTAGACCGCATGTGTTGAAATCTGGCTCCTCTTCATGGAAATGTGGGTGATGCGGTCTATGGCCTTGGTGCGGTTTAGACCGCATGCATGCGGTTTAAACTGCATGTGATAGACCGCATCACTTGTTGAAAATTTCCCAAGTGTTGGAGTTTTGGGCCTCTTCATGCTTGTTGGGCTTCTTGTGCATCCTGAGGCCTTTTCCCTTCTATCCGAATTTGTCCGGGCTTGATATGCCCGGATCATTATTTGCAGTCTTTGGACTTCCGAGTTTGTCCGGGGTTGATCTATCCAGATCATTATTTGCAGTCTTTGGGCTTCTTGGGGCTCCAGGTTATCTGTTTCCTGCAAGAAAAATTTATATAGTGCATCAGAAAATTCCTTGGCCTTTTGTTTGGAGACTGGCCCTTCGGGGATTATTGGGATAATTAATTCATTGGTTCTGGCGACTACGCCATCCCCACCCCCTTGGGAAGGTTGAGACATCAACCGACCAGAATCCAACTCATCATCCCTTTCGAAAAGAGATAAATCAACAACATTGAAAGTCGGATTAATAATAAAATCATCAGGAAGCTCAATCCGATAGGCATTGTCGTTGATCTTCTTTAGGACTTTGTAAGGTCCGGTTCCGCGGGATGCGAGTTTGCCATGTGTCTGTGCAGGAAAACGTTCCTTTCGCATGTGCACCCAGACCCAATCTCCCGGTTTCAGCAACAGCCTTTTCCTGCCCCTGTTGGCAAATTTGGCATATGTTTCCGATGCCTTCAGAAAGATGTTCCGAACATTCTGGTGCAGATCCTTGATCGCCTTAGCCCTGTCCCTGCCATTGAAGTTAAGACGCTCACTACTAGGTAGTGGCAGAAAATCGAGGGGGGTTCATAGGGTTAAATCCATAAACAACTTCGAAAGGTGACATGTGTGTGGCACGACGAATGTGACGATTATAAGCAAATTCAATGTAAGGCAAACATTCATCCCAACTTTTGGAACTCGAAGAAGTAATTATGCATAGAAGGTTACCCAACACGCGATTTACCGCTTCTGTCTGTCCATCCGTCTGAGGATGGTAAGACGTCGAGAACAAAAGTTGCGTACTCATCCCACGCCAAAACCCCTTCCAGAAATAGCTTACAAACTTGGCATCTCGATCTGAAACAATTGACTTGGGTACTCCATGCAAACGTACCACTTCTCTGAAGAATAAATTTGCAATGTGCCTGGCATCATTGGTCTTCGCACATGGTATGAAATGTGCCATCTTGGAGAATCAATCAACTACCACAAAGATTGAATCTTTGCCTCTCGTGGTCCGTGGTAGTCCAAGCTCGAAGTCCATTGTTATATCCAGCCAGGGTCCTTCTGGCACAGGTAATGCTTGATACAAGCCGTACTGTTTAACAGTCGACTTGGCCTTCAGACAGACCAAGCACTTAGCAATGAAGCGAACAACTTGCGCCTGCATTTTCGGCCAGTAGAACTTTTCAACAAGGATTCCCAGAGTTGCATCCTTTCCAAAGTGTCCCATGAGTCCACCACTGTGAGCCTCTTGAATTAGCAACTCCCTGACAGTTCCCTTTGGGATGCATAATCTGTTACCAAAGTACAGGAACCCGTCCAGTTGGGAAAACTCCTTGAAACCATTTTGCTTTGTCCTCTCATATAGTACTCTAAAATCTTCGTCAGCGGCATACTGACTCTTGATATGCTCAAAACCAACCAGATGAGTAGTTGCAAATGTTACCAATGTTGTTCTCCTGGAGAGTGCATCTGCAACCACATTGTCCTTTCCTTTCTTATACTTAATCACGTAAGGGAAGGACTCAATAAATGTGCTCCATCGAGCATGCCTTTTGCTCAATTATCCCTGAACCCTTATGTGCTTAAGCGTCTCATGGTCGGTGTTGATCACAAATTCTTTTCCTCTCAGATAGTGTTGCCATGTCCTCAAGGATTGAACAACAACATATAATTCCTTGTCGTACGTGGAGTAATTCAGTTGTGCTCCACTGAACTTCTCACTGTAGTATGCTATTGGTCTTCCTTCTTGGAGCAACACTGCTCCCATGCTCGTACCTGACGCATCACTTTCAATTTCGAATGGGATAGTTAATCCATTGGTTCTGGCGACTACGCCAACACACCCCCCCCCCCCCCTCCCCAAAAAAAAGGCCCAGATTATAAATAAAGTGTCCAAGTAGTGTAGGAAGGGAACATAAAGGAATTGGTCGTGTTTTTTCACTTCCACTCATTCCCTGGTTTCTTTTTTTTTATTGATATTATGTGTCGGCAAATGTGTGTGGGAGCCCAAGCTACACAAATTACAAAGATGGATAAAGAGGAGGGATAAGGGACCGGATGTGAATCGGAACCCCAATCTATGGTTGGAAGCATGAAACATGACCACGTGAGTCAAGTCTCATTCCCCACTCATTCACTGTTTGGATGTGTAGATTGGATATTAGCATATTTGACCAATTTATGATGCTATTTCTTATTGTTTGGTTAGCAGTAGATTTTATGAGCAGATTGAGTTCAATATGCGGAAATGCAATCTACTACATTTTTAAGCTATTGGTGAGCAAATTCGCCTTCAACTAAAATATTCATTCCTCTCTCATCTTTTATTTAATCAAACTAATATTTGTACATGTACAGTATATTATTTCATACTAAATATGACGCATGCTAATTATCAATCAAAGCCTTACCAAAACAACCGTTTTCATGGCTAGTTCTCCTATTCCTCCCGGACCCTCCCCTCCGGCTTCTCCTTCGGAGTTTATGTTCTCTGGGGGCACTAAGATTTCCTTCGCGATATGGTCTTGGCCGGAAAGGGGCCTTCACCGGCGCCTTTATCAGCCGATTCAAATAATAAGAAGTTGATAGTTGTGGATCACATTGACGGCGATAGGTTGAAACCACGGATTACTGTGGATCCTTCCCTCCTTACGAAACTGTGTCAAACTTGGGTTGATGGGTTGATAATTTCAGTGTTAGACAAGCGGGTCAATTATACAACGCTGAAGGATCGGCTCACGAAAATGTGGAAACTGCAAGGTAACTTTGCGATGATTGATTTGGATGTTGGATATTTTCTTGTGAAATTTGATCATGCCGCAGATCGCACTAAAGTTCTTAGTGATGGACCATGGGTGGTATTTGGGAGTTACTTGACAGTGATCCCCTGGAGACCAGGTTTTCATGCTGATGAGGTTACCCCTCAAAAAACGGTGGTGTGGGCGCGCTTCCCGGGCTTATGCATGGAGTATTTTGATGAGCTCTTTGTTACAAAGTTAGCTTCAACGCTAGGCACGCCAGTGAGGGTGGACACCACGACTACTGGTGGTGAGCGAGGCAGATTTGCTCGTGTATGCGTTGAAATAGATTTGAACCTCCCTGTTGTTTCGAGCATCCTCATGGGGGATCGGTGGATAAAGGTAGCTTATGAGGGTCTGAATTTCCTCTGTTCTGCATGCAAATGCTATGGTCATTCAAGGGAAAAGTGCACCGCCTCGCATACTCCTGCCGTTGTCCAGGAAGCCTCTTCGACGACGGAACCGGTTTCCCTGTCTTCATCGGAGACTGAACCGGTGGCTGGGAAGGGGGTTAGTGGACCCCCAAGAGTGGATAAACCTAAATCACATAAGGAAGGCGTGGATATTGGGGTGACAGCCATGAAAACCGATGCGGAGAATCAGAGCCTGTTTGGATTGGCTTTTTTCCAAGTGCTTTTGGCTTTTGCTTCTGCCAAAAGCACTTTTGAAGGAAAAAGATTGTTTGTTTTGGCTTTTTAGAAAAAGCAAAAGCACCTCGAAAAGCTGCAAAAGTGCTTCTGGGAGAAGCAGCCCAGGTGGTGCTTCTCCGAAAAGCAGAAGCCAAAAGCACCTGGTAATGTGTGCAGAGTCATAAATGCCCCTATTAATTTATTTAAATTACACTATAAATATATACTATCATATATAAATAGCATATCCTTTTTGGTAATTTACACATTTCAAAAGCACTTTTCACTTTTATACATCCAAACACACTATTGAAAAAAAGCTGCTTTTTAAACATTCCATCCAAACACAAAAGTTAGCTGCTTCTGCTTTTGGCTTTCACTTCTGCTTCTGCTTTTGGCTTCTGCTTTTTTGAAAAGCTAATCCAAACGGGCCCTCAGGGGACACGATCTGCTATCCATACTGATATACATAATTTGGCCAAAATTCCCGCTCAACCTTCTGGGGATGAATGGGTAAAGGTGGAAAGGAAAAAATATTCTGGACCAAAGAAATCCATGAGCCCAACAGTGGAGGTGGGCCTGAGTGGTTTTAAAATGGGTCGGACTAATGGTGAGAAAATTAGTAATACTGGATCTTCTACAAGTGGATTAAAAACATCAGGGCTTGGCGGAGGCCGCCCTCCAGCTGGCACTGGGAACACTCGGCGTGGCAAGGAAAAGATTGAGAGCCCCCTTCCATCCAAATCTAGTGATGTTTCTCATCCCAAGCGATCAAGAACTTCTTCGGAGTCAGCTTATACGGGAAGTAAACATGGGACTTGGAAAGCAAACGATGTTGCAGGGCCTTCGGTTAAGCCTTTGGGGCGCCCCCCGGATCCCCCGTCTGCGATGCAGAGTTAAGTGTGCACACCTCTCTCACCCCCCTTCTTTTGTGATTGTTTAATGGTTTTCTACAACTTTAAATTAATGTCTTAGAATATTGGTGGCTTGGGGGGTAAGCGCACCCAATTGATTCTTGCTGATCTTCTCAGACGGCATTGTCCAGATGTGGTATGTATTTTGGAGCCACAAGTTGTTTTTGCTTCATGTCAGAACTTTTTCTTCGTTTGGGGTTTATCCCCCTTTGTATCCAGGAATCACTCGGAAGAGCTGGAGGGTTATGGATTTTAGTTAAGATTGGATTATCTTGTCAAGTCCAGGTTTTTGACATTCGTAATAGGCTTCTTACATTTAAACTCTCGGATGGGAGTGTTGATTGGTTTGCAACGGCAGTCTACGCCTCCCCTCGTTATATTGAGCGGCGTTTAGACTGGGATAATATCCAGTCTCTCTTCTTTATCATTGATGGTGCCTGGATTTTGATTGGTGACTGGAATCAAATTATTAGTTCCAACGAAGTTCACGGGGGTTTGTTTAACATGGGGAGAGGAGATGAGCTTGGGGACCTGCTTTTCAACTGTGGGCTTACGACCATCAACACTCATTTTACTTGGTCTAGGCCTCTTGGTGACTCCCGTATTCATAAAAGATTGGATAGGGCCGTGGGGAATGTGTTTTGGATCTCCTTGTTTCCGGATGGTTTTGTTCAACTCCTCTCGATGGTAGGCTCGGATCATTGTCCCTTGCTTCTTGGTTGTGGGAGTCCCCCACCCGCTGTCACGCCCCCCTTCAGGTGGGAAGCGGCTTGGTCCTTCCACTTGGCGTACAAAGACGTCGTGAGTTCGTCTTGTATGGAAACTTCTGATAACATCTGCCATATGCTTTCCAATGTGAAAAAGGCGTCGATTGAATTTAAGCAGCGCACTGGAGGTAGCTTCAAATGGCGGAAAGTGAAGGTTTTGAAACGCCTTGAAGGGATTTCCCATGCCCTGGAACACGTTGACTCTGCTCGGCTTCATTATCTTGAAGATGAATTGAAAAAAGAATATGAGTCCATTCTTGCCCAGGAAGAGGTCTATTGGTTCCAACGTGCCCGTGAAAACTGGGTACGCCTTGGTGATCGGAACACGGCTTTTTTCCATGCTCGAGTCAAATGTAAACGCCACCGGGATAGGATGCATGGCATTTTCATTGAAGATGGTACATGGTGTGATGATCCCATTGCTGTCCGGGAACATGTGAAGGATTATTTTAGGGATTTTTATGCCCCGCCAGAAGCTCAACATCATGCTTCTATTAATAATGATCCTGAGTATCAACTTCCAGCGCTCAAACCTGTTATGGCCGAAGACCTGACCAACCTCATGGCTGATGTCTCTCCCGATGAGGTTGTGCAGGTGGTTTCGCATATGAATAGTTATTCTGCGCCCGGTCCCGATGGGTTTCCGGCCCTTTTTTATAAATGTTATTGGAGCGAGCTTGGTACCTCAGTGGTGGAGTTCATCCGGAATTCTATTAAGGGCCAACCATTCCTCCCGGCTCTCACTCAGGCGTATATTTGTCTAATCCCGAAAGTCCCCTCTCCTTCAAGACTCAAGGATCTCAGACCAATAACTCTTTGCAACGTCCTGTACAAGATCTTAACCAAGGTGCTTGTGACTCGCCTTCGGCCCATTCTTCAGACATATATCTCACAGCATCAGAGTGCCTTATTGCCGGGGCGTGGCACTATTGACAATGCGGTCACCTTGCAGGAACTTCTTGGCCATCTCACTGGGACGAGGTGTAGGCTACATGCGATCATCCTTAAAATTGACATTGCAAAGGCCTATGATAACGTCCAATGGGGGTTTCTTGAACAGTGTCTGATTGAGATGCAATTGCCGAGTGCCTGTGTTAGTCTGCTCATGTATTGTGTTTCTTCTCCCACCTACTCTGTGCTCTGGAACGGACAGGGATTGGAAGAATTCAAGCCGGGCAAGGGGCTTCGACAAGGGGATCCTATCTCCCCCTATTTATTTTTGATCGTCATGGAGAAGTTATCACATATGATATCTGACTTAGTTCTTCAGGGGCAGTGGAAGCCTATTCGGATTTCTGGTTCCAACATGGACATCTCGCATCTTATCTTCGCAGACGACCTGATCTTGTGTTCTATGGTTGATAGGAGGAGCATTAAGGCTTTATCTCATGCGTTGAATATTTTTGGTAGGGAGTCCGGCCTCCGCCTTAACCCTAAAAAATCTTCAATGTTATTCTCATCATCGGTCCCGCCTTCTTCCAGAAGCTGGATTGGGGATTTGCTTCACATACCAGCGGTTGAGAGCTTTGGAAATTACTTGGGATTTCCAGTTCTTACAGGGAGGCAACTGTGCCGAGATTTTGCCTTTATTCTCGATAAGATGGATGCTCGACTCGAAGGGTGGGCTTCTAAACTGTTGAATAAAGCAGGCAGACTCACGTTGAGTAGGGCAGTGTTATCCGCTATTCCCACTTACTTTATGCAACTTCACTGGCTTCCTGAAACGGTGTGTAATGCTATTGATCGGAGGATCAATAGATTCTTGTGGAAAGATGGTACGGGGAAAGGGATTCATTTGGTGAGTTGGGAGAAGGTTTTGAGGCCTCAGTATTCTGGGGGACTTGGCTTGCGTCGGGCTCGGAATATGAATGTTGCCTTACTCGGGAAACTCTTGTGGGGTATTTTCAGTTCCCCGGCCAAATCCTGGGTACGACTTGTATGTGGAAATCGATCAGCGCACGAGGTCTTTCTCCGGCCCTCATCTATTGGTCGCTCTACTCTTATGAAGGTGTTCCAAAAGATTATTCCTCTTCTCCGGGATGGATTTATGTATCGGTTGGGGAATGGAGCGTCATCTCTCTGGTTCTCCAATTGGTGGAAAGGATCTCAACTTGGACCGATTATGCCATATGTCGCTGTTCAGGATTTGAGTTTGAAGGTGAAAGACATTATTATCAATGGTGCTTGGAACTTGGGTGTGCTGTATACCCCCATCCCGGATAGTATTCGGCAAGAAATACTCTCAACGTCCCCTCCCCATCTCCATGAGTCTGCTGCAGATATGTGGGTCTGGAAAGATGACGCCTCAGGGTGTTATTCAGTCACTTCAGCCTATACCTTCCTTTCCAAGGACATGCTTGGTGGCGACGGGTGGCGCTGGCTTTGGAAGGCTAATTACCCGGAGAAGATTTGTCTATTTCTTTGGCTTCTTGCTCAGGGATCCTTGCATGTTAACTCCCTCAGGCATCATCGTAAAATGGCCTCCTCCCCCCTGTGCTTGCTTTGTGGTGTGGACGTTGAAAATTGGTCGCATTGTCTTTTATATTGTCCCTGGGCTCGACATATTTGGCGCATCCAACATATCCATTTTCCAGAAGATTGTGATGCCATCCCAAAGGAAGACATCGGATATTTCTTACACAGCATGGTCTCAGTTTATGGCCCGAAATTTGTGGCCACTCTTTGGGTCATCTGGATCGAACGAAATGGGAGGGTGTTTCGGGATAAGCAAAACACGACATGGCTCCTTCAAAGGGATATTTCTCGGCTGACTAGGGACCTTCAGGGGGCCCGGACACCAATGAGAATAACTTTGGGAAATACACAGCTTGTCCATTGGAACGAGAAAGGTGCCGGGGCACGATTCTTCACGTTGATGGGAGCTCCTTTGGGAATCCGGGATGTGCAGGTTTTGGCTTTGTTGTCAGGGACGAGAATGGGACTTGGCTGTGAGGAGGGTGCGGCTTCCTTGGGATCACCTCGAATCACCATACTGAGTTGTATGCCATGGCAGCAGGTCTGGATTATGTGGCTAAGAAGGGTATCCGCCGTATTACATGTTACTCCGACTCCATGACAGCCCTGAATTTAGTACGGCACCAGAACCGTTTTCATCCTCTAGCTAGCCTGCTTCATCATATTGAGGATATGAGGGGCAACTTTGAGGAGTGCACCTTTTATCACGTCCTTCGTGAAGGTAACCGTGTGGCGGATAGCTTGGCCAAGCATGGTGCGTCTGAAACTTTTGACAATTTCCGCACACGAGTATTTCTAAAATATCCCAGGTTGAATTTATTGAATGAAAAGAGTGATGATTCATGGGAAAGGGGTTTAAGGATATAGATCATTTTTTATTACCCATGAGGTGAAACTTAAAGTTCACACGGCGTTATGGACCTCCCCGGCATGATACTTTTGACAGTTTCATGCCTTGAAGGTCCTTGCCATGAAACTTTTGACAAGTTCTCACTACATGAGCATTTTCAGAGAGGTCATAATCCTGGTGTTCAATTTTATTTAATGAAACCAATTTATGAAGGCGGAGTTGGGATTAGGGATATATTTATAGGTTGTCATGTTTTTATTACTCGTGTTAAGAAACTGTGGCCCGAAAGCGCACGGTGACAAAAATTGCAGTAATTTATAGTAAGACCGGATCGTTCACTGGAGGATGTGCGATAGAAGCAGGACCCACGTCGTTTTACTAGATTTTCCATTCGTATTGCTCCAATTGGTTTGAAAAGTGATTAACATCTACTAACTGAACTTAAGCTAGAATATGAAAGCATTTAAATCTATTCTACAAAGCAAATAAGTCTATTCTAGAGAGGGTAAAGTTATTCTAAAAAATGCGGTAAATACTATCTATGAAAGCAATGAAAATCTACACTATGCTAGCTCTGAAGCTGAATCACAATGTAGACAGAAGGGACACGAAGGAAAGAATAAAAAAATTGGACAAGATTTAGATAAGGCAGTGTTAAACTTCCATTTTTATTCATAGATCATTGTTTGGGATAATCCTATCAGATAGCTAATTCTCATGCTCTTAGTACAACGTTCCCGATAACAGACAGGTACTTACAGTATGAGTTTGCATGTTCTTAAGACCGCAAATTCTAAGATACCACAGATTTGTGACTGCCCTGGCCTAGGTATGTTACTTCATCTGTGGTGGATAAGCAACACCTGACAAATCATTTATTGACATGCCAAGTACTGCTATCATTCTCCCATGTCACACCCAAAGATTCTAATCAAGCCCTGAACTATCCCTTAACTATCAGTACTAGTAACAGTTACGCAACTCTCAATACAACCGAGTGACCTCTAATGAAAGCATTTAAAGAAAGCAGTAAAGAAAGCATTTAAAACCTATCACTCGGAGGTTTTGAAGGTCTGACCCTGGTAGTAAAAGACAGCTCCCCATCACAATGACGGAACATGGATCAAGAATTCCCGGCTCTCGGTGAACCGCTCGTAGTGTTCACTTCCTCCCGGGTGGTTATGAGATACAAACTAATGAAGCGAACTAATAAATTAGTTCGTTCCGGATGCACTCACTCAGGACTCAAAAGTAGGCTTTGGCAGAAGAGGATAGCAGTTGAAAGAAAACTCAACCCTATCTCAGAAAATAACCAAGGCCTATGTATTGTTCCTCTAGAATTATCTATCACACCGTATTTGAATCCAAGTGGACCCCATCTCAGTGTGATATTTAACACCAGATTCCCAACATACAACAATTTTGGAAAATAATGAATCTGAAAATCATTCCCTAAACAGGTACTAGACTCTCAATTAAAACACAGATCCTTTCAGTCTAGATGAGACCTAATCGCTGACTCTGCTTCTAATTTCCCAAAATCAACCCTTGACAGAATATGAATTAGTCATAAATGGAGAATTTATCCCTTACTCAGATCCGGATTTTATAAAGGAGTTTTTGTTGGAAATTTAATTTACAATATCTGTTTAAAATCTAGACTTCTATTGTCCAAGGGAAGGATCCCAAAATATTAAGGCCCACAATATATACATAATAATAGCATGTATACGGATATATGGAAGTGTAAAATTAATTGACCCAAAATATAGGTGCGGGTCTAGACAGAAGGTGAAACACAGATATGAGGTGGTCAGGGGACCAAGGTAATGGCAGAATAATCGGGTGGACTGTAAACATCTACTGTCCAATTTCCCAATTACTCGGATGGAATGAATTTAGACAGGTGAAACCCTAAAATGGCAGTGTCGCTACCAGTTGGGCCCCTACTGTCTGTGAATTCAGATAAAACCTACATGCCTCCTCTCTGCAGTACTTATCAGCTTATGTTGACAGACATTAGCAGAGTTGTACTTTAGATTGGAGTTTGGGTTTGGAAATTAAGATGAATAAAATGAAACTGTATCTGGATAGGAGTCAGCTGAGCAGCTATTATAACCCCGGATGGGCGAACCGCCAAGGCTTCCACTGACTGCCATCCAGACCATGCAAAATAACACTTAGTAATTACTACTGAGAATACGAGCTAGTTATCCGTGAGGGAATACCCGCCAACATTAGTCTGATGCATTCTTTACTAATTGTTACACACAATACGCAAAAGGCAAAATGAAATAAAGAGAAGGATTTGCATGAGAGACATTGGTTTCTCATGCAAAGTTATGGAACTAATCCATAATTGATGGCTTAAATAATCCCTCCTACCATAATTAATTACAGTACGGATTATATGCTTAAGACATCATAATTTTTGTTTATAGAAAATTGTTTTAATGATGATTGAACAAAGATCCTTTGATCACAACAATTAGTGATTTAATCATTGCTAATTATAATCATTAATCATTAATGACCAGAGGGTTCAATTAATTAATGATGAAAATGGAGAATGGGAAATCTGCAAAAAGATGCTGATTACGACGCTAAACAGATGTTACGACGCTATCCTAGAATAGCGTCGTGAGGGTAGCGTCGTCATGGGTTGGTGCAAGAGAGAATAAATTTGGATTAAAGGGGTATTTACGACGCTATAAACTAAGCTATGGCGCTATACTAAGATAGTGTTGTAGGTGCAGCGTCGTAGATGGTTTGAGAAATAAGAAGTTTTTGGAAAAAGAAGAGATATTACGGCGCTAAACATTAAATGACGACGCTATCCTAGGATAGCGTCGTAAGGATAGTGCCGTAGGTGGGTTCTGTGAGAAAGAAGAATTTTGGGGACCTACGACTCTAAACAACAATTACGACGCTATCTGAGGATAGCGCCGTTGGTTTAGTGCCGTAGGGCAAATTTTTGTTTAAGTTCTGGGCAACTACGACGCTAAACCTCACCTACGACACTATCCAAGGATAGCGCCGTAGGGCGGTTAGCGTCGTAGCTAGCCCAGAAACATGTTATTGTTCGGGTAATGCAATCTCTGCGATTGCAAGCCCTATTTTCAAGTTCATGGTTCATCAGTGCAATGACAGAAGTGAAATAAGATGAAAACAGTAAACCAAAATGCATAAAAACATGACAAAACAAACTAAAAGCATACACCCATGAACTACAAACCCAAATGAGGGTTTTCAACCATAAGAACATGCATAGGAACCCGAAAATGAGAGGAAAACAGAAAACCCACATTGCAAGAGAGAATAAAATGACCAAATGATCAATACACCAAAATAAAGCAAGAAAATCCATGGAATCATTTCCATTTCATGTTTTTGGGACACTTTCATGATTAACTTCCCATTTTATATCAAATGGTTTGATAATACCCATCATTTGGGTATTTCAAACCTAAATAAAGGTTTAACTAAACTGTAAATAAGGAAAACAGTGACTATCCTAAACTGGAAGTCTCAGATAAACACTAATCTAAAAGTATTTAAAGCTGACTAAGGCATGGAATGTAAATAATACAAAAAAAGAAAATTAACTAACTAACTACCTCTACACTATTCTCAAGAACAGCTCCTGTTGCCTTCAAGTGTGGAATGTATGAAGTGACAAGACCAGGGAGTCAACACCTATATATATAGGTGAGAAACCCTAGGCCCATGGGCCCCCAGGCCTTGAAATTTGAATTCTGGCAAGGCTTACGACGCTATAGGTGGCTGACGGCGCTATCCTTGCTACGGCGCTAAAGGTCTAGGGTCGTAGTCTTCCACTTCGAAGACTCTCTCTGTCTCTCAGCGGACAGCCTACGGCGCTATCCATCCTTTACGGCGCTATACTTGATCACGGCGCTATCCATGCTTAGCGTCGTTCACTCTTCTTCAGATGTCAGCTTCGATTTCCTCCTACGGCGCTAGACCAAGCTACGGCGCTATCCATGCATAGCGTCGTAGTTGTGTCTAGCGTCGCAATATCTTGAAAAATCAACTTTTTGTGGGTTTTTCATTTCTTTTCCCATCTTTTTCATTTCCTTTTCTTTTCTTCTCTTTTTCTCATGTTTTTGGATTTTTCTAACATAAATGTGTAATAAAATTACATATTTATGTATTTTTCACACCAGCTCCATATTTTTACAATTATGCATAAATCAGTCAAATTCTACTGCTTTCTTATTTAATATAAGACCGGAATGCGATCAAATGCCCGTTTCAGACACGGAAATGGATTGAAAATAATGGTCATTTCTGGCCATTATCAGCGTCCATTGAGGAATTCTTCACCACTTGGGCCTTCCCTCCCGACTTCGTAGTTGGGGACTAGGCGGCGGACTCTTCCGGCGTATGGGTTCCCAGAGTTTAGTTTCTTTTCCTGTTTTGTATTTTTTGTTTATTTTTCCTTTCTTCTTTTGATGTTTTTTTTTCTGGCTTTGGCTTTTTCCAAAAAAAAAATATGACGCATGCTAAATGTTTTATGCTAATCTACCAAACATATTTTATCAAATTTGCTATTAGTATCTGTGGGTCAAATCTACTATTTATATTTACTAATCAAATTTATTTTCTGATATTTGTTATCTGCTAACTCCACCAAACATGCCTTATATGCTATATTATTATCTAATTACATCAAAACAATGTCATCATGCATCCCCTGATTTCACCATTCTAATTTGGAACGGTTATGGTGCTTCCAAAATATTTAGAAGTACGATCAAGACAACAATCTCATCCGTTGAATTAGAGCTAACGGCTATAAATTTAAAAGGGTAAAATTGTAAAAAAAAAAAAAGTGTAATGGTTTCTTCATTTACCATGTCGCTGAATATATTATATTATGTCGCAGAGATATGCATAAATATGTCGCTGAAATATACTATAACATGTCGCTGAGAAGTGCTATATCAAGTCGCTGAATTGTATATGCCTTGTCGCTGAATTGCAAAGGCCACATCGTTGAATTGTGTAAGCTCGTAACTGAGATGTGTTAAAATGCCTAGAACTATGTTGCTGAAATGTATAAAATTGTCTTGCTGAAATGAATACAATAATGTCGTTGAATTGTATAGGCCATGTCGTTGAATTGTATTGGCCATGTCGCTGAATTTTGAAGGCTCCTTCGCTGAGATGCGTTTAAAATCACAATGAACTTCAAAACGGCTCTAACTTCAAACGTCGCTGAGATGAATATAATAATATTGCTGAATTACATAGACCATCGCTGAATTGTATTGGCTCCGTCGCTGAATTGTGTATGCCATGTCGCAGAATTGTATAGTCTATGTTGCGAATACAACATATTAAATACCTAAAAAGTAAAATTACGAAACTAACCCTACAAATGAGTTCAATCGTTGGATGATCAAATTGATCAACGATGAACATCCCCGTCTCCTCATGTGCACACCATAACGCCAACCTTCTAATTTAAAAACATTGGAGCTCATCTCAGTTCGCATATCCCATACATATTCTAATTTAAAATCATTCAAAGTTAGTTCTTGCATATTTCCATTTTGGATAAAAAGTACAAAAGTGGTACATATGAATACGTGTGTATTTATGTGTTCTAGACTTCTAGTAATTATTAAGTAGATGAGATTAATAATATAGAAGTCTTCGTCTATGCATTAATCTATTTTTAATACTCCCACATTCCATTAATAGTGTTCCATTTCTTTTGGGCACAATATTTTATGTGTGGATAGTTAGTATTTAATGTAGGGATATATTAGTGTTTAAAGTGGGGATAAATTATGAATTTATGTGATGTGATTGTAATGTATTTGAATTTTTATTGATTTATTTATGTGTGATATATGTGATAGTTGTGTGTTTGAAATTTTAATATATTTATTTATTAATGTGATGTGATGGTAGTGTGTTTGACAATTAAAGTATGTAATTAATTATTTCATAAAAGAGAAATGTGACAATTGTAATGGGATGAACCAAAAAGGAAAATGAGATGAAATTAGTGGGACAGAGGGAGTATATTTTTTTTGGAGGAACCATTGAAGGCTTGGAAAAGGGTGATAGGAGCCCATGCCACACAATTACAAAGGGGAATAAAAGGGAGGGACCTCCAACCTTCCGTTGGAAGTCTATGGACTTAACCACTTGGGCGAAGTCCTCGCCCCGACATAGGGAGTATATTAATAAAGGATAGGACGCGGATTGAATTAGAAGCAACCAAAGCACATACAGTTTTTAAATTTTATATTTTTCGACATTATATAATTTTTTAAAAAAATAGTGTAAAGAATATATAATTACATTATTAGCCTAACTAAATTTTAATTATATAATATATAAACCCTGAAGAGGACGTAAAATGATAATACTATCAAACAAGTTTATTTGGAGAAGGAAATGAGCTTAGTTAATTTTATTATATTCTTAATAATAATAATAATAATAATAATAATAATTTATGAAACAAAATTTTTCCAACAGGTAAAGTGGAACTAAACAAGCTGCCAAATGTGGACTAATTAAGAATTCATTTAGAATCTCAATTTCTTGGTTGAACTTCTACGGTGCGTTTGGTTGGAGGGATCTTAGATTACCAGTGGGAATGTGATTGCGGGGAATGTAAGATTACTGGGAATATGAGATTGCTGGGAATCTTATTTTTTGATGTTTTAAGATTATTGCGTTTGGTTAGATTGAGAATGTCAGATTTCTAGTTCTAAATAATTTACCATAATGTCCCTGAATTTCAATTGAACGAATGTTATAATTATGTCATTTTGCTACACAATAGAAATATTTAAGCCGGTTTATTTTCTAAAATATTGAAAATTCTTTATATGTAATTTATTGTATGATAATTACTTATTTAATGTCTCTAAATCCTTAATATTTTTATTTTATATATAGAAGAAAAGTAAATTTTAAGAAAATATAAAAATATATATTAAAATATGAGAATATATATATTAAAAAATATGTTTAAATAATTTTCAAAATTTTTCAATTTATTTTTTAAAATTAAATTTCATATATTTATCATTTTAGAATACAAATATCTAAATTTATAAAATAAAATAAGTATAAAAAGTGAGGGTATAAAAGTCAAATTAATATAAAAGTAGGTAAAGTGGAGGTGGTAATCTAAGATTACCTGCCCTCCAGGTGGGAATGTGATTCCCACCTAAAACACCCAACATTCCCACCTCGGTGGGAATGTGACATTCCCACATGAAACATGCCCCGAACCAAACATGGGCATGTTTCATTCCCTACCCAAGATTCCCAGTGGGAATCTCAGATACCCCAACCAAACGCCCCGCTAGAGTGTATCGGAATAGTCTTACGTTCTCATTTATTTTCCTTCAGCCCTGATATAATAAATGCTTGCTAGTATACACCATTGATATATAAATCACTCATATTATTGTTCATTCCAAAATCAAGAATTAATTCTGTTCATAAACAACCACTCATTTCATGGGCAACAATACTGAGGACTTGATTAACTTCCGCAAGTTTTATCTGACAATTGATTCTGCAGAAAACCTTCCGAATGTCCGGCGATACCATGATACGGCAGCATATGCTCGAGTCTGTCTTGGCTCGGCTAACAAAACAGCCGTGTCGGAAACCAAGGCAGACAAGCGCAATGGCCTGAACCCTGTTTGGAACCACCCCATGGTATTCAAGATATCCGAGACCGACGTCTACTATTATAGCATCTCCATCGTCATCAAGTTGTATGCCAAGCGCACCCTGGGCGACAGGTACTACTATAAATTAAAGAGGAGGGGAGAATCCTTTTAGTGACATCATACTATATTCTCTCTCCGCATGCAGTTTGGTAATGAGTTTATAAGATTTCAATTTTTTGTACCTCATGTTTGGATGGAAAAATGGAGGTTTTATTAGGTACTTATGTTATGTTTCAAAGGGTATAAGGGGGGGCGTTTGGAATGGTTTTTTTTTTTTGAGATGTTTATGGTTTTTGCTTCTGCCAAAAGCACTTTTGATGAAAAATAGTGTTTGTTTTGACTTTTTAAAAAAACAAAAGCATCTCGAAAAACTGCAAATGTGCTTCTGGAAAAAACAGCACAGGGGGTGCTTCTCCGAAAAGCAGAAGCCAAAAGCACCTAGTAATATGTGCAGAGTCATAAATGCCCCTACTAATTTATTTAATATATACTATAAATATATACTATCCTATATAAGTAGTATATCCTTTTTGGTAATTTACACATTTCAAAAGCACTTTCACTTTTATACATCCAATCACTCTTCTGAAAAAAAGCTGCTTTTCAGACATTCGATCCAAACACAAAAGTTATCTGCTTCTACTTTTGGCTTTCACTTGTGCTTCTGCCTTTGGCTTCTGCTTTTTTCAAAAGCCAATCCAAACGGGCCCTAAAGTATTTTCCATCCATTTAAAATATGACGGAGAAGTAGCTAAAACGTCTTGTTTATGTTCAAACTTGGTAAAAATGAAAAATCTGTAAATTTAGTACCAAATTATGGAGAGAATTTAGGTTGCTTTCCGGGAAAAATGCTAACTTTTACTAGCTTTTTAAATACTATGAAAAATACTAGTAAGGCCCCATTTGGATTGGCTTTTAAAAAAACAAAAGCCAAAGTAGAAGCAGAAGTAGAAGTTAAAATCAAAAGCATGTAACTTTTGTGTTTGGATGGAATGTTTGAAAAACAGCTTTTTCTAAGAAATATGTTTGGATGAATAAAAATGAAAAGTGTTTTTGGAATGTAGCAATTACCAAAAAGGACGTGCTACTTAATATGATAATAAGATATATTTATAGTATAATTTATATTAAATAGTGGGGGTATTTAAGTCCTTGCATATTTTACGAGGTGCTTTTGACTTCTGCTTTTGGAAAAAAAGCCTGTTTGGAATGACTTTTTTCCAAGTGTTTTTGGCTTTTGCTTCTGCCAAAAGCATTTTTGAAGAAAAAAGAGTGTTTGTTTTGGCTTTTTAGAAAAAAGCAAAAGCACCTCGAAAAGCTGCAAAAGTGCTTCTGGGAGAAGCAACCCAGGGGGTGCTTCTCCGAAAAGCAGAAGCCAAAAGCACCTAGTAATGTGTGCAAAGTCATAAATGCCCATATTAATTTATTTAAATTACACTATAAATATATACTATCATATATAAATAGCATATCCTTTTTGGTAATTTACATGTTTCAAAAGCACTTTTCACTTTTACACATCCAAACACACTTTTGAAAAAAGATGCTTTACAAACATTCCATCCAAACACAAAAGTTACTTGCTTCTGCTTTTGGCTTTCACTTCTGCTTCTGCTTTTTTTTAAAAGCCAATGCAAACGGGCCCGAAGCACCCCTGGGCTGCTTCTCCCAGAAGCACTTTTTTGGCTTTTTAAGGTGCTTTTGCTTTTTCTTAAAAGCCAAAACAAACACCTAATTTCTACTAGAAGTGCTTTTGACAGAAACAAAAGCCAAAAGCACCTCCCTAGAAACTATTCCAAACGGGCTCTAAATACTAAACTCTAAACTCTACCATTAAACTCGAGAAGCTGCCACTCCCAAACTTTTAGCTTTTCAAACTCGTACATTTAAAACCTAATTCTGAACACTAATGCCAAACTATATTACCCAAAACCATTTCAATTTAAAACAAATTTTCACCATTTACTTCAAACTCTAAAATCTAAATTAAAATTATTTTTGAAATATAGTCGGAATGTGATTTCTCCCATTAAATAAATAAATAGAATAATTCATTAATTATATAAAATATAAAATTAAATTAAATGGGTAAAATTAATCAAAACAGTAATTAAATGTAATAAAACAGAAATCAATATGAATAAATATTAATTAAATTAAAAATTTTATAAAAATATTAAATTCCATAATAAAAATTAAAAATAACATATGCAAAATAAAATTCAATAATTATATAAATAATAGTGATCCAATATATATCGGTAATCGCGCTCCAATATGTTCGATCATAAATTTTGGTCGCTAAATTGACTTTTTCTTATAGTTATTTAAATTGAAATATAAAATATAAACTAAAATTATATTAATTAAATAATAAAAAAATTATTATTTAAATTAATTAAAAAATAAATTTAATTAAATCAAGAAAAATTGAAATTAATGAATTAATTAAAATAATAAAATTATTCAAAATTAAATAAATGTAAATAATAACATAAATTTTTTAATAAAAAAATACTATGAGTCAAAAATTAAAATTAAATTAATTAAATAAATTATTGTATTTAATAATTTAATTAATAAATAAATAAATAATTAAATTATATAAATAATTAAATAAATATTGAATAAAATATAAAATAAATAATAAAATAATGGAAAAATAAGAAAAATTAAATACATATAAATCATAACATAAATTTATTTTTAATAAAAATACTATGAATTTTATATTAAAAATAAAATTAATTAAATAAGTTATGAAATTCAGTAATTAAATTAATTAATTAATAAATAAATTATAAAATAAAAAATTAATTAAAATGATTTAAATAAATAAGTAATTAAATTATAAAATAAATAATAAATATTTAATAAAAATATTAAATAAATAATAAAAAAGGAAAAAAATAATAAACATTGGAAAAAAAAACTACCTACCCCCAATTGGGGTCGGTAATGGGATCATTAATACAATAAAAATAAAAAAAAGGAAAAAAACTAGTTCTGATACTTGTATAGTTCAGAGTCACAAGATTACAACATTACGATTTACATTAACGTAAAACTAGTTCTGATACTTGTATCGCTAAAATGTACATATTATGTCGATGAAATATAAATACTTGTGTCGCTGAAATGTATATACTACATGCATCGCTAAAATGATCTATAAAATTAAAATTATGTCCTTTAAATTTACTATTTTATCATTCGAATTAATTTTGACAATTGAAGTTTAAAATTGATCAACAACTGAGATTGATCATAGTACATCAAGTCAAAATCCTCCAAAGTATCGTAACGAATACCAAGATTGTTATAAAGGGCTATCTAATTACATATCAAATTTGAATTTTACTATCCCATAATTTGTTTCATCAATCAAATCTATGCATATTTGCCTAGTGATTCCTACTAATTACTAAAACATGGCATAACGAAATAGCTCACATTTCGAATTCATCAACAGATATATAGGGGAGGTACACACGACTGTCAAAGATCTTTACGATGATGCAATTGTGGATGGTGGGAATGGAAGCGCAAAACGATCACTCCCAGTCAAAATTGGACTTGACAAAACTGATGGAATATTGAATATGCGTTACAGTTTCAGTAAGGAAACTTTCGTGGAGGAAAAGAATAAGTTCATGGAAACAGCTACTGAGATTCTTTATGACACCATGGTGGCTACTGTTCCAGTAATTATTGTCGCTGCTATAACCCTTTAATCGTATGATGTGTTATTAATTTGATTGAAAACTAATTCAACCCAGTTTGGTGAAATTAAGATTACATTATCTTTGCCATTATTTTATTTAATTTTGAGGATTTATAATTCGAGTATATTGTGGATTGAATGGAATAATCATTCCCGGAAAGAGTTTCGACTTAACATGAAAGTAGGAATGTTGAAGACCTTGAGGGTGTTTGTTTGTGCGTTTTGGGACAGTTTGTATACTAACTTCCAATAATCTATTATTTGTGTTTTGAGGGAATGAAAATGCTATTCTCTTGCAGCTAAATTTTGGTGCTGCAAGAAAATTGCGTTTAGTCAAAAATAGATTTTACCAAAATATTTTGAGGTAATGAAAGACACAAATCCAAACACATTATAATGATTATCTGATTATTGCGATTTGAAACAACATAAGCTCATCCAAACACTTAATTTTCTGAAGCACGTTTTGTTACAACAATTATCTGATTATCCATTTTCTAAACGCTGCAGCATTTTTTAAAACGCACATCCAAAAACCCTCCTCATCCAGGAACAATGGAAAGAAATTTCGATTGAAGGCATTAAGTTGTGATCAATCATGACTTGGAAGGTGCAGCTCACAAATATGCTGACCAATGGAAAGTGCTAGATTGTTAACTTAACTGCTAATTCCGTTATGGATACGCAAATTAGCACTTTAATCAAGACGGAAATAATATTAATTACATATCCTTATTTATTATCTTTGTAATATGACAAAGGCTGGACTTGGCTATAAGGTTTATAATTGTGTTCCATGTAGAAAAGGCTTAAACAAGTTGTTATGTATGTTCTTTAAATCTCTACTGCACATAAGGTTTGTGATTGTGTTCCATGTAGAAAAGGCTTAAACATGTGCCGAAGAACATGTGGTGAATTGTGCAATTCACCTTACCAAGAGCTAGGCAGAACACTATATATTCCTGTATGACATTAGCTGGTGAGGAAGATGAATATGATTTCTTGAAAGGTGTAAAGGTGAAAAACTATATATCCAAATGATTTCAAAAGGTCAAATGTTATGCATGAGGTGGAATAGGAAAAAAAAACATAGCAATTTGATGATCAAAGTTCACAAAATGATGGGAATTCATAGCATTTTCTGCTCCAAATGAATCAGGTATATCTAATCATGTACGTTTCTTATACGAACTAGTGATAGTGATGACTGATGTAGTAGATGTCCAAATCATTTTTACCTTGTACCCTTGGGCGCTCTGGACAATTTCTTAGCTACTAATAATTAGATACTGAACTTTAGTAGCTACCGAAATTGTCAGCTAAATTCTTTTTGCAGTAAATGTGGAGAAATTGGAAGAAACATGTGTTTGTTTGAAAATAGAGAACGATGTTATCACACTGATGTCCAGGGAAAGTGGGAATTATACTATACATTCCTCTTTATACAAATATAGTGAGGATTTATGGCGGGCAAAATGTCGACCAAGTTGGTGAACATGATAGGGGGAGTTCTAATGTAGTTCAGACCGAGGGACAACTGACCAGTTCTCACCTCAGAAAACAATGTCCCCCTGTTTGAACTTGAACACTAACCTTGTACTATTGATACCGCTAGGCTATTTTTCGCTCAATATGCACCAAGGCGGAGAAGCAACAATGTTGCAAGGGGGAGAATATTTTGTAAAAACTTTAATTTGGATACTCTTGTTGAATTATTTGTTAGAAAGGATGTGATGCAAAGAATGACTTGGTTATGAATGATTTTATTTTGCTTAATTGGTTGCATTGTGTTAGTACCTCCACTTTTGAGATAATGTGTTCCACTCCGATGTTGAACACTAGGTAGGATCCCACCCCCTTGACCTTATCCGCATAGTATAACTTGGCAAGATATCTCTGGATCGGATAAGCATGTTCATGCATGGCAAGGCGCGTCTCCAACGGCTATCTCTCATTTCCTTACGATGGGCGATCTAGCTAAGGCAAGAATATTGTTCCATCCGAAGGCAATGGGACAACTATGGAAGGAGGAAGATTCTGTGGGGCTAATTATTCTCTTCCATAGCAATAGGGATTCTCGGACATCCCTTTAAGAAGGATGTATCACAATGGACGAAGTATGGTTCTTTGCGTATTGTCCTTCTGAAGTTAAAAACGTGTGCGAAATCCCCCATCAATCTCTTCACCCTATCCGAGAGTCGTATCATTGTTGTGAGGAAGATTGATTACTTGAGTGCTCATCTGTTTCATCGTACACATCGAACCCTTGGTTGATTTCGACACCGTCAATCAAGGGAACACTCAAGTTCGTGTCAAACAAGATACTGCCCTTCATTGCTACATCAAAGGGAGGATCTTTTACAGGCTCACTCAAGGAAAACTTGGAGAAGGAGTCTTCAAGGGGTCGAAGTAGAATCAGAGCATTCTCACCAGAAGAGGGAGTTTATGGTACCATCGATCATCCGCTTGGGTGTTGGAGTAAAAGATTGCTGGTTCACTATTGTTCGTATTGTAACGTGGTGTTCGAACAC
Organism: Hygrophila difformis; assembly: GCA_030278955.1. NCBI lineage: Eukaryota > Viridiplantae > Streptophyta > Magnoliopsida > Lamiales > Acanthaceae > Hygrophila > Hygrophila difformis. The sequence continues at coordinate 35,641,708 of JAOANR010000007.1, read as the reverse complement.
ATAGTGGAACACTCCTGGATTGGTATCCCCCAGACGTAGGCCTTGGGCCGAACTGGGCCAACAACTCTTTGTTTGTTCTCGTTTCTTTACTGCACTTATTTACTGTTGATAACTAACCTACTAATATTTGACTTAAGTGTGTGGTTGAACAAACAGTCGGGGTTTAGATTTTTAGTCTTGACGAAAAGAGGACCAACAAGTGGTATCAGAGCACACACACCCTCGGGTGAGATCCATACGTCAAGATGAGTCGTGAAGGAGGAAACATTTCCAGGTCACCCTTGCTTGATGGAACGAACTTCTCCTACTGGAAAACCAGGATGAGGGCTTTCCTTATGGCCATTGATGAGGGAGTCTGGGATGCCGTTGAATCCAAGTTCGAGCGTCCCACTGTAGAGGACGATGAAGGTGTCAAAACACCAAAACCCAAAGACAAATGGACAGCGGAAGAAAAGACCCTATCCTCCATGAACTCTAAGGCTCTCAATGCTATTTTCAACGGAGTTACTGAAGAACAATACAAGCTTATCTCCTCGTGTGACACTGCTTATGATGCATGGGTAGTACTGGTAAACTCCCACGAAGGTATGGCCTCCGTTAGATCTTCCAAGTTAATCTCCATAGAAACTCAATTTCATAAACTTGTTATGGACGAAAATGAGAGTATTGTTAGCTATGTCGGTAGAATTCGTGACCTAAACAATCAGGCACATCAACTTGGGAAAATCTATTCCCAACAAGAGTTGGTAAGGAAGATCGTAGGAACTATTCCGGACAGGTTCAATCCAAAGATTGCAGCCCTTGAACTCTACAAGGATTACTCCACTATGCAAGTGGACGAACTAATGGGAATACTTCAATCATGGGAGATGGACCATTGCAAGGAAATCGGAAGAAAAAGTATTGCCTTCAAGGCTGAGTCAAAATTGGTGAATGACAAGGAAGCCGAGATTGACAGTGATCACACTGATGATGATGAGATCTCTCTTCTCACAAAGAGACTGGCCAGACTTCTTAAGAATAAGAAAGGGAAGCAAGGGTTTCCTAGTGGAAAGGGCGAAGGATCGAACTCCGGAAGAGATCCCAAAAGGAGATCCAAACCCTATGGCAAGGATCAACAAACTGAAGAAAAGCCCAAGGGACCAGAATGTTATGAATGCAGAGGTTTTGGTCACGTTAGGGCAGATTGTGGAAATCTAAAGAAGAAGGAGAAGAAGACCTACCACATCACCTTCAGCGATCATGATGAGGAACCAGAATGCAGTGAAGGAGAATCTGATCATGGGATTGCTCTTATGGCACCAGGAACATGGAATTCAGACTCATGTTCGGACACTGAGTCACAACACGGTACTACTTCTAACCCAGTGAATAATGATTTCTCTGACCATGATTGTGCTTCTCTTAGCAGCAAAGAGGCAGATAAAATAGAACGTCTCACGGATCTCTACAATGAAGTTTTCGAAAGGCTCGAAGCTTCGATGACTAAGATAGAAGACCTCCAAAGGACCAATCAGGAACTTAGAAATGAGATTGAGAGGCTCATAGACGAGAACAAAGACTTACTGTCTAAAGCTGAAGTGGTGTCCATCCATGTGACGGAACTCGAAGCTGGAATACTCTACGAGAAAGAGGAAAAAGAAAAAGTTTCTTCCAAGCATGATCTTCTCACTGTGGAAATCACTGAACTTAGGGAGAAACTCAGCAAATCTGAAAAGGTTCTGTCGGACATGAATAAAGGCAAGGCTAAACTTGATGATGCTCTAGCAGCTGGGAAATCTCATGGGAACAAGCAAGGCCTAGGGTACAGCAACTTCAGCTCCGCCTCTACCTCCAAAGAGAAAATCAAGTTCGTTGCAGGAGGTCAACTAGATGATCGAACACCAAGGAAGATCACTAGAACCTTTCCCAAAGGTTCCAAGGGCCACAGCAAAAGGAGGAACTCCTTCAAAGGACCTCTCATATGCGACTACTGCAAGTTCAGAGGGCACAAAACCGAACACTGTCGAAGGATTATCAAGGATCTTCTTGAGGGAAGACCTGTGAGCTGGCCTAATGAAGAACTCAAGAAGAGGATCTCCATAAGGCGCGAATGGGTTACCAAAATTTCAGCAAGGTGTAACGTTGTCTTCCTATCCTCGAGACAAAAGGATAAGAGTGCAACGTGGTACTTCGATAGTGGTTGCTCGAGGCACATGACTGGAGACAAAGGTGTTCTCCATTCAAAGATATTGATGGTGGATTCGTGGTCTTTGGAGATGGTAAGAAATGTCGTCTCTCTGGACAAGGAACTCTCCACGGAAATGGCCTGCCCAAGCTCAACAATGTCTACTATGTGGAAGGACTGCATGCCAATCTCATAAGCATAAGTCAACTATGCGATGAGGACTTGACTGTATCCTTTAACAAAAAATATTGTGAAGTTCTTGATTCTAACAATGTGTGTGTCATGAGGGGTCTAAGATCTCACAATGACTGCTATTTACTTGTGCAAACCTGTAAGTTTGTGAAGGATGCAGGAGGTTCCCGGAACCTACTTTGGCATGAGAAATTAGGTCATCTGAACTTCAGGGATCTAATCAAGCTAAGCAGAACAGGAGCCGTTCGTGGACTTCCAGACCTTAAGAAACATGCCTCGGATTTCTGTGAAGACTGTGCCAAAAACAAACAAACCCGTGTGTCCCATCCCGTGACGGAACACAATGCAACAACACACTGTCTGGAACTCTTACACATGGACCTCATTGGACCAACTGAAATTCCTAGTCTGGGAGGTAAACGGTATATATTCGTTTGTGTAGATGATTTTTCCAGATATACGTGGGTTGATTTTCTCAGGGAAAAGAGCGAAGCCTTCAAGGTCTTTATGAAACTGTGCAACCAAATTATGAATGAAAAAGACTGCAAAGTGAAGAGAATTCGCAGCGATCATGGGAAGGAATTCGAAAATCAGGCGTTTGATGATTACTGTTCCAGCCTTGGAATCAAACACGAATTTTCTGCACCCAAAACTTCCCAGCAAAACGGAGTTGTAGAAAGGAAGAATCGCACCCTGCAAGAAATGGCACGAGTTATGATCAACTCCAAGAAGGTTCCTGAGTTTCTCTGGGCAAAAGCAATCAACACGGCGTGTTATATGATAAACCGAGTGTACATCAGGCCTAAAACACTCATGACTCTATATGAGTTATGGAAGGGTAAAAAGACTTCAATATCATATTTTCACATCTTTGGTTACAAGTGTTTTGTGCTTAATGACAAGGAGAAAAGTGACGAAAGCATCTTTGTTGGGTATTCAACTTCTAGCAAGGCTTTTCGAGTATACAACTCTAGAACCAGGAAGGTGATCGAATCCACAAATGTCATTGTGGAAGATGCGCCCAACAGAGGAACACCAGTCGAATCTCAAGAGGAGGATGCAGAGAAAGACACCCAAAGCTCTGGACATTCACGATCCTTATCAGGAGACAAACTGGAAACTACTACTGAAAGTGAGGAGATCCAACCCAGTGTTCAAACACCAGTTGGAACACCGTCACAGTTAGAGGTGGCTGCCCCCCAAGTCAGAATCCATCGTAATCACAATCCAGAGGATGTGATTGGGGATGTTCTCGAAGATCGAAGAACTCGAGTTAAGAAGAAAATCGACTATAGAGAGTTTGCTGGATTGCATTGCTTCACCTCCAGGATAGAACCTACCAGAGTTGAAGAAGCTCTACAAGATGAAAACTGGATCAATGCCATGCAGGAAGAGCTTGCTCAGTTCAAGAGGAATGAAGTATGGACCTTGGTCGAGCGTCCAGAACACACCAACGTCTTTGGCACAAAATGGGTCTTCAAGAACAAGAGTGACGAGAATGGAAATGTGATTCGCAACAAAGCCAGGCTCGTAGCTCAAGGATACACCCAAGTGGAGGGAGTAGACTACAGTGAGACCTTTGCACCCGTAGCAAGACTTGAAGCTGTGAGATTACTCCTTGCCATTGCATGCTCGATGGGCTTCAAACTCTACCAGATGGACGTGAAAAGCGCCTTCCTAAATGGTTGGTTGAAAGAAGAAGTATATGTGGAGCAACCTAAGGGCTTCGAAGATGCAGACCTCCCAGACCATGTCTTTCGACTGAACAAAGCTCTCTACGGACTTAAACAAGCACCAAGGGCATGGTACGAGAGGCTTTCGAAATATCTGTTGGAAAATAGATATAGAAAAGGAAGTACATACAAGACCATGTTCATCAAGGAAGACTCCAAAGGAATCATAGTGGCTCAAGTCTATGTGGATGATATCGTGTTCGGATCAACCTCCCATGTGCTCAAGGACAAGTTTATTGAGACTATGGGTAAGGAGTTTGAGATGAGTATGGTAGGTGAATTAACATTTTTTCTTGGCATGCAGGTTACTCAGAAAAAGGAAGGGACTTTCCTTAATCAATCAAAGTATGCAAAAAGCATTGTCAAAAAATTTGGGCTGGAATCCAGCAAGCCTGTTCGAACACCGATTGGAACATCTGATAAATTGCACAAGGATCCAACAGGGAAAAGTGTTGATCAAAAGATGTATAGAGGAATCATTGGAAGTCTACTCTATCTCTCAGCAAGTAGACCCGACATCAGTTATGCGGTTGGAGTATGTGCCAGATATCAAGCAGACCCAAAGGAGTCTCACCTCAAGGCTGCAAAAAGGGTGATCCGATACATTGCTGGAACATTTGATTTGGGCATATGGTACTTCAAGGAATCCAACCTACAGTTGATTGGATACACTGATGCAGATTGGGCTGGCAACGTCGACGATAGAAAAAGCACCACAGGAGGGTGTTTTTATGTTGGAACCAACTTGGTGAGTTGGTATAGCAAAAAACAGAACTCTATATCTCTTTCCACGGCAGAAGCGGAGTATATTGCAGCAGGGAGCTGTTGTGCACAACTCTTATGGATGAGACAAATGATTAGTGACTATGGAATTGATCAAGACAAGCTAGTGGTTCTCTGCGACAACATGAGTGCGATAAGTATCTCAAGAAATCCAGTGCAACACAGTCGAACCAAGCACATTGATGTTAGGCACCATTTTATCCGAGAACTTGTGGAAGATGAAGTAGTGTCCCTGGAGTATGTTGGAACACAAGAACAGAACGCGGACATCTTCACCAAAGCTCATGATGGAGAACAATTTGAAAAACTGAGGCAGGAACTTGGCCTATGCACCATAGTCTAAGTTCCAAACAGGATCTTGGGGATCTCACTCGTCAACATTAAAACGGCTAAGTTTTTCTTTTAAGATTTCCTTAAATATTATATTAGCCTTATTTTGAGAGATCCCATACTTAATTGAATTTTTTATTGCAGGAAATTCAATCATCCCTCGGCAGCAGTTTGACCATATTTTCATATAAGGGAAGTTTTACATTTTTTGGTAACCGGCCATCTATGTGATTTGTCTTGAGATTCTCACACGTCCACATAAAAGGAAACTACCTTTGCTGCGTGTGATCATAATCTCCCTCCGCGTTTCCTGCGTCTATTTATCGTGTTATAGCTAGGAGTTTTCTTTGAAAATACTGAATACTTTCGATTTGCCCTTTACCTCGCAGGAATCATGGTGACGACGAGGAACAAGAGTTCCAACACTGAGACCGCGCCTCTTCCAGCACGTGGAAGCCCTCGCACCAGAGGTGGGAATCGCGGTGGCAATCGAGGAGGTGGACGGAGTCGCGGAAGAGGTGGACGCGGACGTGGTCGAACCCAGACTGAAATTTCCCCTTCCAATGAAGTTTCGACCACCATTGCTATCCCAGAGATACCTGTTCTGGACCCGCTTGACGTTCGTGCAGAGTTAGGGCACACATCAATCGAAACTATCGCAAGAGAAGCCCTAATCTCATCGCAACTGGAGATTCCTCAATCAGCGGTTGTAACGCCACCCTCTCATAGGGAAACCGCTCCCAGCACGTCGCCCACATCTCATGCCCCTGTGCCAACCGTTCAAGTGCCCTTATCTACCCTGGCGGATGCGGCAATGCAATCTCAGAATTCCCCGAAAGGGAAAGGTAAAATGGCTTCTCAAAAAACCTTGGTTTCTGACAATGTTAATGCAGGGAATTCGAATCCATTATCTGAGCACCAAGATGGCACTCAATCTGGCCCTCAATCCACCACCCCTGTTTCTGGCACTGGCTCGCAAATGCCTACTAGGGCTTCTGGAGAAACTGCTTTAGAACCAAGTCACACTCCGAAGGTTGCTATCAAGAATGCTGGTGGAGGGAGTTCGGGAAGTTTTGGGAGTTCAGATAATGCCTCTGACCACACAACTGAGTCCACTGATTTGTCTGATGAATCGGACAAAAATGTTGAGATCAATCCAGATGAGGAAGACTCTAGTGAAGACTCGGGAGATGAGGAAGAACCAGTGGTCAATCCTGCTACCATCTCTGCTGTAGAGTTCCTCCGTCGTGAAGGACTCACTGAAGATGATATAAGGAGTGAGGAGGATGATCAAGCGGTTGCCAACACTGAAGGTGGACTTGAGGGGGAGAAATCAAACTCATCGGATGATGTACCTCTCAGGACCTTTGCTCCTAAGAAGGCCGCTGTCAACAAAGGGAAAAGGAAAGCTGACGAAATTCCCTCTAGCTCTCAACCTCAGAAGAAGAAGAAGGCCCCCATTGATGATGTTGAGGAGGATGTTGCTCAGGATGATACCCCTGAGATTGTGGATACCAATCTAGCCTATAGCTCCAAGTTCTACTCCTTGAGTTCTCAGACATTCTTCGAGACTGTGTTACGTGAGAGGAAGCTCAAACCTGAGGTTACGTTTCGAGGTCCTAAATGTGATGAGATTGGTTGGACAAGTTACCTTGAGAAGAGGCATCTACTTCGATGGGCATCCGATCTTCCAGGAAGCAAGCAATCCATTGTGAAGATGTTCTATGCGAACCTCAGAAAATCTGTCATTGTCCCTGGTAGCAGCTGGTTTGGACGTGTGTTTGTCAAGCAGAAGCTTGTTCCTCTCACAGATAAGGACATTTGTGATTTACTTGGTGTTCCACAGTGTGATTTTGACATTGTATTCCGACCAGGCACCCAGTTCAACAACGTCCAGATTGCAAAAATGTTGACCAAGGAAAAGGAGAAGAATATCAAAGGCAGAGGTCTGAGATCAGGCAATCTAACCCAGAGGTTTTTTCTGCTATACAAGTTCATATCTTCTAATGTGATGCCTACAGCAAATCACTCAGTTGTCTCGAAGGAAATGTGCCAATTATTATTTGCCATTGATGAGAACAAGAAAGAGATTAATTATGGGAAGCTAGTGCTTAATCAAATGGTGGATATAGCTGAGAACTTAAAAAGGGACAGCTCCTCCCTCATCCCTTTTCCAGCCCTGATCTATGGGTATTTGGAGTCTGTGGGCATTGGAGGACACCCCAAGGAATTGATGGACACCACAAAAGTGTTCAAATTCACTGCAAAGCTTCAAAACAAGGTTCAAGACATCCCAGGTCCGGATGGCCCTCCTATTCCCCAGACGGCACTCGACCAACTCAGAGACATGATTGCTGAACGCCATGATGCAATTAGAAGGAAGCGAGAGGAGCTGGATGAAGAGGAACGAGCCCTAGCTGAAATGGCAAGACTTCTCCCTGAAGTCTGGGACTCTGATCCAGAGGATGAGGTAACTGATGCTGCTGCAGACTTCTATGCCACCACAGATGAGGATGACTCCTCCCAGGAGTGATTGGCACTTTTGCCACATTGTGATCCAGAGGGGGAGAAGATGTGCGTGTGATCAAAGATGCCTGCCTCTGGTAAGTGCTTTTGTCTTATGTTCCATTGTTATGTTGGAACTTAGCTATTGAACTCTTAGTATTGTTATTTTTGAGGACTGGTTTATTCCCTTTTTGGATGTTCTGCTGGTTTTATTGTACATGCTCCTCTATTTTTGTTTAACTATTTGTACGGAGCATTAGATAGGTTGTTTGGGGATTTTGCTATGTAATGGTGGTTGGGATTCGTTATTCTGTTCTTCGTGTGTTGTTCATACATCGGAGGATCTTTGATCTTGCTGGCTCACATTATGTCAAAAAGGGGGAGATTGTTAGTACCTCCACTTTTGAGATAATGTGTTCCACTCCGATGTTGAACACTAGGTAGGATCCCACCCCCTTGACCTTATCCGCATAGTATAACTTGGCAAGATATCTCTGGATCGGATAAGCATGTTCATGCATGGCAAGGCGCGTCTCCAACGGCTATCTCTCATTTCCTTACGATGGGCGATCTAGCTAAGGCAAGAATATTTTTCCATCCGAAGGCAATGGGACAGCTATGGAAGGAGGAAGATTCTGTGGGGCTAATTATTCTCTTCCATAGCAATAGGGATTCTCGGACATCCCTTTAAGAAGGATGTATCACAGTGGACGAAGTATGGTTCTTTGTGTATTGTCCTTCTGAAGTTAAAAACGTGTGCGAAATCCCCCATCAATCTCTTCACCCTATCCGAGAGTCGTATCATTGTTGTGAGGAAGATTGATTACTTGAGTGCTCATCTGTTTCATCGTGCACATCGAACCCTTGGTTGATTTCGACACCGTCAATCAAGGGAACACTCAAGTTCGTGTCAAATAAGATACTGCCCTTCATTGCTACATCAAAGGGAGGATCTTTTAGAGGCTCACTCAAGGGAAACTTGGAGAAGGAGTCTTCAAGGGGTCGAAGTAGAATCGGAGCATTCTCACCAGAAGAGGGAGTTTCTGGTACCATCGATCATCCGCTTGGGTGTTGGAGTAAAAGATTGCTGGTTCACTATTGTTCGTATTGTAACGTGGTGTTCGAACACATAGTGGAACACTCCTGGATTGGTATCCCCCAGACGTAGGCCTTGGGCCGAACTGGGTGAACAACTCTTTGTTTGTTCTCGTTTCTTTACTGCACTTATTTACTGTTGATAACTAACCTACTAATATTTGATTTAAGTGTGTGGTTGAACAAACAATCGGGGTTTAGATTTTTAGTCTTGACGAAAAGAGGACCAACACATTGCATTACTTTTGCTGTTGAATGAACTAACACTATGCACAGATGGAACACTACTATTCATGAATTCTAATACTTGGAATATGACTCAAAAGGACTACTGAAGCGCACTATTCATACTAACAAGAATCGATTCAATAAAATGAATTTGGAAATGGTTATTCTATTTTCATCATAAAATGATCATCCAATCTTTTTCTTCTTTACCATCATTAGTATATCACAATTAAATTAAAATATTCAAGGTGTGATCTATCGCCGCCTCAGATCAAGAAGAAATTCAAAAAGATGCTGAAGTTTTATTTCACTTCAATCATATACATCAAGGCTATTCATTCATATTGATCACAATTTTGCCGAAGAATAAATCGCTCACATTGATAAATTTATTTCTTGCTAGCCAACTTATGAAAACTCTAAGGTTAAGTGTGCTAGCCTTGTAATTTTAGAATGTGTGACCTCGCGAGAAGTCTTCCAATGTGTACGTGGGTGAGGCTTACACGCACAAGAAAAAACTTATATTGGTTTGTAGGGTCAGGCTTCACATACGAATCAACAGACTTTACATGAAGGTTCGCTAGATGGGATTAGGAATGTTGAAGATCTTATCCAGGAACAAATTAAGAAAAGGAAGGACAACTTGAGACATTAATTGGTGATCAATCAAGACTTGTAAGGTAGTGAATTTGGTATGCTCCAAGGACGAAGTGTAATACTGGAAGAATAACCAGAAGCCATATAGATGTCGTTTGCTTGGTATGAAATTTGACTGACAAATTATTGATTGTATTTGTCTTGTAATAACCATGAGATTTCAGTACAATTGTGAATTGATTATTGTACAAGAGTGTTGTAGAGTACACTTGGTTTGCTTGGTATAAATTTCAATGACATATTATTGAATGAATTTGTCCTGTAATAACCATGTGTTTTGAATCGGTACAATTGTGAATTGATTATTGGTAAGAATTGCCAAGTGGGATAAAGAGTGGGGGCTAGGCTAGAGCTATCTTCTTACCAAGTGGTATAAAGAGTGGAAAAAAGTGGACTAAGAATTACAGGCAAGAAGATAGAGATAATTATGGCATTTATTTATCATTCATACGATTACTTCTCAACTTAAATTTGAAGAGCGCTATGCTGCTTATGTCTGGTATATAATATAAGTAGTACTATATAACGAGATGTACCATCATAAAACTCCTATCCTTGTGCAATATTTGCTATTGGAAAATCAAGTGTAACTTTACTTCTTTCCTTGGAGCATCATGGCTGCCAGTAATAATAATAATCAGGACTTCTGTAACACCCCGGTTTTTGGTCACCCAGGTCGGGATATCACTGCCACATCCCCTAGTAAGACACGGTTTCTCCGAGCTTCCTAAAGGGATGCAAGGCTAGGTATTACAGTATTTAAAACATTTAAAGCATTCAAAACAGCCCATACAATATAATTCGGAAATAATAATATCATAGCGCAGCGGAAATAATTGTTTTAGTATAGTATTGCAGCGGAAAATGTAAATAGGGCCGACATGGCCAAAACACGGGTTAAACAGGCCCGTTCATAATATAGTCTAATGTACGAATTTAAAAACGATAAGTTTCCCAAAAATGCAATTTCCCCCATGCATGAATATGGTCATGCTCATTCCACATACTCTGTAAGAAAAGAAAATAAAAATGGTTTGGTCAGCACAACTTGCTGAGTAAGTTAACACAGACATGATCGTAGGGTTTAAAAGTCCTTCATTTCATAATTAAATAAAAGCATGATAATAACATAATATTCGATTTAATTTAATTAATTATTCAATTTGCGTTATTTAATTCAGGCTCCATTTCACAACACATTTCACATAGTTTAAAATAAAGCCATAATTTAAATAAAGCATTCAAATAATTTAATTGGACAACCACACACAGTTCAATTTAATTTAATTCTAATTTCCCCATTACATCCCAGATTTGGTATTTCAAGTATTTCACGATTGCATCGCAATCTCAACAAGTTTAGCCGGTAGCCCGGCGGCCGCAACCGTATCAGCCATACCCAGTACCACTCCGGAGCCTCGGGAAACCCATGTGGATATTCTCGAGAGTGTAGGCTCTATATCTCATGCCGTTTTGGCAATATCATATCTCAATTTCGCGCGGGGTCACCATCGTCCATTAAGGCACGAAGTGAATCGTTAGGGGGCACCCTGCAGAGCACTCACCCCTAATTTTAATTTATCAAGTTTGTAAGGGGATTAAATTTCAAAAATCTGATTTCAGTTTAGTTTATTTAAAAATCATATTTCAACTTATTTCAACCCTAAAGGTTAATTTCATGTTCCAACAAGATTTCAAGATTTGACTTCCCGTAAACCACCGTTTACTCTAAAATTCGTTTAAAATCAGATTAAACTCCAAAAATTCCGAAATTTCACTACTAACTCAGAAACGTCGAGATGAACAACTTTCGTGTTTTAACTTTTTCAATCCGATATACCGAAACATGTCAAAAACGTCAATTTTCGCAGAAACACCAATCTGTCCGAATTTCGCAGACCACAGTTTAAAGATATTGAAATCTACCATAGCAAAACAAATCCAAATTTGATGAAATTTTACAGAGGCCATCTTAAGACATTTGTCTACAACTTTCATGTTCGGCCAAAGATCTAAATCGGTCTAGAACTAATGTCAAAAGCGTGATCAAGATCGGACCTAAGTTCTGTCAAGAATCTCAAGATCAAATTTCAAGCAGTTCGGTTTCGGTTGGTTTTCACATATCAAATCGTCTCTAAAAATTCTGAAAATTTTACAGTAGATAGATCTAAGCCTTAGGAACGTTGTTTTTGTTTTAAGTTTTTCCGTTTGAAGTCGTTTTAAGGTTCGGAAAAATTCATCAAAACTGTTGCGCCGGTAGAAAACATTCAGTGACAGATTTACGCAAGATTCGATTCAAGCTTTTAGGTTTCGTGTTTTAATTACTCCCAAAACCATGTAAGTATTAACTTACTGAGTTGTGAACGTCCGGGATCGTCTATTTCGAAGGCTTGGCTTCCAGTCCACCGTTTCTCCTCTCCGTTCGTCGGGTTCTACGCTCTAGATCCAATTCAAGGTGTAGAAGGAAAAAGGAGAAGATTAGGATTCGTTTTCGAATCGTATATTGAACAAGGATTGGATCGAAACTTACCACGACGCTGGAGATCTCAGAATTTTCGTCCAACCAGTATTCGCCTTGGTTTCGTGCCTCCGACGACTCCGGAATTAGGGTTTCGAATGTATAGAGGGAGTTGTAGGTTTTGTAAAAGTGTTCGGGGCTTCCAAGGGGGTTTATTTATAGATAACTAAGACCTAGGGCGTCCAAGATCTGACCCTAAGGTCTTGAGTCGAAAGATGTTCAACCGAAGTCGAAAAATCCGCGTTCGGGCGAGAGATTCACGCAACGGGCGAATCTGTCTGCTGGCGCGGGGTTGGCGCGCCTTTTCCCCCTCTAGCGTGCGGCCAGCGCACGGCTCACGCCTGGACTTCGGTCCGGGCGGGTCGTGCGATCCGTCGTGCTTTTCCTCCTCTCTTTCGGGTTTCTATCCCTCTATGCTCTCGGATTCCGATTTCCGGGCTCTCTTCGGGTTCCTATCTCGTGTCGTCATTTCCTTCGGATCTAACATTACGTTTTGGCTCGAATTCCCGAGTTCATTAATATCGGGTTCCCGTGTAATGACTTTATTTAACTTTATTTAATTTCTTTTGTTTAAATTAATCTCTTTACTTACTTTCATTTCTCATTTCATCTATATTTATTTATTTAATGTATTTACTTATTTATTTATTTATTGTATTTATTGAATTTATTCATTATATTTATTTATTTATGTTATAAAATTCTCGGGTATTACAGTCTACCCTCCTTAAGAATCAACTTCGTCCTCGAAGTTGTGTTTCGGCTTTTCTTGTGCTAAGGTCTTTTCGTTTATTTTATTATTTTGCGACTGAACTTAGAATTAAAACTTCTAAGCTGCCTATGTACCCGGTGAAGGGATCAAGCCATAACGTAGTTCAAAAGTTTACAAAAATGTGCGAAAAATAGGTGGTATGACATCCTCTCCCCCTTAAGATTGCAGTTATGTCCCCATAACTGTGTCGGTGTCGGTTTGGAACAATGTCGGGTAGCGTTCTCTCATGTCGGATTCTACTTCCCAAGTTGCCGTCTCACTTTCGTGGTTCGACCAAAGAACCTTGATCAATTTGACGGTTTTGTTCCTAGTTACTCGCTCCTTAGTGTCGAGAATACGCACTGGGACTTCTTCATAAGTCAAATCTTCATCGAGCTCAATTATCTCCGGTTGAAGTACATGTGTCGGGTCCGGCAATACTTCTTTAGTTGTGAGACATGGAAGACGTTATGAACTCGATCTAATTGCGGCGGTAAAGCCAATCGGTAGGCTAAATTTCCGACTCGTTCTAGAATCTCGTAAGGTCCTATGTAACGAGGACTCAACTTTCCTCGCTTGCCAAAGCGCATCACCCCCTTCATGGGTGATATCTTTAGCATGACCCTATCTCCCACTTGAAATTCTAGGTCTCGTCGTCTCATGTCAGCGTAAGCCTTCTGACGGTCTTGAGCGGCTTTCATTTTCCCTTGAATCACTTTGATTTGTTGAGCCATGTCTTCGATAAGTTATGGTCCCACTACCACTGACTTATCGTTTTCTTCCCAGCTCAACGGGCTTCGGCACTTTCGTCCGTATAACGCCTCGAAAGGTGCCATGCCAATGCTAGCATGGTAGCTATTATTATAAGAGAATTCGATTAAGGGTAAATGGGATTCCCAATTTCCCTTAAATTCCAACACGCGTGCTCTCAGCATGTCTTCTAGTGTTAGGATTGTTCTCTCGGTTTGACCATCCGTCATTGGGTGGAATGCGGTGCTCATTTTGATTTGAGTACCAAGAGCTTTTTGTAACTCCGTCCAAAAGTGAGAGACAAATCTATTGTCTCTATCGGAAATGATGTTATGTGGTACTCCATGTCGTCGTACCACATTATCAATGTAGGCTCGGACCAATTGGTCCATAGTCCACGTGTCCTTCATCGGGATAAATATGACTGTCTTCGTTAGCCTATCCACAATCACCCAAATCTTGTTCATGCCTTTAGGTGATCGGGGTAATCCCGAGACAAAGTCAATCGAGATGCTATCCCACTTCCAACTTGGAATCTCTAGTGGTTGCATCAATCCTAAGGGTTTATGTCACACTGCCTTAACCTTTTGGCACGTGAGACATTTCGCCACGAAGTCTGCCACTTCCTTCTTCATTCCCGGCCACCAATAGATCTTCTTCAGATCTTTGTGAAGTTTGTCGCCTCCGGGATGCACTGAATATGGCATGTTGTGCCCTTCCTCCATCAACCTTTGCTTCAACTCGGCACACTTCTGAGGCACACACCATCTCCCTTTAAAACGGATGCTTCCATCCTCGTGGACAGCGAATCCTATTGCCCTTCCTTCGGCAATATACCCCCTTATCTTCTCGAGTTTCGCATCGCCCGGTTGGGCGAGCTTAATCTCGTCCAATATTGGAGTTTCTACGACCATGGCATTGATCATTTCACTCACTGTGCCAGGATGCACAAGTTCTAACTCCAATCTTGCCAACTCCATGTACAATGCCGGCGGAATTACCAACGAGTTCGTCACATGTTGGGTTTTCCGACTTAGGGCATCGGCTACCACATTCGTCTTCCCCTCGTGGTAGGCTATCTCTAAATCGTAATCTTTGATGAGTTCCAACCACCTTCGCTGTCTCAAATTCAACTCCTTCTGAGTGAATATATATTTCAAGCTCTTGTGGTCGGTGAACATTCGACACTTCCGCCCATAAAGATAATGTCTCCATATCTTTAGAGCGAAAACGACCGCTGCCAACTCCAGGTCATGTGTCGGATACTTTTCCTCGTGAGGTTTCAGTTGGCGTGATGCATACGCTACGACTCTCGAGTCTTGCATCAAAACACAACCTAAACCTTCCTTCAAAGCATCACTGTAAACTTCGAAGTCACCATTCTCTGATGGTAGTGTTAATACGGGTATGGTTGTGAGTCATTTCTTCAGTTCTTGAAACGCAGTCTCACAAGCCTCTGTCCACACGTATTTTACTCCCTTCTTAACTAGTTGGGTCAAAGGTCGTGCGATTTTAGAAAAATCCTTCACAAACCGTCTATAGTACCCGGCTAAGCCAAGGAAACTCCTTATCTCGGTTTGGCTCTTTGGAGTTGCCCACTCAGTTACGGCAGAGACTTTTGCCGGATCCACTGAAACTCCATTAGCGGATACTATATGTTCAAGAAATGCTACCTCCTTCAACCAAAAGTCGCATTTGGACAGTTTGCCGTATAGCTGATTCTTTCGCAAGGTCCCTAACACTTGGTGCAAGTGCTGGGCATGCTCCTCCTCATTTTTCGAGTAGATCAGGATGTCATCAATGAACACCACTACGCACTGATCTAACAGCTCTCGAAATACATTGTTCATGAGGTTTATGAACATTTCCGGAGCATTTGTTAACCCAAATGATAACACTGTGAACTCGTAGTGACCATATCGAGTTCGAAACGCCGTCTTCGGAATGTCTTTTTCGGCAATTCTCAACTGGTGATACCCAGATCGTAAGTCATTCTTCGAGAATACCGAAGCTCTCTTCAGTTGATCAAATAGATCCTCAATTCTCGGCAAAGGGTATTTATTCTTGATGGTCACTTGGTTTAATCCTCGGTAATCTATGCAAAGATGTAGTCCTCTGTCTTTCTTCTTAACGAATAAAACCGGTGCTCCCCAGGGGGAAGTACTCGGCCTTATATACCCCTTTCCTAACAGCTCCTCGAGTTGGTCTTTTAACTCCTTCATTTCCAGTGGTGCCATCCGATACGGAGCTTTTGAGACAGGCTCTGTGCCCGGAATGAGATCTATCGTGAATTTAAGATCTCTCTCAGGTGGCATGCCCAGGATGTCTTCGGGAAACACATCCGGGTATTCTCTTACCACTGGTATGCTATCAACTTTGTTCTCTTCCGCCTCAAGGTTGTGCACGTAGCACGCATATAGTTCATACCCCTTACGCATCAAGTTACTTAGTTTAAGTGCACTAACGATTTTGTTACTCTTCTTAGGGGGCTGAGAGTAAAAGATAACTCTCTTTCCCCTACTTTTTGACAAGGTGATCTTTTGTTTTTGGCATTCGATCACCGCTTTATACTGGGATAACCAATCCATCGCCAGTATGATGTCAAAGTCTCTTAAGTTAAATTCTACTAAGTTCGCGAAGAATTCTACGTTCTTTATCACTACAGGAATTCCGTTATATCGTTTAGAGCAAGATACTACTTCTCCAGAAGGCAATTGAATTCCTAAGCTAATTCTCTCGCACTTAGTTAGATCTAACTCAGGCACTATTCTTGATGCTATGATTGAGCAACTAGCTCCAGAATCGAATAAAACTCTAAAGGGCGTATTCAAAACATGAAATGTACCTGCCATCACTTCTCCTTGAGCAGGCACGTCCGGTTGATTAACCAAGTTAAGCCTCCCCATAGGGCGTCCCTGATTGCCCTGCTGATTCGCATTCGGCTGCTGATTTTGCTGTTGGTTTTGGTTCTGAGGGGGCGGAGGTCGTTCGTTCTGATTCTGGTTCTGCGGCCTATTTTGAGGGGGTCTGTACCCCTGGTTATTCCCGTTCCGCCCGTTTTGATTTTGAGGTTGTTCTTGCCCCGTGACCAAATCGTCCCTTCTCGTTATGTTCTCGACCCTGGTTCGGCAATCCCGTCGAACGTGACCCATTCGACCACATCGGAAGCAGGCGCCCTGTTGTGGGCATCCCCTCGCCAGGTGGGGTCGTCCACATCTTGGGCAGGGTGGTACCGGATCTTCTTGGTTGAACCTCCTCCCATTGTTGTTTTGTTTGGGCCTATTCGGCCCTCTCCGCTGTTCGTTCCTTCCAGTGTTGTTCTCGCTTCTCGAGTCCCGGTTTCTCTTATCTTGGGGACCCCTGCTGGACTCCCCACTCACCCTTCTCTTCAGTTGCTGCACACGTGCTACTGCCACAGCGCGGTCATACACAGCTTGCAAATCGGGGTAGTGTACCCCCGCGATCACCTCGCGAACAGACAGGTTCAGCCCCATCTCGAACTTTTGTGCCTTTTCTGCATCAGTGGGCACTAGCCTTGGTGCGAACCTCATCAGCTCCTTAAAACGTGTGTAGTATTCTTGCACAGTTTGGCCTCCTTGCTTCAGCGACAGGAACTCTTCGTACATCGCTGATTTGGTACTCAGGGGATAGAATCGATCCCTGAGCATCTCCATCATTTCCGCCCATGAGTAGGGCTCGTCATCCTCCGTCAGATTGGCTTGTGTCGCCTGCCACCAGTCGTCAGCTTCGCCTCCCAAGTAGTATGAGGCGACGTGCACTTTTTCTCCTTCCGGACACTTGACTGCTCCCAGCAGCTTGTCGAAAGTCCGGATCCACTCCTCCAGTTTAGCTGGATCCTCCTCACCAGCATAGTGGGGCGGCTGGTAAGGATTCACCATCGCCAACTAGTGGGGCGAGCTTGGGGCGGAGGTACCGCCGCAGCTTGGCCCTGGTTGACTTGCGCGTTTCCTAGCGCAATCAAAACCTCTTCTATCGTCCGAAGACGATCGCCCACATTGTTCGGTGCGGGGGCGTCGTGCGCACCTTTGGGTTGTTCCTCTACAGGTTGGGCCGGTTCCGTGACATTTGGAGGTATTTCGATAGGTGTTTCAGTGGTGGTTTGGGGAGCAGGTTGAGTTCTTCCTCTTCCTTTTCCTCTGGGTGCCATTCTGGTACAAATAGGGTGGATTAGGACTTGTGAATTTAACATATAGTCTAAGCAATTTCTATAAATGTATATGTATTTTGTAATTTAGCACGTGGTGCTCGATCGAACTAAGAAGCGTCGTACGCCTCGGGGTTTTATTTTAATTTGTTTTATTTCGAATTTTTTTTGCTGCTGTACGGACAGGTCTGTCCGGGGATTTTTTTTTCTTTTTTTTTCGATTTATTAAAAATAAATCGGGCATTTTATTTCCTCAAAAGAAATTTTAGTACAAAGGTAGAAATATTTTCCTAGCAACAGAGTATCTACTAAAAATCGAATCTCTAGCGTCTCAAGACGTCCTCCGGTGGGGTAGCGGGATCCTCCTCCGGGTCTTCCTCCTTCGAACTTGGCGGCAGTAGATCGTCAAAGATAGTGTTCAAGTCTCGCCCATGGGCATCGATGTGCTCCTTTAGTATTAGGTTTTGTGTAGTGAGGGTTTGGACTTGGCGTTCGAGTTGGTTTATGCGGTGGTGATCCGCCTCTCTCAAGTTACCCATGTGGTGCAAATTGGCCTCCAATTGAGCCATACGGTATTTCATTTGTTCTATGGTTTGATGGGAATCAAGGTGAACGTTCATCATCTTGATCATCAACTGCATCAGATCTTGACTAGCCATCTAGTGCAAGCAAGAGATCTAAGTTAATATTCGCCAAGATTCTAAGTTCAATTTCGCCAAGATTCTAAGTTCAAATTCGCCAAGATTCTAAGTTCAAATTCGCCAAGATTCTAAGTTCGAATTCGCCAAGATTCTAAGTTCATAGAAGAGATGCAATATGCATATGCAAATGATGATTCCCCCCAAAAATAATTTAATGCACTTTATAAATTTTTTTTCCATGGGTTTTAAAATAAAAATTTTTCCATGGAAATAATACTTTAAAATTTAAAATAATAGTCAAAATATTAATAGTACTTTAAAAATAATAAGGGTTTAAAAATAATAGGGCTCTGATACCAACTTGTAACACTCCGGTTTTTGGTCACCCAGGTCGGGATGTCACCGCCACATCCCCCTAGTAAGACACGGTTTCTCCGAGCTTCCTAAAGGGATACAAGGCTAGGTATTGCAGTATTTAAAACATTTAAAGTATTCAAAACAGCTCATACAATATAATTCGAAAATAATAATATCATAGCGCAGCGGAAATAATTGTTTTAGTATAGTATTGCAGCGGAAAATGTAAATAGGGCCGACATGGTCAAAACACGGGTTAAACAGGCCCGTTCATAATATAGTCTAATGTACGAATTTAAAAACGATAAGTTTCCCAAAAATGCAATTTCCCCCATGCATGAATATGGTCATGCTCATTCCACATACTCTGTAAGAAAAGAAAATAAAAATGGTTTGGTCAGCACAACTTGCTGAGTAAGTTAACACAGACATGATCGTAGGGTTTAAAAGTCATTCATTTCATAATTAAATAAAAGCATGATAATAACATAATATTCGATTTAATTTAATTAACTATTCAATTTGCGTAATTTAATTCAGGCTCCATTTCACAACATATTTCACATAGTTTAAAATAAAGCCATAATTTAAATAAAGCATTCAAATAATTTAATTGGACAACCACACACAGTTCAATTTAAATTAATTCTAATTTCCCCATTACATCCCAGATTTGGTATTTCAAGTATTTCACGATTGCATCGCAATCTCAACAAGTTTAGCCGGTAGCTCGGCGACCGCAACCGTATCAGCCATACCCAGTACCACTCCGGAGCCTCGGGAAACTCATGTGGATATTCTCGAGAGTGTAGGCTCTATATCTCATGCCGTTTTGGCAATATCATATCTCAATTTCGCGCGGGGTCACCATCGTCCATTAAGGCACGAAGTGAATCGTTAGGGGGCACCCTGCAGAGCACTCACCCCTAATTTTAATTTATCAAGTTTGTAAGGGGATTAAATTTCAAAAATCTGATTTCAGTTTAGTTTATTTAAAAATCATATTTCAACTTATTTCAACCCTAAAGGTTAATTTCATGTTCCAACAAGATTTCAAGATTTGACTTCCGGTAAACCACCGTTTACTCTAAAATTAGTTTAAAATCAGATTAAACTCCAAAAATTCCGAAATTTCACTACTGACTCAGAAACGTCGAGATGAACAACTTTCGTGTTTTAACGTTTTCAATCCGATATACCGAAACATGTCAAAAACGTCAATTTTCACAGAAACACCAATCTGTCCGAATTTCGCAGACCACAGTTTAAAGATATTGAAATCTACCATAGCAAAACAACTCCAAATTTGATAAAATTTTACAGAGACCATCTTAGGACATCTATCTACAACTTTCATGTTCGGCCAAAGATCTAAATAGGTCTAGAACTAATGTCAAAAGCGTGATCAAGATCGGACCTAAGTTCTGTCAAGAATCTCAAGATCAAATTTCAAGCAGTTCGGTTTCGGTTGGTTTTCACATATCAAATCATCTTTAAAAATTCTGAAACTTTTACAGTAGATAGATCTAAGCCTTAGGAACGTTTTTTGTGTTTTAAGTTTTTCCGTTTGAAGTCGTTTTAAGGTTCAGAAAAATTCGTCAAAACTGTTGCGCCGGTAGAAAACATTCAGTGACAGATTTACGCAAGATTCGATTCAAGCTTTTAGGTTTCGTGTTTTAATTACTCCCAAAACCATGTAAGTATTAACTTACTGAGTTGTGAACGTCCGGGATCGTCTATTTCGAAGGCGTGGCTTCCAGTCCACCGTTTCTCCTCTCCGTTCGTCGGGTTCTACGCTCTAGATCCAATTCGAGGGTAGAAGGAAAAAGGAGAAGATTAGGATTCGTTTTCGAATCGTATATTGAACAAGGATTGGATCGAAACTTACAACGACGCTGGAGATCTCAGAATTTTCGTCCAACCAGTATTCGCCTTGGTTTCGTGCCTCCGACGACTCCGGAATTAGGGTTTCGAATGTATAGAGGGAGTTGTAGGTTTTGTAAAAGTGTTCGGGGCTTCCAAGGGGGTTTATTTATAGATAACTAAGACCTAGGGCGTCCAAGATCTGACCCTAAGGGTCTTGAGTCGAAAGATGTTCAACTGAAGTCAAAAAATCCGCGTTCGGGCGAGAGATTCACGCAACGGGCGAATCTGTCTGCTGGCGCGAGGTTGGCGCGCGTTTTCCCCCTTTAGCGCGCGGCTCACGCCTGGACTTCGGTCCGGGCGGGTCGTGCGATCCGTCG
The DNA here is from genome assembly GCA_030278955.1 of Hygrophila difformis. Taxonomy (NCBI): domain Eukaryota; kingdom Viridiplantae; phylum Streptophyta; class Magnoliopsida; order Lamiales; family Acanthaceae; genus Hygrophila; species Hygrophila difformis. Next base: position 35,620,593 of record JAOANR010000007.1, on the reverse strand, counting down.
TGCTTTTCCTCCTCTCTTTCGGGTTTGTATCCCTCTATGCTCTCGGATTCCGATTTCCGGGCTCTCTTCGGGTTCCTATCTCGTGTCGTCATTTCCTTCGGATCTAACATTACGTTTTGGCTCGAATTCCCGAGTTCATTAATATTGGGTTCCCGTGTAACGACTTTATTTAACTTTATTTAATTTCTTTTGTTTAAATTAATCTCTTTACTTACTTTCATTTCTCATTTCGTCTATATTTATTTATTTAATGTATTTACTTATTTATTTATTTATTGTATTTATTGAATTTATTCATTATATTTATTTATTTATGTTATGAAATTCTCGGGTATTACAACTTCATTAGCTTTCGCAAGTTTTATCTGACAATTGAATCCGCAGAAAACCTCCCCAATGTCCGGCGATTCCATGATACGACTGCATGTTGTGAAAATGTGCCTCAAAACAAACCCAATTTCGGACAATCGGAAACCTAAATTAGCCAAATGCAGCAAAATAAACAAACACAGAGAATTTACGTGGTTCGGTCAAATCGACCTACATCCACAGGCAAAAGGAGAAACAAATTTTCACTATGAGGGGCAAATATTACAGAAGGATTTGGACAATAATTTCCTGACCCACAATATCCACCCACAAATGAGGGCTTCTTACAAAAGAAACCTACCAAAACACCACCCTAAGTGTATGAAACTCTATCAGTCAAAACCCTCTATTTTATCAAAGAGCTGCCATTGGCCCCCACATTAAGGGAACTGTCACTATCTCTTATAAAATATGAGAGCTAGCTTATGCCCCTTTTATTTAACAAGGCTGGTACTGTCTGTACTCTTGCCTTTTCTGTCTAAATAATTGGGGCTGTGGTGCACTTCATTCAATAGGCAAAGCCTATATTTATAGTAGCAAATCAAGGCAGGGATGGCTTTGGTTTTTCGATGTGGGGAGGCAAATTAATTCCCACCTACCATCACATGCCAAAAAAACACAACCTAACACCGTGTGGGGCACACCATCCTTACAAATCTCCACCTTGGTGTGTCCGGAGCATAGTCGAAGAAGTCTCCACCTTGATCTCAAACTTCCCCAAAAACAAATGTATCCAAACCATGCCCACAAATGTGCCAAGCGGTACTCCAACTCTTCTTTTACCTCCAAATTTCCCATAATGGGAAAACAAAATACCTCATAGAGGCAATCAATAGAGAGCCAACATCAGATGTGCCTCTCAAATAGTGAAAGATTCACTTCAGAGAAAGCCAATGCTCTTTCCCTGATCCATTAATCGGCTAACATTGACTGCTTGTGCTAAATCTGGCCTAACGCTTACCATGGCATACATCAAGCTATCCACTGCACTAGAATGGGAAACATATCCTATATACTCCTTCTCAGTTTCAAACTTAGGTGCAAACATAACCGAGAGCTGTACAATATCAACACGTGGAGTATTCAAACGTTTTGCAGAAAACATACCAAAGTTTGACAAAATCTCCTGGATGTAGCTTTTCTGCGACAAGAAAAGCTTCTTTTGGCCTATCTCAATAGATCTTCATCCCCAATTCTGTGCTGCGCCCAATTCCCAAAATATCGAACTCTACACACAGTGGAAAATCAATCTTGCACGCCTGAGTCATCTTTTGAATCACCACCTTATTGTCAGAACCCAAAATGGTTTCTTCGCTCAAGGCTTCAATTTTCCTTCACAGACATGGGCCGTATGTCCAAAAGGTTTCAAATTCGAGTAATCACAAGAGTTACCCGACCAAACCTCATAAGGAATCCGATAATAAATTCCTCTATGAAGTGCCCAATTGATCAGAAAGCAGGCAGTGTCTACTACCTCTACCCAAAAGCTCCTTGGCAATCCAGATCGCAAGAGCATATAGCGTGCTCTCCCATGGGCCAACATTTTCAAGTCCTACTCTCCAACACTGGTGAGGGAATTTTATGCCAATCTTTCTCCTGATATTTTAAGTGTAAACTCACCTTGGGCAGAAAAGATTTACATTCGTGGAAAGTTTATGTCACTGACCCCTGCTACAATCAATGAGTTGTTGGAATTTCCTCCTAACGACGACCTCGGAGACCCTTTGGAGTATTTGCCTCAAGAACCTGCTGAACTTGTCAATGCTATTTCCAATGAACGAGGTTTTGACTTTGGAAGACTGAAGTGCAGCTCTTCTGACCTGACCATGAAGTTTCACTACCTATGATGTTTCACTTGCCTATGCGAACATTCTTCCAACGACGAATGCTTCACAACCTTCTCTGGAGATGGGTAAACTTGTGTTCATTATTGATTCTGGGATTGAGCTTATGAATTCTGGTCTTCTTGTTTTAAAAAGGATATTAGGTTTTACTCGGGAACGAATATCCAAGTCTGCAAGTCTTCCTTATCCAACCTTGATCACCTTGTTGCTGTACAAGCATGGTATCAAGGTGGACAAAAACTAACTTGTCAAGATCAATGTGCATGCCCCTACTCCTAACCTGCGGGACAAGCATAATGATTTCAAGGATGGCCCTCTTCTGTTTAGTGTTGATCGTGCGCAACAAATTAAAGCTGAATTGCTTGCCCCTAGTGACAAGCAAACAAACATAAGCCAGGAGGCCATTGCAACAAAGAGGAAGATCAATCAGCTCATAAGCATGCTCCCCGGCTCTCTATCTCCTCCTAGGAAGGGTTCCTCAAGCACTGCCCGCACTTCTGAGCAAAACCCTTTTGCTGATGAGGAAGACTCCTCTGATGGAGTTGTCTGATCCATCATGGGGGAGAAAAATGGGTTTTTGATGCAATGGTGCAATGGTTTGGTAACATTTTCTGACTATAACTTTGAACTTTTATCTGTTTTTGTGGATGCTTTTGAATGGTTGCTGGATGGATGTTAAAACTTTGTATTGATGATACTCTGCTATGCTTGTTGCTTATTTTGGTTTTTGCTATGTTGATAACTTGTTTGAACTTTCGTCTATGATACTAATGATGGTATTCTGAATTGATCATATTTTGACCATATATATTTTGGATATGCTAACATGTGCTTATCTAATTGAAACCTGTTTGATGGATCATCATCTCCATGAAATGTGGGGGAGATTGTTAATACATTGTTTGAACTTTATAACGTGTACTTTTCATTGAGATGTTGACACATGTGTTAGCACATTGCCTTGACGACGACAGTTACCAGACTCGACTGGAATTAATGATTTGTATATATATTTGTTTTGAGTCTGTAATTTTAGATAGAGATTGAGTATTCATTGTTTAGATCTTTACTGTATACGTCTTGAGAGTTTTCCAATGTTCTTGAGTCTTCAAGAGAGTTAGTTAGTTTTTCAAGATTGTTATGCATTGAAAAAACATGAGTTGTAATTGATCTGCGCTTATTGTAAAAGTCAGGAGAAGAAGATTCAGGTGTATCGTAGAAGAAGAACGAAGAAGATCAGATTCAAGGAGATTCTGGAGATTCGGATCAGGAGGTGTTCCTGCAAGCCACTGTTGAGGGGGAGTCTTAACAATGGAGTTCATCTAGATAGTTCGTCTAGGGTTGAGTCTAGTTTGAATCTAGGTTGAAGTCTGTAGAGTTTTTGGTTCTTCTTAGTCTAGATAGCCTGGATTGGTATCCCCCAAATGTAAGTTGCAAAACCGAACTGGATCAATAAATTCTTGGCGTTCTTGTTGCTTTCCATTCACACAAAGTTACAACACACTGATAACGACGCTAACTGAATCTTGGTAAAAAGAGACCTTCAAATTCATTTTGAAGTAGTGTTAGAATATTAAAAAATAAATAAATAAATTATCGATTAACAGTTCATCAACAATATATGTGATGAATATATATACACACAACAACTCAATCAAGGAATATAGATGAGAGCAAATATTATTCATGAGATGTAACAAGACACTACCAACATATTATCTATATAATAAATCCTAAATAGTTTTTGGCATGTTCAGACTGTATTGCCTTATTAAATATACTTCATCTTTTTAAATTTTAAGGATTAAACAGTAATTATGCCCTAGATTTCCACCTAGGCGCTGATTAATCATACAGAAAAATACAGTCATTCACACGTCAGCGTAATCAGCCCGCAAGTGCTGAATCATCATTTGCCACATCATCATCTCTAATACTAAATACTAAACCTTAAAAAATTCTGCCACATCATCATCATAAAAAAATACTCCTACTAAAGTAAATCTTAAATAATTCTGCCAAAAAATACTAAATACTTCTGCTAAATCGTATTAAAACAATCTGATCATAAATACTTCGACTAAATACACCGTTCTTTCGCCACACCTCTCTTTCGCCTTGCCCCTTCGCTTCTATCGTACTGCCAGGTTGATTTAGATTACAGAACATCTTTGTTCATCGGTCTCCGCCCTATGTGGTATGCTCTTCGGCCACTCAAAGTCAGAATAATTCGAGGTTGGTACTTTTCCATCTGATGGTATCTTTTATTTATATCATATCCCTCTGATCTTCCGATCTTCGATTGTTTATTATTGTTTTGTGGGTGTGCTCAGTAAATTTTGATATGTGAGCATGTTTTGTTTGTTTGCTAGGGATTGAGTTTTTTCTTCTTATTCTCCTTACCACAGTTTCAAGATATGCCTATAGGATGTTTGATAAAATTCCGGAGAAAAAAATCCATTCTCCTAACTTGCTTTCGCCTCTATTTTTCTAAAATTGCATCCAGTCATCCTAAATTGTTGTTGTGGCCTTGATTAATCTGTTAGTGGTAATCTTTCTAACTCTCCATCCAGTTCTCCTAATTTGCTTTGGTTTTATTGATTAAACTGTTAGGGGTAATCTTTTCTAAACGGCGGGGGAAATTTTTTGAATTGTCCCTCTTCATATTATTTTGTTAGGATTGACGATTTCAATTAGTTCCCTGGAAAAAAAATGAATTCGGGAGAATTGAGAAAGAAAAAAGTCATAAAAAACTGAGGTTCCCAACCTCAAGAGGCCCTGCAATTGAATGAATCTGAATTACATGGACGTCAACTGAAGGTTGAATAAACATAATGCTTGATATAAATGTGTTTACAGCATGTTATTTCTAACATAGGGGTGAGATTTGCGTCAGTCTCGAGCACTTAACAACAATTTTTCATGGTTGAGCTGAGCATGCCCTTTTGTTCTCATTGTTGATTTCAATTAAAGTGATTTTATTATAGTTGTATTGAACCTCCTGCCTGTGTTTCTCGCCTTTCGTTGTTTCGTCTCAGCACTGTAAGGAATAGATATCTTAAAGAGAAACCAAATCGAGAAACTAGAGTATATCTTACAGGAATAGATATATATATATATATATATATATATATATATATTGATGTTAATGTTAATATACTAATACAAAGACAGTTAGGCCTAAATTTATCTTATGGTTCCTCAACCCACCAAAGAAGTTAAACTATGAGGTTTTATGTGATTCCAAATTTGGCCCTGCAGATATCTGATCCCCACTCCCCTGATTGAGCTTCTTTTCTGTAAGCTGCCATATCAATCATCTTGCTTAACAAGATTTTTTATCAGCCTAGAAATATGACTTCACCATTGTCTACAGCATAACAGGCAATCAAGTTATCATCAGTTCTGGAAAAATTGAGCAATATCAAAATGGCAAGAGTGAACTTAATTAACCAACTGTGAAAAAAAGAAAATGAAGTTTGCATCAAATTATTATTATCATCTAATGAAAGAACGACGGAAGAACAAGAGGCCACCAGGTGATGATTGTGTACTCTGTAAAAGTTTGATTTCAGGATGTGGCCTGTAGAGTAATTCAGTAGTAGTTTGATTATAATTTTTATGTGGTTGGTAGTATGTCTTAGTGTATTGTCAACCACAAGTTCTGGTCCTATAATTTCTGATCGATGCATAGTATAGTACATATGATCTTGAACTTTATATCAATTTGAAATCATTTCTGAAATCTGAATGAGCATGAATCCCTAAAGTTTCGGAATATTCTACACGTCCAAAGCAATTCTGCCTTCAAAAGGTTTTCTCATGACATACATTTATTTAGTGATAAATACTGTATAATGTACAATAATTCAGTAATTTATATTAATAAGATTTCTAAAATTTATGTTCTTTCTATAATCAAACGTATAATTATACAACTATCAATCATGTACTAAAATTTAGTGGGCTTTTGAGTGTAAATTATGAAATAAATTATTTTATAGTACTATTTATTACTAGACGTTGTAGTTTAGCAGAATAATTCAATGATTTTTTTTAAAAAAAAAAAAAACTAGAACGAGGATTAAATATAAATATATAACATAATCTGAAGAAATTCAATGATAAGGTATATTCAATCATATCACTAATGTCTAATGCTATCCACGTACCAAACCATCATGATATCTTAAACATACTCTACTTTATTCTAAAAATAGATATATTTTCCATTTTAGAATGTTTAAAATTTCAGGAACTCAATTAGTCACCTATTCCATCCAAATTAGACTATTCATCTCAATCTAAAGGCAGAGAGGGCCACATTTTTTAGATATATCTTTAGATCATGGTCACACAATTGTGCATGTTATCAATCCCCTTACTGGTCTTCTTTACCAATTCCCTGTGGGCAGCAAAATGTTGCATCCTATGTATCCAAAGTGAAAATGAAAAACAAAAATTCAACAACTAAACAACTCACTACAACAATCCACCTCAGCTCACTAAACAGGTCACTCCTGCAATATGTGATATGATAAAGTGTTAATATTGGGAAAAAAAAATATAAAGAATAAAATACACCAGATTGCCAAGGCAACCATCTATAGATGTGAAATCAAGGTATTCACGGACAAATGGAACTACAACCTTAATGGTTCTTTCTAAGCCAGTGTGAAATAGAAGATAGTCTTAATTCCAATTTGGCACAGAAGTGGACAGAAGTTTGCATACAGATACAGATCAATGGTAAAAGTGATTATTAGAAGTATGATAATAATACATTCCTTTACTTCCGTGGAATATATTCCGTTCTTTATATTATATTTCAAATTTCTTGAATGCATAATAATACATTAGAAGTAATCCACTCTCATTTGGTGTTCTATTCAACCTGTGAGTAATTATTTTACCTTGAAAAAGGATGTTGATATCTAATTGGTATTATGTGATTGCAGTTGGAACATGGATGACTTTCGTCTCCCTCCCCACGTAATCAAACGCCTTCAAAAGGTAATTTAGTGTTGATGGTGCTATGAATTTTATATTGCTGCCTATATATGCCTATAAGATGTTTGACAGAATGCTCAGGAATTATGTGAATTTTCCTATAGACTGCTCACACTTAGGATGAACTTCTTCTTCGTTCCTTCTGTTAAATATATATCCCTGTTCCTATTGTGAGAATTGATTGACTCTTTCATCTCTTTCATCTCTTTGTTTCATCTCTTTCATTGGTACTCATATTTTAGTTTTATATAGTAATTCCAGCTTTAGCTCCTTCAGTGACTGATTTGCATTGAGAATTGAATATAAATAAGTTCTTTGGATTTGTTGAGCCCAGGTTATTGATGTCAAGAACGAATACTAGGGATATGAGATTGCCTTTGTTGCTTTGTAGTTGTGTCTGCAACACATAAATTTATTTTTTAAAACAAATTATTAAACTTGGGTTTCATTGATTTATCTTTATTGTGGTAATTTTTTAGGTTTTGTTTGGGATCAGATCTTGGTTGTGAATTGAATGTGGCTTGAGTTTTTATCCATCAAAATTTATGTAATTCATGTTCTATTATATGCATTTTAGATTATCATTTGAAGGTTAGAATTAAAATGCATGCACTTAAATAGAGAAACCAGAGTATATTGCAACATTTTCTGCTCGGTTGATTTCAAGTTAACACCCATGTGCACTTTTTAAAAAAAATTAGTCCTCTTAAGCATTATTGAATTTAAAAGAGTTTGAGTTTAAACTCTTGGACTGTCTAAGCTTAACACACCAGGTGTGATTCAAAATACACATCGTATTATAGTTAAAATGTTATATAAGTACAATCTATTTTAGCTCTATGTTGATCAGATCTTTGTTGTCATTTGTTCAATTATTCTATATTCCATTCTCTAGGCTCCACTTCACAATTGATGTCTTTTATCTTTCATCCATAGATTTAGGTTGTTTACATGTTGTTAGTTATGTTTTATGCACCGAATGAATTGTTAGTTTCTTAATAAAAGAATTCTTAATAAAAGAATTATTGATAAAAAAAAAAAAACTATTAATACACAAAACTGGATCCCCCTAAAAGAATTTCAAAAAATTTGACGACTGCTTTTTGCATGATTGTCAGTTTATTTAGTAGTTCCCTTGCTTATTTATTTAGGGCATACATCCTGGTTAATAGTATATTCTTAAACCAACTCTTTTTCAGCAGTTCCCTTGCTTATTTATTTAGTAAGTTGATCTCTGCAAATTGATCTCACACTGTCGCTTTGTTTGGTAAATGTATAAATGTAGACAATGGTGAACACATCATCACATAGCAGAGAGGATAAATCTAATGATATGGATTATCGCTCAGAAAATCTGGAAGACCGATGAGGGACCAATCTGGTGATTGATAATGACCAAAATTGTCCATTATTTCCAATCCATTTCCGTGTCTGAGACGGACATTTTGATCGTATTCCCACTTATTTTAATAAGAAAGCAGTTGAATTCGACAGATTAATGCGAGTTTGTAAGAATAATAAGCTGGTAATGAAAAACACAAAAATATGCAATTTTAATTGTATTTGTGTTAGAAAAATCCAAAAACATGAAAAAAAAGGAAAAAGAAAAGAAAAGAAAAAGGAATGAAAAAGATGGGCAAAAGAATAAAATAGCCCACAAAAATAAAAAAGATGGGAAAGAATAAAAATCCCACAAACTGAAATTTTGGTTAAGTGTTGAAAATCGATGCGGTTTACATAATGCGGTTTATACCGCAATGCCCATGTAAACCGCATCACTGAAGAGAAGAAGAAAAATGACCAAGTGTTGAGAGGAGATGCGAAATGCCCAATGCGGTTTCTTCAATGCGGTATATACCGCATTGAACTTGAAACCGCATCAAAGGAAGAAACCCAGCAACAAAATGAGAAGTACTCAATGCGGTATTACTCAATGCGGTTTATACCGCATTGACATATAAATCGCATTGCATCAAGCCAAAAAGGAACCAAGCAGCAAAACATGCTATGCGAAATAGCCAATTCGGTTTACACAATGCGAATTTATACCGCATTGAGGTAGTAAACCGCATCCCAGCCAAAGATCAAGAAAAAGAGACTTCATGCAATTCGATATATCCAATGCGGTTTATACCGAATTGCTTTAGGAAACCGCATTGAGTTCAAAATGCATCCAGATGAAGCTGTGGAACACGTGGAAAATGCATGCTACTGTTAATGGGTCCTGATGGGCCCGAGGTTCTGAGAAAGATGTATTAAAGCTGACCCTCACCAATATTTGAAGACACTTCTTACACACTTGAGCAGAGAACAAAGAAAACATTCAGGAGGATCTCCGGTCACCCCTTAAGGGTTAGGTAGGCAGTTTAGTTAGATTTATTTTTCATGCATTTTAGCTTAGTTTTAAATGCTTTGATCTTAGTTTACTTTGTTAAGCTTGTTACTACCTTTTAGTGTAGTCATTTTCCATACATTTAATATGCTTTCTAGTTAGAAAGAACTCAACCTTCAATCTAATGATGGTTTTGGGTTATTTATTATGCTTTCAAGTGTTAATACAAGGAAAAATTTCAGAAATGGGTTTTGTTTCATGTGTTTGACACTCTTTAAATGCTTTCTCTAGCAATAAATATGTTAGAATGAATGTTTGTTTCAACTAGGTTTCATTTAATGTGTTCCTAGTTAGCTTACATTCTTAATAAATGCATGTTTAGTGGGTGAGTAGTATGTTTTCATGCCTTATAATTTCAAATAAGTGTTCTTGGGTTTTAGATAATTTAGGATTTGTTAGAAATAGGTTTTAATGCCTTATTTTATATTTCTTGTTCTAGATCTTTGATTTATGCTCCCTTAAATAATATAGTGTTCTTATTTTATGCATGTAGTTCTTAATATTTGCACTGTTTTAGGTAGATTAATCTTTGAATTTCATGTTTGTAGTTCTAGGGTTTAATTCATGCTATTACCCACTGTGTATGCATAATTATTGATAACCACAAAATATTCACAAGTATGGCTGCGAGATGACACTGATGTGAAATGAGTGATGGGGTCAATCCCATCTATCATAAACCGCATTCAGCTTAGAAACCGCATGAGTACTTGTGAACAAAAAAATACACTTGTGAGAAAATTCCATGCAATGCGGTATATACCGCATTGCCCATGAAGACCGCATTGCATGATAAAAACATTAATGTTTGTTTAATTTTATCCTCATGCAGTTTCTCGCAATGCGATTTATGCAATGCGGTATTACTGCATTGCACATGTAAATCGCATTGCTATGGAACCCGCATTGTATGCATTCCACACACTTTATGCTTTAGTTATTTTTTCTCCTTGTTTACCCAATGCGGTTTATGCCAATGAGGTTTATATCACATTACCTTGGCAAACCGCATCACCCTCATTTTTGAAGTATATGCCTTAGCCAAATTTGAGTAAGAGAATACCCTCATCAATTCGGTTTGTCCAATGCGGTTTTTGTCCAATGCGGTTTATACCGCATTGAATTGACAAACCGAATTAGATAATGTTATTTCACATCCTTGCAATGATTAATTGGGTAAGGTAATACTTCACTTCTCATGCATTCTAAATGCGGTTTATACCACATCTGACTTAATAGATCGCATTGACCCCTTCTCTTTATTTTTAAAACTCCAAAAATATTTTATTTTCTCGAGTTGTGTAAGTTGCATGAGTGTATTGGGTTTAGGCCCATTACATCTAATTTTATCCATTACACATCTCAAACCATTATTGTCAAAATTGTTGTGTGATTAATACTCATACAATACCCAAAAATATTCTTTTAATTTTATCTTTTCTTTTTATTGTGTGTATGAATGAGTAATAAGAAATATCACAGATCAATATTGACAAAAAGGTCCCTTCACAAGGATAACAATTAGCTCGTCTTCTGTGTATTAATTATTACTCGTTATTTTGCATGATTTAATTGGAGATTGGTGGAAGCTACGGCAAAAAGGTCTCTTCACAGGGATAACGATTAGCCACTCAGCCAATTCCTAGTTAAATACTGTTTTCTTTTCCTTATCTTAATTTCAAATATGAATTTTGAGCTATGGTAATATTAGACAGTGTCGATAAACACTGTTATAATAGTACTGTAGTAAGAAAACATGTGGTTTTTTCCTGCTCCTAGATAGTAGGGCTTTCGATGATAGCGATCACTGTCATTAAGGGTTCCTACTGTCTAAAAATCATACCATCTGGAATAATTGGGAACTGTGTAGCAGATGTTTGCAGTCCAGATCACCCCAATTATTTCTAGCACTCTTTTTAGCCAACTTCTTCTTTTCTCGAGGCCAATCCATATTTATGTATCAAATTCTGTCTAACCCCACCATATATTTTGGGTATTTTATTTTACCTTCTCATATATATATGCATGATATTATTATGTAGATACTGTGGTCATAATATTTTGGAGATCCTTCTCCTTGGACATAGAAGTCTTGATCTAAATCAGATGTTGCATAATAAATTTCCACAAAAATCACTTTATAAAATCCGGATCTGAGTAAGGGATAATTTCACAGTTATGACTAATTCATCTTCTACTGGGGGTTGATTTTGAGAACTTAGAAGCAGAGTCAGCAATTAGGTCTCACCTAGACTGAAAGGATCTGTGTTTTAATTGAGAGTCTAGTACATGTGTAGGGAATGATTCTCAAATATCCATTGTTTTCTCAAAATTGCTGTGTTGGAAATTTTATATTAAATGTTACATCAAGTCAGAGTCTATTTAGATTCAGATAAGATGTGATAAATAATACTAGATGAACAACATGTAGGCCTTGGTTAATTTCTAAGGTAGGGTTGAGTATTCTTTCAACTACTATCTTTCCCCGCCAAAGCCTAAAATTGAGTCTTAAGTGAGTACTTCCGGAGTAGATCCTCACGGGTCTGTTCCATTCAGTTTGTGTCTCACAACTAACCAGATGTTATAAGCCCTGTGGCTTACTGATATTTGGGAAGTTCTAAATCTGCATCTGGTCACCAAGACCAGGGGCTCTTTTATACTAACGAAATGAGATAACTTTAAGCTCCCGAGTGATAGGTTTTTAAATGTTTTCTTTACCACTTTCTTTTAAATGCTTTATAGAGGACACTCGGGAGAATTAGAGGTTGGCCGCCGTATATAAGGTTTAAGAGTTATGGATTAGTTCGGGATTTAATTTGGACTTTGGGTGTGACAAGGGAGAATGATAGGAGTACTTGGCATATCAACTAATGATATGTTAGGTGTTGCTTATCCACCATGGAAAAATAACATACCTCGGCAGGGGTAGTTATTAATCTGTGGTATCTTAGATGTTGAGGTCTTAAGAGCATGTAAATTCTGACTGTAAGTACCTGTCTGTTAAAGGGAACATAGTTTAGAAAGCATGAGAGTTAACTGATGGATTATCCCAAACAAAGATTTGTGTATAAAATGGAAGTTTAGTTGTGTCTCATCTGAAATCTTGTCCAATCTTTATTATTTTCTTCATGTCCCTTTTGTCACATTTTAAATCTGCTTTATAGATAGTATAGCTTAAATTTTACATGCTTTCGTAGAATAGTTTTACCCGCTTTCATAGAATAATTTTTATTGCTTTCTTAGAATATATTTAATTGCTTTTTAAAATAATTTTACTATGCTTTGTAGTATAACTTTTATTGCTTTCATAGTCTAGTTTAAATTATGTCAAGTATTCTTAAAACCAAACTCAAGCTTGAAACGAGTAACCGAGTGGAAAATCTTAGTAAACGATGTGAGCCCTGCTTCTATCGCACATCCTCCAGTGAACGATCCGGTCTTACTATAAATTACTGCAATTTTTGACACCGTGCGCTTTCGCGCCACAGTTTCCTACATGAGTATATAAAAACGTGACAACCTATAAATATATTCCTAATCTCAACTCCATCTTCATAATTGGTTTCATTAAATAAAATTAAACCGGGATTATATTCTTTTCAGAAAATACTCATATAGTGGGAAATTGTCAATAGTTTCATGGCGCCGTTGCCGGGGAGGATGCAGCGCCGTTTATTATGAGAATTACACTCCTGATTTACTCATAGATAGTTTTTGTATATACTCTTGAACCATTACTAACCTGGGGGGTTGTGCAGGTGTTGCCAAGTTGTGATATAAACTGCTTATGCAACGGAGGAATGATACATTGTCTGAGCTACCGTTCGATCTAGAAATAGAAAGGATTGCTCGACAGCTAAGGGCACAAGCAAGACTGAGGAAGGAACGGGAAGCACAGACTCGTACCTCACCCGAAACCACAAGCAGTGACTTATCTGATATGGCAGAAAACCAGGACATTCCCCCGATCTTACCCATAAACCAACCACCCATCCACAACCAACCACTAAATAATCCTGGTAATGGAGCTGACGGAGATGTGATAGAGGACCCAAATCGTGTTAACAAGGAGAAGAATCTACCAAATCTTGGTCAGCAACATTACCAACAATTCCACCAAGCGCCACCACCTCTGAACCAATTTAATCACCAAAACCAAAATATGCCAAACCAGCAATACCAGAATCCTCCTTTCAATCAAGACCAGTTTCAGAACAACCCACAAGATCCCAACATGTTCCAGCAAAATCCCAACTACTACCAGCAATATCATAACCAAGCAGAGCAAGGAAATCAACAACAGCAAGCAGAGGCTGATTTTATGCAGCCAATTGTGAAACCCTATCTGAACAGGCCTGGGAGAGCCCCCATTAATGCACGCAACTTCGAGCTGAAGCTTGCACTAATCAGCCTGGTGCAGAACAATCAATTATGCGGTGCAAATCATGAAGACCCTCATGACCATCTCCAAACTTTTTTAGAGCTCTGTGATACAATCAAGAATCAGGGGGTATCCCCTGATGCTATTAGACTGATGCTATTTCCTTTCTCTCTATTTAGTGGTGCCAGGGATTGGTATAAATCCTTGCCAGTGACCCAACGGAGCACATGGGCAGATTTGGTGACGAGTTTTCTGTTGAAGTACTTCCCCGAAGCAAAGGTGGAAGAAGGACGAGCAAAAATTGGTGAATTCAAGATGAAGCCAGATGAGTCACTATACGATGCCAAGGAGAGGTTCTTCAACCTCTTAAGGAAATGCCCACAACATGGATATCAACCATGGGAGCAATTGCGAAAATTCTACGGTGGACTCACCCATTCATGGAGAATGATGTTAGATGCAGCAGGAGGGAAACACCTACTTCATTTGCCCATGGATCAAGCATGGGCAAAGATTGACACCATGTCTGTTAACAGATCTGTACTGAACAATGATGAGAGGAAGGCTGACCCTCCAAGGAAAGTTTTTGCTGTGAGTGAAGGTAAAACATATTTTGAAAAATTACAGGAACAGGTGGCTGCAATTCAGCTGAATCAAGGGAATGGAGCATGTACTTCTCAGGTAGGAGCATAATCAAGCCAAACACAACAATCGGAAGCTGTGTGTGGGCTATGTCAAGGACCACATCCAACTGACACGTGCCAACAGATAGCTACCGAAAGCTGCAACTATGCCGGAAATTTCCAGAACCGCCACCCAACCTCTCCTATTCCAATAACAATGCACTTAATGCACATTTGTTATCTCAGTCAAATCAGCCTACCCAGTTTGCCCACCAAAACCAGCAACAGAACTTTAGGCCACTGTAGGTGCAAAAAATGCGTAGACAGAAACTGCAAAATACTTTTATTAATTTCACAAGAAATGTCTACAATTACAGAGAAATTTAAATATCAAAGAACATGTAGAAAATCAAACTATATGAGTTCGACTTCTGGTACTCCTCTGATTCCTCCAACTTTGAAGACGTCGAGATGCTTTTATGCTTCTTCTCCGGCTTCTCGTAATTTCTACAGCGTTTTGTTACTGTAGAATCTCAAGTGTATGAGTCTTGAGAATGAGTAGACGTGTATGAGTCGTCTCTCTATGTGTCTAAGTGTATGAGTCTCAGAGTATGACTATTTAGAGGTTGTAGAAGTGTATTTGATACTTCTTTGCCTCTTTAATATTTCTGTAACGTTTTGTTGCTGTAGAATCTCAAGTATATGAGTCTTGAGTTAGCAGTGTCTGGAGACCTCTCCCTGGAAGTGAAGAAGTCCCCCTAATATGTGACAGGGTGCCTCTATTTATAGAGGAAAAACCCTAGGGTTTGTGGATGATGGACCAATCGATGGGCTGGTACAATCCACATTTCTATCGGGTCAGTGAGCATGTGGGCCTTTCATCTGGGCTTGTTCACATTGACTGATTTCCATGGACTGGCCTGCTTCAAGTGTCCATTGGATCATAGGCCTGTGGGTCTTTCATTTGGACTTATCCACATCGATTAATTTTCATGGGCTGGCCTGCGTCAAGTGTCCATTGGCCATGAAGCTTGTGGGTCTTTCATTTGGACTTGTCCACATTGGCCCAATCATCCAAATAACCCAATAAATATTAATAATTATTTCAAGCATTTAATTTATTTAAAATGCTTAAAAATAATTAAATTAATATTTAAAATTACACGTGTCGCATTTTCAGTAGCGAATAAATTTCACGTGTTTACAGATGCCCCCTCGAGACTTGTTTAGGGCGAAATAAAATATTTGAGACGTGAACGAGTCTCGAAATATTTAGTATATTTTTGACAATTTTGCTTGAGCAACTTTTCCTCTCTTTTTTTTTTAAAAAACATTTTTTTTTGTCATGTTGGCAAACTTTTGACGTTGGCATTTTTTTCTTTGGACCCATTTCAACGAGTCCAAGTTTCCCTCTTTTTTTGGCTTTCATTTATTTTTTTCATTTTCCTAACTATTCGGTAACAAATTTTGTTTCCGCATGGCGAGCACATTCCAAATCTTTGATTTAAAAATTGTATGACTTGCACCAAATTTTTAGGATTTCCATATCAAATCCAAAAAGAAAGTGCATCTCCTAAAATCTTTATATATATGGGTTTCCAATGTAGATTTGTGTTGACGTCAATGCCAAAGGCTTCTTGCATCTCAACTTTGCCGTGTCGCCCGTCTGCCAGCTTCCGTCTCTACCGTTGCTGTCATGGAGAGGTCGTACCGCTGCCGCACGTCGCATAACAGTCACCACTTCAGGCAGCGGTCGCGTCGCTGATCTCGCACAATGAGGAAAGGATTACGTCGTGCCCACGCGAAGAGGCCGCCGCTGCTGCCATGTTGCTGCCGCGGCTGCGCCGGTGCCAGAGAGAGAGAGACGCTGCCATGAAACACTGCTGTTGTTTGCTGCCGTCGATGCTCCGCTGTCCAGCCCTTGCTCGTCTGCCAAGCCACCGCCTTCGTTGGAGTGCCCAGGAGAGGAGGCCGCTGCCGCTGCTCGGCCACGCCGCCGGAGGATGTTGCTGCTATTCCAGCCGTTCGCCCTACCGCTGTTGCCCACGCTTCGGACAGAGAGGTGCTGCTGGAGTGCGCCACCGGTGCAAGGGGAAGACGTCACCGCCCAGTCCGCAAGGAAGCCGCCGTTGGGTGATGCCGTCAGTCCGTCACTACCGAGAGCCCGGTGCGCTGTTACTTGATTCTGGAGTCTATCGATGGAGGGAGCTCCTGGGTGTGTTAAGGAGTGTGATCGATGGCATTTTGCCCTCAAGTGTTTTGAAGATCGCATTTGCTCCCAAAATCTCTAACATGTTTTTTTTTTTTTTTTTAACATGCAAAATTCAGTTGATTTTTTTTTGGCACCACAATTTCTTTCGTGCATTTATTTTGCATTGTATTGTTTTGTTGTCTGATACAATTTCTTTTCCTTCCCCCCGTTTTTTTTTTGCAAGGATTTGGTGACCACAATAGTGAAAGTTATGACTTTGAGTGAATACACAATAGTTGCATTTCGGCCGGAGCAAAGGATTTCGTTTGGAACACAATATAGAATCGGATGGAGCGCACCAATTTTCTCAACTCTTTAACATCTTTTGAGGCGACTTCATGTATGACAGCTTGGCATAAGACCCATGCTGACTTGAAAAATTGCTGGAATAATTTCACTAAAGGAACCGTTTCAACATGTATTGGCTTGTCAAAATAGGGTGCTTGAATCTTGTATTTTTTTTTCATGATGCTTCTTGTATCCCGCAATATAAATGTAAAATGAAAATCTGGAAGCAATAAAGACTACTTTTTCTTTCGCCTTCAACAATTGCTTTTTAGTCTTCATTTCGTCATTCTTGAAATACTTGGACTGCACATATGTTGATCCAACAAATCCAAGATATTTTGTTTGAGAACACTTTGTTTTCGTTTGAATTTACGGCTGCACTTGGGATTTGGCCAAGTTGCCTACGTATCCCTTATGGGAATCAAGCCATCTCGTAGTTCAAGTGATCTTCTTTTACGTCACATTTTTTTAAATACTCTTGCAGGCGGAGAGTAACATGCAGCTTAAGCTCGTGCGTCAAGAAAAATTTTCCTTGAATTTTTTTCAAGACTTTGCAACGATCATGTCAACCACCTTCTATGTTGATGGTTCGTCGCATGAACTTTAGGCCATTGCCCCCAGTCAGCTCCCGTTGGACAATTGGACTGTGTTGAAGATGCGTTTGGTCTCCAGAATTATGTCTTCGGCGTGTTGCCTTGAAATTTTGTGTCAAGGGCCTCAATTTGATGAAGATCCACGTGATATGCACTTGACGCAAACTATGAAGACTTCGAGATGGATTATTGGTATTCTTGAAGGTGATTTGGTCCTCCAAAAACACATTTCCTTGCTTCAACAAGAGCTTTTGGGCTTGATCCTCGTGAAGCTTTAGAGACTTGAAGATTTGAATGGCTTTTGACTTGATCCTCATAAAAGCTTGAAGAACATCCAGAAGGACTTTGACACTTATTTCTTCTGAAATTTTTTTTTTCTTAAGTAATGGATCAAATTTAATTAACGCATTTACTTAATTTTTTGTCAAGTAATGGATCGATATAAGTAATCCAACTACTTCATTTTTTTGTCAAGTAATTGATCGACTTAATTAACCCAATTACTCAAATTTTTAAAGTAATGGATCAACTTTATTGACCAATTACTCAATTTTTTTCAAGTAAAGGATTAAATTTAATTAACCCAATTACTTAATTTATTTTTTTTTGCCATGACTGAACTTAGAATTTTGATATCCAAGTTGCCTACGTATCCCTTATGGGAATCAAGCCATTACGTAGTTCAAAACAAATTGAATTTGTTTATTTTGAGCCGTACACAGTTTATACTCTTGCGGGCCAGGAGTATTACATTTTTTTTTTTTGCATTTTTTTTGTGACGTGCAGTTTTGGCTCGTGCGTCAAGGAGCATGACTTGTGCATTCTTCAAAGCGTAGAATCTCTTCTGGAATCGTCCATTTATCGGTCCGATGCTTACTCCGTCGTTATCTATCATCATGTAGGCTCCGTTTGTGAAGACTTCCGCGATGACATATGGTCCATCCCATTTGGAGGTGAACTTGTTCCCACTGCGGTAGTTGATGACAATGGGTCTCCGGATGGCAAGGACGAGATCTTCGACTTGAAACGACCGCGCCTTGACCTTTTTGTTGTAGAACTTGGACAAACGAGATTGGTAGCATTCCAATCTTTGTTGTGCTTCGAGCCTTCTTTCATCAAGGGCTTCTAATTCTTCCAAACGCAGTCGGGCGTCTTCTTCAGTGAGTCCTTCTTGGATGGCGACTCTTAACGACGGGATTTGCGTTTCCAGCGGCAACACGGCTTCCACTCCATAGACCAACGAGTATGGCGTTGCCTTGGTGGGTGTGCGAAAGGTTGTGCGATATGCCCACAGAGCTTCATTGATTCATTCATGCCAGTCTCGTTTTGACTTGGAGACAACTTTCTTCAACAATCCGCATAAGGTTGTGTTGAAGGCCTCCGCTAGTCCATTTGCCGGCGGGTAATATGCCGAGCTCTTTCGTTGAATAATCCAAACTTTTCACACAACTTGGTGATAGTGCTGTTGACAAATGATCGTCCGTTGTCTGTCATGATGTAACGCGGGACGCCATAATGATAGACGATGTTGATTCAGATGAAACTCGTATCATGTTCCCATTTGACTTCTCTAAGGGGTGCAGCTTCAGCGCACTTGGAGAAGTAGTCGGTTGCGGCAGGGATGTAGACATGCCCCCGGAAGACTTTGGCATCGGTTCGGCGATGTCCATTCCCATGCGTCAAACGACCATGATGCCACAGTTAGATGCAACGGCTCAGGAGGTTGGTGAATCGCCTCAATTTGATGAAGATCCGCGCAAGACACGTTGGACATTGACCATGAAGAACTTTAAAAGGAACTTTCGACATCTTTGAAGGTGAATTGACTCTTCAAAAATGTATTTCCTTGCTTCAATAGGGGCTTTTGTGCTTAATCCTGTTGAAGGCATGGACTTTTGAAGAACTTCGAGAGGGGCTTTTGAGCTTGATCCTCTAGAAGGACTTGAAGACTATGAATATTCGAAAGACTTCAGGAGGGGCTTTTGAGCTTGATCCTCTTGAAGGCTTGGAGACTTGAGAAATTTACTATTTTGAGATGGGCCTTGAGTTTGATCATCTTGAAGAGTTTGGAAACTTGAAGATTTGAAAGACTGCGAGACGATGGACGACTATCTTGGGGTCCAGCTTGGCCATTCCTTTGTAGGGCCATGCGAAGACGTCTTTGAACTCTTGGAGAAGCGCCACGTACTTCTCCACTTTACAGTCAGTAGGGTGCTGATAACGTTGGGCGGGGTTCTTTCTCATCGCCTAAGTCTACTTCACGCGTTTCATCCACAGTGACCTTGATTTCTTCTTCAAGTTGCATCGGTGTTGCGTTAGCGTCTTCTTCATTTGGCTCACTGCAATCAATGGTAATATGATTGACGGATTCAAAGGTGTTTGTTTGATCATCTTTGTCATGCTTTGTGAAGACGATAGTTCGTTTCTTGAGCCTCAACCATCCGTCGGATGAGACGGACCATTCAACTTGACGTTTCATACGGGAAGGTACCGTGCTTCTCACATCGTTGCCGTAGTTCGGGTCGTCCAATATTCCTTGCTTTACTAGAGACCGCTCTTCGCTTGCCGATGCTTTGTTTTGTGATTGGCATTTTGTAGAACCTAGCCTTTTGAAGACGGATTTTGCAGAGTCTTCTTTGGCAACAGCCCCGAGTCTATCGAAAACACTTGGCTTCACTTCTTCGTTTGCTCCAAGCCGGCGGAAGACGGATTCTTTGCGTTCGTCCGTCTCCGTTGACCCAAGTCTATCGTAGACACTCCGTTTTGGCTCTCCTTTTGACGGACTACCGATGCGATCAAATGCTGACTTTCGTGCAGGTTGATCCTTTGGAGCATGATCCTCTTGATTTGCTTCTTCAGTGATGTAATTGGCCGTAGCTCGTTTTATGATGATACGGACCGGTGCCTTCACTGTTTGTTCAGCTTTGACGAATATGGGTGCCTTTGACGCTTGGGGCGCCGTGTCGAATTCCGCAACATACCCAAGTCCACTCCGGTCACCTTTTCTCCGATTGTTGTCTGGGAGCTTTCCCAATGGCGATGGCTCATTTGGGCTGAAGCCAGACTTGGTGAGCAACTTGAATGCCTTTGGACCGAATTCTTTGTCATTCTTCAGTCGACGTGCCTCACTGCCTTTGAGTTGAATCTTCAACACTTTCTGCGATGTGCCGGGATCAATGGGCGTTAGCGGGAGTGTAAGTCCTTCGAATGCTTCTTCCAGGATGGATTTTCCTTTGTCTTCACGGGTTGGTTGACTTTCTTTACGTTCTTCTTCTTCCAACGAAGGTGCCTTAGCTTTGGACGCCTCAAGGTAGTACTTAGCATCCCCATAATAAGACTCGGCCACCGCAAATGGTTTGTCATCGGCGATAACCCTTTTGATGACGCCGTTGTGCACGTACTTGAAGCATTGGTGCCATGTTGAAGGGACGACGCCGTTCTCGTGGATCCATGTCCGACCAAGAAGCATGTTGTATGATGTCCTTGCGTCAATGACGTGGAAGTACGTGCTTGTAGCCATGTCATCAATTTGCAGCCGGACTCGGATTGCACCAAGGGATTTTTGCCCCCCTTGGTTGAAGCCTTGTATCAACATTTTGCTATTGGATAGTTCTTCCTCCGAGATGCCCAATTCCTTCAGGGTGTGAAGTGGCATGATGTTGACGGCAGAACCTCCATCTATCAGGACGCGGTTTACTCGCTTGTTGTCTACGTATCCAACGACGAACAATGGTCGGTTATGAGCCTTCGAATTTTCCAGCTCCATCGGCATGTCGTCGTCATTGAACGTGATGGAAAGCATGCATTCGTTGAGATGTGAATGATCCACAACTTGTTTGGTGTGGTTTTGCTTTGACGTGCTCCCGATTTCGAAGACAGTGTTGCACGTTGTGGACTTGTCGGGAACTTTGATCTCGATCGATCCACCTTGGATGGAAATAGTGTTGGCCGTCTCTGCTTCGTCTGCCAAGGTGATTTTGCCTTGTTTGACGAGATCCATGACTTCGTCTTTGAAAACAAAACAGTCTTGGATCGCGTGGCTCACTAGACGGTGGTACTTGCAGTATAGTGGGTCGTTGGTCATCCCCGCTTGCTCGGGACGTTTCATCCTTGGTAGCTCGATGAGGTTTTCTTTCATCAAGTCATCGAAGATGCCCGGTAAGTCGGAGTCAAGGAATGGGTACGTCTTAGCCCGTCTATCTTCCAACGACGACCTTTGACGTTGAGCTTGTGGTGGCTTTGGCTTGTCGCTTGTCACCGGCTCCTTCCCACGTACCTTCACGAAACTGGCGTTTGTTGCAATCGCATCCTTTGTTGGCGGCTTTGACGGTGGTTCGCCTCTCTTCTCCCATTCGACTCGATTGTTTGCACGAGTTTGTTGAACGGGCGGACCATAGGCTCCACTTGACGCCAAACTTAGCTCCATGTCGTGAGAACGGGTTGCAAGCTCCTCGAATGTTCGGGGACAAATGCCTTGTAGGATGTACCGTAGACCCCATTGCATGCCTTGGATGCACATCTCAATCGCTGACGTTTCAGACAAGCGATCCTTGCAGTTTAGACTTAGGCTCCTCCAGCGGTTGATGTAGTCAATCACCGGCTCGCCCTTTGATTGTTGCGTGTTCGTCAATTCTATCATGCTGACGGTACGCCGTGTGCTGTAAAAACGGTTCAGAAACTCTTGCTCAAGTTGATCCCAACTGTCGATGCTGCCGTGTTCCAAGTTAGTATACCATTCGAATGCATTCCCCTTTAGTGAGCGAATGAATTGCTTGACGAGGTGATCTCCAAACGTACCCGCTTCGTTGCATGTCTCTACGAAATGGGCGATATGTTGCTTGGGGTTCCCTTTGCCGTCGAACTGTTAAAACTTGGGCGGTTGATAGCCTGCTGGCATCCTCAATGAGTCGATGCGGGCGCTGTATGGCTTGAGATACGTCAAGGAGGATTTTGATCCTGCCGAGACCTCTTCCTTCAGCGTTCCCGTGATGAACTCTTTCAGTTGATCAGTCGAGATGAAGCCGTCAGGAGTGACTTGGACGTCGGCGGTTGCTTTTCCTTTTGCCGAAGCGCCTTGCCGGGAAGTCTCCCCATCGTCGCGGATCTCCACAGGTTTGTTCACCGCTTGGCCGCCGTTAGAGCCATCCAGTCTGTTCATCATTTGCTCCATTCGTGCATCTTGCAACTCGGATCTCTTCGCAAGCATTTCCACGATCTTTGTCAGGTTAGCCATTTGCTCTTCAAGAGTGCTGGCTTGGGTTGTCATTGCAGCAGCATGACGCAGGGCGGATGTCTCTTCTTGATCTCCCTGCGGGCTTGACAACGGTGTGGAGGATCCCGATCTATGGTCGTTTCCTTCTTTCAGCAGTGGCATATCCGCATCAACTTCTTTTTCGCGCGCAGCATCGGCGGCCTCCATTGCTTTCTTCATGTTCCTTGTGGTGACGTTGGGCATAGCGGCACCGGATGTTGATGAGTTGCTCTTGGAGGTGTTCCTTGAAGCCATTGGATTTTGTTGACGACGTCTGGAGGAGATGAAAGGCAGAAGTGTCCCACTGGGCGTGCCAAAATCTGTAGGTGCAAAAAATGCGTAGACAGAAACTGCAAAATACTTTTATTAATTTCACAAGAAATGTCTACAATTACAGAGAAATTTAAATATCAAAGAACATGTAGAAAATCAAACTATATGGGTTCGACTTCTGGTACTCCTCTGATTCCTCCAACTTTGAAGACGTCGAGATGCTTTTATTCTTCTTCTCCGGCTTCTCGTAATTTCTACAGCGTTTTGTTACTGTAGAATCTCAAGTGTATGAGTCTTGAGAATGAGTAGACGTGTATGAGTGGTCTCTCTATGTGTCTAAGTGTATGAGTCTCAGAGTATGACTATTTAGAGGTTGTAGAAGTGTATTTGATACTTCTTTGCCTCTTTAATATTTCTGTAACGTTTTGTTGCTGTAGAATCTCAAGTATATGAGTCTTGAGTTAGCAGTGTCTGGAGACCTCTCCCTCGAAGCGAAGAAGTCCCCCTAATATGTGACAGGGTGCCTCTATTTATAGAGGAAAAACCCTAGGGTTTGTGGATGATGGACCAATCGATGGGCTGGTACAATCCACATTTCTATCGGGTCAGTGAGCATGTGGGCCTTTCATCTGGGCTTGTTCACATTGACTGATTTCCATGGACTGGCCTGCTTCAAGTGTCCATTGGATCATAGGCCTGTGGGTCTTTCATTTGGACTTATCCACATCGATTAATTTTCATGGGCTGGCCTGCGTCAAGTGTCCATTGGCCATGAAGCTTGTGGGTCTTTCATTTGGACTTGTCCACATTGGCCCAATCATCCAAATAACCCAATAAATATTAATAATTATTTCAAGCATTTAATTTATTTAAAATGCTTAAAAATAATTAAATTAATATTTAAAATTACACGTGTCGCATTTTCAGTAGCGAATAAATTTCACGTGTTTACAGCCACATAACCCCGGATTTGTTCAACAGAGAGTCCAAAACTTCCAAAACCAGAATCAGAACTTCCAACCCCAGATTCAACAAAGACCCAACCACAACCAAGGCCAAAATTTCCAAAATTTCCAAGCCCAACCTGACCAGAACCAACAATTTAACCAAAAGCCACCGTCCCGTCTGGAGAGCATGATGACTGAGTTTATTTCCAATCAAAAAGAAATAAACCAACAACTACAGACATCTATCAAAAATTTGAAGACGCAAGTCACCGAACTGGCTAAGGAATTGCAGAATAGGGGAAAAGGAACACTGCCGAGTAGTACTGAAGCCAACCCGCAATGCAAAGCAATCACATTGCGGGGAGGTAAGACTTTGAAAGGACAGTTGGAGCTGGAAAGAAAAAGGCTGTGAAAGGAAAGGAATCCGTGGAGGTTGAAAAGGAAAAGGAAAAGATTGAAGGAGATGAAAGTATTGAGCTGGTAAAGGACAAATCAGATGCAGCTAATCCGCAGACTGAAGCTGCAGTTGAAGCTAATAAGGGTACGGGTGAAGGTACAACTTCATTCCCTTTACCACGAAAAATTGATAATAATAAGTACATGCCAAGGGTGTCATACCCTGCACGTCATAAATATAAGGAACATGATCTTAAATTCAAGAAATTTCTGGAACGATTAAAGTCTGTAGAGATAACCATTCCTCTCGTGGAAATGATTTCCGAAATGTCCACCTATGCTAAGTTCTTGAAATAATTGATTTCAGGAAAAAAACAGGTAGAGGAGGAGGTAATTATTCTCAACAGCACATGCAGTGCCATAGTCCAGAGGAAAATGCCCGAAAAGAAAGAGGACCCTGGATGCTGCACGTTGCCAGTACAAATCGGAAGGGCCAAAGTGAGTATGGGGTTATGTGATCTAGGATCCAGCATCAACGTGATGCCTCTAGCCATGGCAATTCGCCTAAGGCTTGGAGAAATTAAACCAGTCAAGATGAAACTGCAACTCGCAGACAGATCAATCACCTAGCCCGTAGGAATCCTCAAGGATGTGGTAGTCAAAACCGGCCAGGTTCTTTTCCTGGTTGATTTCATCATCCTCGACATTGAAGAGGACTCTGAAATGCCACTTATATTGGGACGCCCGTTTCTAGCCACTGGCGGTGCATTGATTGACGCCAAATCTGGAAAAGTCACGTTGAGGGTCGATGACATGGAAATCTCCTTTGACATGGAACAACTGCAAAAGTTCCCGGATGAGGGATCTTGTTCCATGTTTGATGTAATAGATGGTAGGAGTGAGGATGA
Organism: Hygrophila difformis; assembly: GCA_030278955.1. NCBI lineage: Eukaryota > Viridiplantae > Streptophyta > Magnoliopsida > Lamiales > Acanthaceae > Hygrophila > Hygrophila difformis. The sequence continues at coordinate 35,595,067 of JAOANR010000007.1, read as the reverse complement.
GAGCATTGACTCTGTGACTGTGATGTCGGACAAAGTTTCAAAGCAGGTACTGATGCCTGCTGGTGCCGAGCAAGGACAAAGCTGCAATGCCGTGCACTTTGAGGACCCTATGACTGGGGACCTTGAAGAGTTCGATGGTATTGAATTCACTCCGGTGGAGAAGGAGAGCACCATGGACGAGGAAGTGGACCCTGTACTGACACAAGGTCCTGAAGATAAATCTGATCTTTCACCCCCATCCATTTCTCGTAAATTACTGCCTTCCGTTGAATGTCCGCCAGAGCTTGAACTTAAAATACTTCCGGATCATCTTAAGTACGTTTTTCTCGATGAACCTAAAAATTTACCGGTAATTGTGTCGGCTAAACTGACACAAGAACAAGAAAAAACTCTGGTAGACATTCTCAAGAAATATGTACATGCAATTGGATGGACAATTTCTGATATAAAAGGAATAAGCCCCTCTGTTTGCATGCACAGAATTTTAATTGGAAGAGGAGTACCAGCCCTCAAGGCAACCCCAAAGGCGTTTGAACCCCCACATGCAAGAAGTGGTAAGGAAAGAAGTTATCAAGCTCTTAGATGCTGGTATCATCTATCCTATATCTGACCAGTTAGCCCAGTGCAGTTAGTACCTAAGCGTGGGGGGATGTGCATAACGACTAACGAGCAAAGAGAAGAAGTGGCGACACGGCCAGTGACCGGTTGGAGAGTTTGCATCGACTACCGTAAGCTCAATACCGCGACGCGGAAGGATCATTTCCCCTTGACGTTCATTGATCAAATGCTTGAGAGGTTGGCCGGGAGAGAGTACTACTGTTTTTTGGATGGTTATTCGGGCTATAATTAAATTGTAATAGCTAGTGAAGATCATGACAAAACTACTTTGACTTGCCCGTATGGAACTTTTGCGTACAGGCGCATGCCTTTTGGCCTTTGCAATGCGCTTGCAACTTTTCAACGCTGCATGATGTCTATCTTTTCAGAATTTATCGAAAAATGCATAGAAGTTTTCATGGATGACTTCTCTGTGTATGGAGATAATTTCGATGAATGTTTGACCAATCTTGCAAATATTTTAAAAAGATGTGAGGACACCAACTTAGTCTTAAATTGGGAAAAGTGTCATTTTATGGTCACTGAAGGTATAGTGTTGGGTCACCGCATCTCGCACGCCGGGATTGAAGTCGAAAGAGCCAAGGTCTCAGTAATCTCCAATCTTCAATTACCCAATTCAATAAAAGCGGTTAGGAGCTTCTTAGTGCATGCCGGTTTTTACCGGAGATTCATTAAAGATTTTTCTAAAATTGCCAAGCCGCTCACTAACCTTCTTTGTAAAGAAAATTCTTTTGTAATAAACGAAGCGTGTGTTCAAGCATTTGACAGGCTCAAGAAGATGTTGATTTCTGCTCCTATAGTACAACCACCCGATTGGTCAATACCTTTCGAGGTAATGTGCGATGCAAGTGATCTCGCCGTGGGTGCAGTTCTTGGGCAACATAAGGAAGGGAAACATTGTGTAATTCATTACGCAAGTCATGCCCTGAATGAAGCCCAAATCAATTACACCACCACGGAAAAAGAGATATACGCTGTGGTTTTCGTGTTTGATAAATTCAGACAGTACCTCATTGGTACGAAAACCATAGTGTACACAGATCACTCTGCACTGAGATACTTTTTAGCAAACAAGATGCCAAACCTCGATTAATCAGGTGGGTACTTCTGTTGCAGGAATTTGATATCATAATAAAAGATAGAAAAGACAGAGACAATGGTGCTGCTGACCATTTGTCTCGAATAGAAAATGATAAAAATGAACTAGCCGTCAATGAAAATTTTCCGGACGAGCAACAGTTTGCCTTGCACCTTCATGATCAAGCTTGTCCATGGTTTTCCAACATTGCTAACTTTTTAGCATGTGGAATAACCCCACCATTTCAGCACAAGAGCCATAAAGCAAGGTTCAACCGAGATGTATTCAACTACTTCTGGGAAGATCCTTATCTCTTCAAGCATTGTGCAGATTCGATTATTAGACGATGTGTAACTGAGCACGATGCTATCAAATCGCTAAAAAATGTCATGAATCGGAATATGGAGGCCACCATGGCCCCACTCGAACAGCTCATAAAGTGCTCGAGTGTGGTTTCTATTGGCCTACCATTTACGAGGATTGCAAGGCGTTTGTTAAGGCTTGCGACAGATGCCAAAGACTATGGAATATCTCCAAGAAGGATGAAATGCCTCAAAAAGGAATTCTCACCCTTGAGATTTTCGATGTATGGGGTATTGACTTCATGGGACCATTCCCGACATCTGATGGGAATCATTACATCTTGGTAGTTGTCGATTACGTGTCCAAGTGGGTTGAGGCGGCTACTTTGCCTACCAATGATGGTCACCAAGTCATCAAATTTTTGAAAAGTAACATTTTCAATAGATTTGGTGTACCTAGGGTAATCATATCTGATGGAGGAACCCATTTTGTTAACAAAGCTTTTGCAAATCTTATGAGCAAAATCGGGATTCTCCACAAGATAGGCACGCCTTATCATCCCCAAACCAGTGGCCAAGTCGAAGTATCAAATCGCGAAATCAAACACATACTCGAGGCCACTGTGGGGATAACCAGTAAAGATTGGTCACATAAGCTCAATGATGCTCTATGGCATACCGTACTGCATTCAAGACTCCCATTGGGATGTCCCCTTATAGGCTTGTCTTCGGAAAAGCCTGTCACTTGCCCGTAGAACTAGAGCACCAGGCTTACTGGGCCGTAAAAACGCTTAATTTTGATCCGAGAGTTGCTCAGGGCAAACGCAAGTTGGACCTCAATGAAATTGAGGACATACGTGCGCAAGCTTATGAAAGCTCGAGGATTTACAAAGAGCGGACCCAGAAGTTATATGATCGTCGTATTAAGTCTAAACACTTCTATGTTGGCCAAAATGTCTTGTTATTCAATTCTAGGTTGAAGCTGTTCCCCGAAAAGCTTAGATCAAGATGGGAAGGGCCATACGAAGTGGTGCACGTGTTTGAAAGTGGAGCTGTCAGGATCCGAACTGACAAAGGAGAGCTGGTGGTGAATGGACAGAGATTGAAGGAGTATCTCAGACAATTCGACCCCGAAAAAGAAGTTCAAATGATATCAGAGCCGGCTTATGTTTAATTTATTATATATACATATATATATTTATTTATATATCACATTCATTTTTCTTAGAAAATAAGTATCCAAACATCAACTAAACATTTAGAGTACTAAGACTCTGAGTACTAAGACTCTAAATGTGAGGATGTTGATATTTGGAGAAAATCTTATAATTTTCTTATATTTGCTTTGCAGGAATTCATGGAATCAACAAAAAAGAAAAATAAAGCTTCAAAAACCAGGTTCCTGGTTGGATTAATATTGCAATTAAGGGAAATTAATTTCGGAAATTAGAGAAATTTAAAATCTGGAATAAATTCATAAAATAGCAGTGTTAATCCAACCTAATTTATGCAAGCAATAATTTTTTAGAATAATATTTTTGTGTAAATATGCATGTTCAGTATGTTTAAATTTGTAGAAAATGCATAATTTGTGAAAATGGTAAAACTGGAAAATTCAAAATTTCTCTAAGTGTTGAATGCGGTTTAATTTTTGTCACAAATCAATGCGGTTTATACCGCATTATTTGAAACAAACCGCATCGGACATGTTGCCTTAGTAATTTTATCAATGCGGTTTAATCGATGCGGTATATATCGCATTGATGTAAAAGACCGAATTGATCCTCCAAGGTGCATTCCTTTTTTAATATTGCCAAGTAGCAATTCGGTTTAAGCAATGCGGTATAAACCGCATTGATTCTAATAAACCGCATTGATCTACAAAAGGCATGTTTACTCTTGCAAGTGAGCAATTCGGTTTATGCAATGCGGTATACCGCATTGCCTGAATAAACCGCATTGCCTCACAAAAGCATCCCTTATTTTTGTTCAGTGTCCAATGCGGTTTCCAGCTCCAATGCGGTTTACTCGATGCGGTATACCGCATTGCCTGAATAAACCGCATTGCCTCACAAAAGCATCCCTTATTTTTGTTCAGTGTCCAATGCGGTTTCCAGCTCCAATGCGGTTTACTCGATGCGGTATATACCGCATCGATTTTGAATAAACCGCATTGCTTGGAGTATTATCTTTCCCATCTCATTCGATGCGGTCTATGCGATGCGGTATATACCGCATCGGTCTCATAGACCGCATCCCTCACATAACTCTGGAAACCCCATCGATGCGGTTTATACCGCATCGGCAATGTGATTTCCCTTAAACCGCATTGCTCCCTGTCCCACATCCCTTTATATACTCTTTCCCCCTCTTTTCCCTCATTTCACTCTCACACTTAGAAAAATTCCCCGATTCCCTCCTTTCGCGAACACCTTCTTCCTCGCGAAACCTGTGCTCGAACCAGAATTTTTACTCCATCCGATCACTTCTAGAGGTCTATAAATGGCGTCTTCATAGGAAAATCCTAGTGGGAGTAAAGGGTAAGTTCTCTATTTTCGATTTCGCACCCCAGTCTCGCGATTTCAGTTTTTGTATTTTCATGGGTTTTGTGAAATCGGGGGTGGGGAAGGAGAATGGAGATTGTTTTTGTGTTAGGAATGATCGGAATAGGGTCGGAATGAGTTGGGCATAGTCGGAATAGCTTAGAGCAGTAATGGGGAACCTAGGGCTTACTGTGTTTTTCTGTTCGGCCGCCATTGTTGAGAGTTTGAAGCTCCTGTGGGATTAGGGAATATTCATTTTTGAAAATTTGGATTTCAAACCCTCAAAAAAATGCTAGTTTTGTTCATTGTGTAAATACCTGTTTCCATTTTTGTTATCACTGTGTACATATCATGTTATCTGCAATTGTTTGGAAATCTGTGAAATGTAGAACACAGTGGTGATTTTCCCTTGTGCCCCTATGATTATTTGATGTTTTGATGTTGTGAATAAGCATGATGATGTGTTTGATTCTGTGATCAATGTTGATGGAGCATGTATGTTTGAAAAATTTTGGAAATAGTGGCATGAATGGACTGTGTAGTTTTTGTTAGTGTTTGCATGCTACTGTGTTGTGTGAACCTTGTGTAATAGTAAATGTTTTTGTGAGTACCTGGTTTACTGTACTCTACAAACTCAACTGAAAAGTTTATGTTGTATAGAATTGGAAACTTAGGATTACAAACAAAATCATGCCAAAATTTTTCCTGACATGAGTTTTCCCAAGTATTATTGGCATGGCATTTATGTGTAGGAAAGACAAAAAGTTGGTAGAATGTTTGTTTTTATTAAGTGTTTGACTTACACATGTTGGGATATGTGGGGAATCAACAAAGTGTAGCAATCTTGCTCACTTTTCATCACCCATTATCCAACAAAAATTCAAATGGGGGACCACTCACACCCCCAATTTTATTCAATAAACAAGTCAACACTTTTCAAAAATTAAAAATTAGTGATTGTTTTTATTTTCTTGGGTCCATTGTATCATGCTATTTTTATTATTTATGGCTATCATCATGTGCATTCATTCACCATCTATGAATATCCCATCTCCCTTTTTCACATGTTTTCAATCACTTTTATAGTGATTAAGAATCAAAATCTCTTTTGTAGGCTCAATAGCCTATATAAAAAAAATCTATCCTTTGGTCCCTTGACTATTTGAAAAAATCTTTAGACTAACTTTAGTCTAAGAAAAATTATAAGGGTCCAAGACCCTTATTTTCTACTTTGCCTTTGTCATTAGTTGATTGCAATAATGTTAGATTTTACAATCTAACTTCATATATTATTATATATAGTATACCTCAATAAATTCAAGTAAAACCAATTAACTCACATTTAGAGCAAGGCTCAAAATGTGAGGATGTTGAATTCCAACTTGAATACTATTTTATTAAAAAACTGTTAAAAATATTCTCATCTATTCTTCTTCAGGGACCAATATATTATTGATGACTCCGTAATGGGCCTTCCAACGACAACCCCAGACCTTGCCTTTCTGGATATCGAACAGTGGAAGGAGGAAATAGGCGACAACAAACGAGCCTTGGGGGCCGAATTTAATTTAAAGATGGGCCACCAGACTGACTGGAGATTCAAGATGAAAGAACACTGGTGGAGAGATATCCCCAAAGAGGAGAGAAATTATAAAGCCATGGGGCTTGAAAGAGACTTCTGCAAACACTTGTGGAATTTCTGGAATAATGAATTCGACCAGGCAAGATTCGATCAGAGGTTCTCTTCGGAGGTACACTACGAACGCATGGTCTGGAGAATGAACGAGCAGAAAGGCCGGTGGATTAGACTACTGGAACAAAAATTGGAAGACAAGCAGTTGGCAGCCTTTGAGCCAATCCCTATACCGCCAGGGATCACAGAAGAAACAAAGAGGCAATATGTCAGACACATTCCTCCAGTACAAAAAGTGGCGTCAACCGGGGTATTCTCTATGGTAGACGCCTTCCCATTCATGTTCAAAAAGGAGTTATTTGACAATGGAACCGTCTGCGGACCTGAGGAGCAAATGTGGCTCACGAAGCACGCCAAGGCACGTCATACTGAAATGGCGTACAATTTATGGGAGGCCCTTAACCCGTTTTGAACTATGGAACGACAAACAACACCCCGATGCTGGACTCGATCATTGAACGTACCAAGGCAACAAGGAAGCTGTGGGGAGAATATATGGTCAAATGGGGGAAATGGGAGAAGGATATCCGAGTCCCCATACTGAACAAAGGGGTGGAGATACCCCCTGGAAATGAGGAGCTTATCCCAGCATTTTTGCCAATGAGATTCCCTGCGGTTGAGCCCAGAGAAGCCACGATGGAGGGTATGCCTAATTTTGCACTACTCAGAGCCGAGTGCACCACGATGATCCGGAATAGGAGCTGGACAAAGATGGGCAATCGAAAACGCCAAATAAGCCTGATGAGCGAAAATAAGTGCCTGAGCTACTTGAACATCCCACCGGTCCGAAACTTGTCATATTTGAAGGAAACGGAGGCAGATAAAATGGACGCCTTCTTCGCCGATATGAAACAAAGATTTTTCAATCTTTTACGAGAGGCGGATGAAGAAGGTCTGAGGTATTGTGAGGAAAATAGAGGAGGGCGATTGAGATATGACTTGGCATTCCAAGGGGTGTTGGGCAGACTGAAACTTTTGACAAATTTTCCATACGAGTATTTTTAAGAAAAATAGTATAATCCCAGTTAATTTTATTCAATAAAACCAATTTATGAAGGTGGAGTTGGGATTAGGGATATATGTATAGGTTGTCACGTTTTTATTACTCGTGTTAAGAAACTGTGCCCCCGAAAGCGCACGGAGTCAAAAATAGTAAGACTGGATCGTTCACCGGAGGATGTGCGATAGAAGCAGGGCCCACGTCGTTTTTATAAGATTTTCCACTCGGTTACTCGATTCAAGTTTGTGTTTTAAATTACCAACTACTTGACATAATTTAAACTAGATTATAAAAGCAATTAAAGTTATACTACAAAGCATATTAAATTATATCTAATGAAGCAATTAAATTTATTCTAATAAAGCCATAAAAATTATTCTAAGAAAGCAATTAAAATTATTCTAAGTGAGCGGTTAAAATTATTCAAAGAAAGCAGATTTAAAATGAGACAGAAGGGATAGGAAGAAAATAATAAAAATTGGAGAAGATTCAGATGAAATACAATTAAACTTCTATTTTGTTACACAGATCTTTATTTGGGATAATCCTTTCAGTTAGCTAACTCTCATGGTTCATATACCATGTTTCCTTTAACAGACAGGTACTTACAGTAAGGATTTGCATGCCTTAAGACAACAAAAACCAAGATACCACAGATATACAACTGCACCCGCGCAGAGGTATGTCATTTATCTGTGGTGGACAAGCAACACCTGACAAATTATTTATTGAGATGCCAAGTACACCCATCATTCCCCCGGTCACACCCTAAGTTTCTAATTAAGCCCTGAGCCATCCCTTAACTCTCAGTCCTAGTAGCAGTTAGAAGATCTAGTGATGCTTCCGAGTGACCTCTATAAAAGCGATTAAAATAAAGCAGTAAAGAAAGCATTTAAAAATCCTATCGCTTGGAAGTTTCAAAAGCTTCGTACTGGTAGTAAAAGAAAGCCCCAGTCAGGATGACCGGATGTGGATCAAGAATTCCCGGATCTCGGTGAACCGCTCGCAGTGTTCACTTCCTTCCGGGTGGTTATGAGATACAAACTAATGAAACAAACTAATAGATTAGTTCGTTCCGGATGCACTCACTCAGGACTCAAAAATAGGCTTTGGCAGAAGAGGATAGCAGTTGAAAGGAACTCAACCCTATCTTAGAAAATAACCAAGGCCTACGCATTGTTCCTCTTGAATTACCTATCACACTGTATTTGAATCCAAGTGGATCCCATCTCGGTGTGACAGTTAAGACTAAATTCCCAACACATAGCAATTTCGGAAAATAATAAATCTTTGAAAATCATTCCCTAAACAGGTATTAGACTCTCAATTAAAACACAGATCCTTTCAGTTTAGGTGAGACCTAATCGCTGACTCTGCTTCTAATTTCCCAAAATCAACCCTTATTGGAATGTGAATTGATCATAACTGTGGAATTTATCCCTTACTCAGATCCGGATTTTATAAATGAATTTTTGTTGGAAATTTATTATGAGACATCTGATTTAAATCACGACTCCTATGTCCAAGGGAAGGATCCCAAAACAATTATGACCACAATATTTACATAATAGTATCATACATAAATTTATATGGAAGTGTAAAATAAAATTAACCCAAAATATAAGGTGGGTTTAGACAGAATGTGAAACACAGAGATGAAATAGCCGGAGATGAGAGGAGAGTTCAAAAGAACATTTTATTTGGCTAAAAAGATGACAAAAATAATCAGGATAATCCGGACTGCAAACATCTGCTATCTAGGTCCTGACTATTCCAGGTGGGATGATTTCTAAACAGCAGAAGACCTTAAATGACAGTGATCGCTATCATCAAGACTCCTACTATCTGTGAAATGAGAGAAAAACCTATATATTTTCTCACTATAATACCAGTCAAACAGTGTTGATCGACACCATCTGATAATATTACAGTTTGAAATTCGTGTTTGAAAATAAAATAAGAAAATAAAACTGTATTCAGACAGGGACTGACTGAGTGGCTACTTCATTTTCCGGTAAGAGGACCGTTCGCCTAACCTCGTCAGTCACTATCCAAACTATGCAAGATAACAAATAGTAATTAATACACAGACTACGGGCTACTTCATTTCCCGGTAAAGGGACCGTTCGCCAATATTATTCTATGATATTTTTCACTATTCATTTCACATAACATAGATAAAGACAAAATAAATAAAAGAAATTATTTTGGGGTCATCTTGTATGAGAGACATTGGTTTCTCATGTAAGGGTATGGAAATTCTTCCATAATCACTCTTTATGTCTTAAACAATCTTTCATTCCAAATTAATTAATTACAGTCCGGATTATATACTTAAAACATAGGAGATTAATTTTGTAGAAAAGACTTCTAATGGGAATTGAACAAAGTTCTTTATATCATATTAATCATGGGTTGAAATCATTGGATTTCAACATCAAAATATTAATATAAAGGTTCAATTAATTAATGGTGGAAATGGAGAATGAAAATTTTGGCAGCATGCCTTATGTTGCAATCTGGGATATTGCGTCTTAATCCGTGGGATTAGGATGGGAATGATGCAACATAATGGTGGGTTAGAGATAATAATAATAATAATAAAATTTTGGAAGAAAAATTTGTGTAGTATGACGCCATCCAAAATCATGACGTGATCCTAGGATTGCGTCGTAGGTTTGGCGTCATACAGGTTTAGAGCGATGAGGGTCAGTAATGACGCGGAATCTTGTGCTATGACGCCAAAGGTTGGCCTCATTGCAGGGGTTTGGCGTCATTGCATGACTTAGAATTTTCTTTGAAAGTGGGAGAGGACATGACGTAGAACACTAAATTATGACGTGATCCTAGGATCACGTCATGGGTTCCGCGGCATGAGGAACATAAATATAACATGCAAAAATTTGGGGTTCCACGTCATAGATCATGAGACGGGAAACATCCACGACGTGGAACAATTTTTGACCGAAAAACACTTATGACGCCAAACCTGCCCTATGACCCAACGTGCTTGGCGTCAAGGGTGGTTGGCGTCATAGCACTTCCAGCATGCAAAGTTTATGGCTAGAAATATGTATGACGTCAAACCTGCCCTATGACCCCAACGTGGTTGGCGTCATAGAGCGGTTGGCGTCATAATATCCTCGGAATGCAAACATAAGGAAATTTGGGTCTTTCATTGCATTGCATAAAATTGCGTTATGATCCGTGGGATCACAACGGGAATATTACGTTGCAACTCGTGGGGTTACAACGTGATGCAATGCAATGTAAGAAATGGAATTTTTAAATAAAATATGCACACACTTTAATACTATCCCTTTTTAGATCTATTATACTAATCCTAAAAATAAAAATAGATCAACATCTAAACTAAAATAAAAACTGTCACTAAACTAAAATAAAATAAAACTAAACTAGGAACCAAAATGCAAATGAAACTAACAAATCTCCAAAGGGATAGATATCAAGCATTTATGCATTTTATTAAATCTAAACAAATCACTAGATCTAACTAAAATATAAAAATGGTCAAGTGACCCAAATAATAAAAAAGCTAGAACAGTGGACTGTGAGAAGAGTCCCTGGCATAATTTTTGGAGCAATTTTCTTGATAATTTCACAAAACCCAAAACATGGTTCAACAACATCCTTGATTAAGTGTTTTCAACCCAAAATACAAAAATTATAAACTGAGAAAAATATGAACACTAGCTACACTACTTTATTACAAAGCATAAATCAAAACTAAGCTAAAATCTATTTCTACATTGCATAAAAAAATTAATTAAACTATCTATCCTAACTATTTTGGAGAGCACAGTGGTGCCTCCAAGAACAAGAAAAAAAACTAAAGTGTAGCTAGGTTACTGTTCAAGGGAGCAAAACAGCTATTTATAAGTGGGTAATAAAATCCTAGGCCTATTAGGCCCAAAAGCACTCGGATTTAACACAGCGAGGGACGGGAGCGCGGGTCCGGAAGGGAAAAAGACAAAAATGTAACCCTTACGGGACTTGCAGTCCCAGGACTTTCCACTTGTTTTGTCACATGATAAAATTCAAATTGAAGGTCAAGTGACTCATTTGAGATGCTGGATGACGCCAAACCAGAATATTTTCACAAGAAGAAATAGGTGACAGTACCCGGTCAGGTTCTGTCCATTATCTTTTATGCCAGCCGCCAAAATTCCTCAACTTTTGTACCCGAAAAGACATAAACACCCCTGGTTCGTAAAGTGGTTCGTGCACGAACCAGCAAATCATCACGAACCATAGTTAATCTATGTGATTAAGGAGAAAAGTTCATGAGAACTAGTTGGACAGTTGGACCATATACGAACCAGTTGGACCGTACACGAACCGCAATTTGTGACACGCATGACGCAACCAATTGGACAGGGGTAATAGGTTCGTGGGATGATGGCCATGGATGATACACGAACCATTTGTTTTATTGAATAAAGACCACGAACCACTTTGATATTATGTTATGTATTTTAATATTATTAAATTTATTAATTTTTTGATTAGCATATTTTTTTGGATGTAATATAGTATTATGTTACATATATAAATATTATTAAATTTATTAATTTCTAGTATTAAAACAATTTTGGTGTACTTATTATTATTAATTATATATATGAGATATTAATTTTTATTATTAGCCTATGTTATTAATTACTAGTTATATTTATTCCAAAAAATATTAATTATATATTTATTATTAATTACTAATACTACCTATTATTAATAATTATTTAATTTTTAATTATATTATTATTATTATTATTATTATTATTATTATTATTATTATTACCTATGGTTATGGGTGGGAATAGGCCATATTACCCAACAGGGGCCTACGGCCTAGCGTACTGAAGGCCAGGTCAGGCCAGACTTTTTTTATAAAGAGACTAAGCTCAGGCTATTTTGAAGCCTATTTATCAGGCCAGTGTAATACCACAGAAAAATGGCTTAAATGGAGTGAAATAAGCTACTCATACCTACACGGTACCTCTCTTTCTTGGTAACCATCTTATAATAACTCCAAAGTTAAGCGTGCTTGGGGTCAGCCTTTCACTCTGGAGCCGGCAACATCTAGAGTAGCACCCTGCCTTTCCGCTGCGCCGAAGATGGGGGTATTACAGCCAGACTTTATAAAAAGCCTATTAGGCCTACAATGTCAGCCTATATATTATTGTGATTAGTCTGTTTATGTTTACTGTATAAGAATACATTATTTAGAAGTAATTATTATTTGATCTTAATTAGATTTTTAATATATTTATAAGGCTTCTCACGTATATAGATAGTTGTGGATGACAACTTGTCAAAGTGCACAAATTCATGTCTTCAACCTTATGATTACGTCCAAAAAATATAAAAGAATTTTAACATAAGTTTGAAATAGGTTTAATCAGGCTTTTAAAAGACTTTAAAACCGGGCCTATTTAAAATAAATAGGCCGGGCTCAGACCTATAAGATAGGCCTATCAAAGGTAATAGGCCAGGCTCTGGCCCTAAAAATCGACACAGACCTAGGCCGTTCAAGCCTAAGCCTAGCTCTGCATAACCTATTTCCACTCCTACTTATGGTTATATATTATATATTTATTATCAATTTCCATTACCTATTATTATTAATATATATATATATACATTATATGAGTTTGTAAAATGATAATGTAATTTTTTTGAATTACATGAGGTTAAGGATGAGAATATGCCAGACTACCCGACATATGCCTATGGCTTAGTCTACTGAAGACCATGGCAGATCAAACTTTTTTTATAAATATGCTAGACTTAGGTTTTTTTTTAAAGCCTATTTAGCTAAATAGGTCCAGGCCAAACTTTTAAAAAAACATATTAGGTCAACGAGATCGGCATAGTTATCATTATTTTTTAGGTGAATACCAGGATATCTTCAGACCTAATTGGACCCAAGACCAATCCCTCGAGAATCGGGTGGGCATAGTTATCATTATTATTATATGTTATTTTTATTGTATATAAATATGTGCTATCATTGTTGTTATTTTATATGAAAATAATTACTGATTTGATTTTATATAGGTTTTTAAAATATTTTTAAGTCTTTTTCCCATTTATAAATAGTCATGGATGAAGACTTACCCAAGTGCACAAATTTATGTATTCTAACATTATGATTACATCCGACATATATAAAATAATTTTAACTTAATTTTAAAAATAGGCTTAACCAGACTTTTAAAACGCTTAAAAGCTGGCCTGTTTAATTTTAATAGGTCATGCTTAGGCTTATAAGATATTTCTATCTCGGGCCTTAAAAAATCGACACAGGCCTAGGCCGTTCAAACCTAACCCTAGCCTGGCCTATAGCCTAGTTCCACCCCTACATGAGGTTTAAAGTCTTTTGTTTAAATAGTGATAGGAATGTATGCAACAAAAATTTTAAAAGAGAAATAAAGGAATTAATAAGATGATAGAAGAAACTTCAAACCCCCAACCAGGTGGATATAATATAAAATAAATAGTTTTACCATTGAAAAACTAAACTATGTAGTTTCGCTTTAATATCTAGAATAATAAGAGCAATTGGGAAAAAAAAAACGCTTAAACTATTCAAAATTCACCAATAGCAATTGTCTTGAGTGGATTGGGGTTCTAATCGGTTAAGCAAGGTCTCGGATTAATTGCTTTGGGAGAGGCGCGAACCTTGTGCGCGCCAAAAAATTGCTTTGAGAGATGCGCCGTTAATTGCCTATGTAGATCCTCGAGTGATTAGTCTTAGGTCCAATGTGGCCTGGGGATACCCGGTAAAAAAATGAATAAATTATATGTTTGCATTATTAAGTTTTTAAAAATATCATTTTACTCCGTAATATGTTGTTCATTTTGACTATTATCCCTAAAATAACTCTTTTGTTATCTTTTCATTTTTTAAGTGGGGAAAAAAATAATTTTCAAAAGATGTACCCCAATTAAAAAAAATTCTAAAATTAGTACTTAAACTAGTTTTTTGGTAAAAAACAACCCCCAATAATATTAGGAAAAACAATCAATTTCTCCATAATTAAAATAATATATATTTTTAATAAGGGCAATACAGTCTACACATGTCAAAAATATTCATAATGTATTATATAGATAGATAAAATATAATAGTATAATTTAATTTATTCTACATAATTTTTTTTCTTTTGAAAGGAGAAAAGAAAGAAAAGAAAAGAAAAACTAAAACGCATTAAGTGATCATGTTGCATGTCCAAACATGTTATAAGCAAAAGGCTTTGAATTTCATGTAACCCGAGAAACACAATATTTTCATTTTATATCGTCATATTAGTTCAACACCCGTGCGTAGCAGGCAAAAAATTCTAGTAATAATTAATAATAGTAATAATTATAATAATTAATAATTATAATAGTAAGAAAAGTAATTGGAAAATTATAATAACAATATTAATAAAACAAGTCATCATGATGCATGAGGGGTTGGGGTTCGTGTATAATTATTATACACACAATAAGTAGCCAACAATTTAGTGGACCGTGTATTATATTGTAAGGATTCGACTGTGTATTATACACAATTTATTATTATTGGTTCGTGTATAATTATAGAACACAGGGCGGTTCGTGTACGGTCCACGAGACACGAAGCAGTCTCTATAATCATTTTTATTAATTAATCCATGGTTCGTGATTGAATATGTGGTTCGTGCACGAACCACACTACGAACCATGGTCCTTTTTGTCTTTTCGGGCATATAAGTTAGGATTTTTTCAAAAAAGATAATTGTCAGCTCCTGACCAGGATGTGGTTTCGGACTCTTTTCACAATGACGCGGAACTGCTTGACTTTGATGTCAAAGAGAACACATGACAGCGGAAGAATTTATGCTTTGACGCCAAGCATTGGGCATGACGCGGAGCTTTGGCGTAGGCTTGACGTCAAGCTTGCTGTTTCCCTTCTTTAACTTCTCTCGACAGTTTTCCTTCATTTTCTTTCTCAATTTCGTCCGCTTCATTTCGTCCCATTTACAGTTTTCCCATTTCGGCCATGATTTTAATTTTGAATTTCATCCAGCTTCCTTTTCGTCCCACTTTATTTTCGTCCCTGGCTGTATTTTCGTCCCATCTTTTATTTCCTCAATTTCGCCCCTCACTTCCTTTTCTCGTTTTGTCCATGGCTTCAGCTTGAAATTGGGCAAGTGGGTAGAGATGGTGACTGGAAACTGGAGATGAATGGTGGTGCAGCGGGAGTGATGGAACAGATCTGGAGGATTTCCCGGAGCTCGCGGAATGATGTTGGCGACGATTGAGTTGCAGCGGCGGCGCTCGATAATGGGGCAGTGTTGGAGGCTTTGCCGGAGTGCTCGGAGTTGAGGAAGAAAGTGACCGGAGAGATGGCCGAGGACTGCTTCGTGAGCTTCCATAGTGGACCGAAATAATGAGAGGGTTTTCTGGGGGCGAGCTTCGCCGGAGGGGTGTTGAGGACGATCGGAAATGACGACGCATGGGGGCTGTGGCGAGAGGAAACTCGTCGGAGCGTTCCAGGGGGCTCGGCGGAAGTTGACGACGGGACCGGGATGGAATTGGTGAGGTGGCGCTGCAGAGTCGATGAAGATGATGATGGTTGCTGTCGGAGTGAATCGGAGTCGACGGAGAAGATAGAGATGGAAGCTGTCGCCGAAGATCTTGAATGGTCGGAGGTGAATGAGTGAGACGCCGGAGGGGGTGACGAACTGCTGCTTGATGCCGGAATTGGTGAGGTTGGTGACGACGGCGAACTCGGGGTTGAGGGCTGCGGTGGTCGTCGGAGCTATGGTGGTCGCTGTGCTCGCCGGAAATGTGGGGGAGATGAACGGAGCTGCTGTTGGTGGTGGGAGTGACGCCGAAGTCGATGGAGGTGGTCGGCGATGAGAGGTGGAGGCCGGAATTCACTGTTGCAATTCTCCCGTTTGTTCATTTCCAAAACTGGGGATGTTGACAACTTGTGGGGCCCATGCATTTCATTACATTTGGTTAATTTATTCATTCTGTTTTCCCTTTTTTTTTAATTATATAATATATAAAAATATAAGTAACTAAAAATTGTAAATATATAAAAATATATAAATAGATATTATTCTTCAAATTGATTTGTTCTTTTGTGTTCTGTCTAATGGACCCGTGTTCCACCGAACAGACAATATCGAACCAATGACCATTTTACTTAAATTAAATCAAGAACGGGATTTTTAATATTTTTATCATATTTTTGGATTTTTTAACACAAATTTAATAAAAATGCAATATTTTTGAGTTTTTCAATACCAGCTTATTATTTATACAAACTTGCATATATCTGTCAAATTCAACTGCTTTCTTATTTAAATAAGACCGGAATGCGATCAAATGTCCATGTTTAGACACGGAAATAGATTGAAAATAATGGTCAATTTTGGCCATTATCACAGACATATTAAAGACAGATGGACTGCCCAGATGGTTGCAATGACTGAGCCCAAGTTCATTAAGAAATTCTTGAAGATCAGAGGGCCGGAATTGGGACTATGGACCAAAGCTGACGATAAGATGATAGATGACTATGTAGACCCAACTCCGGAACCCCACCAGTCAATCGACTCGGAGCCCCTCCAGACCGAAACCGAGCCAGAGCCGCCGAAAAAGAAGAGGAAACTGATAAAGCTGGCCGAAAAAGAGAAGGCTGGGAGGCCTGCTGAGCCGCAAATAAAGATTCAAGAACCAAGGCCTTCCAGCCAGCCTAGAGTAATCCCGCCTGTGCCGAAATTTTATGATGAGCCTTCCAAGCCAAAAGACAAAGGCAAGAACCAAGTTGTTGAATTATCAAAGAAAGAGCAAAGGCGTCCGGCTCAAGAAAAATTTGATGCTGAATTGGCGAAGAAGGCCAGGAGGAAGCCGACGCTGAACTTGCTGAGAAGGAACAGAGGATGATTAATGCTGAACTATCTGAGGAAAGACGAATCGCCGAACGTGAGGCCCGCATAGCCGAGAGAGATAGAAAAGAGAGAGAACAAGTTGAAGCGGAATCAGCCGCTGAAGCAGAAGAATGGAGGCAGAAGAAAGCGGAGGAACGGGCAGAAAGAATGAAGGAATGGGATGAAATGATAAGGAAGAATGAGGAGGAGAAAAAGAAAGAGGCTGAAATGCAGGAAAATATAAGGAAAGCCCGGGAAGAAGAGGAAAACAGACTAGCTGCTGAAAAATTACAAGCCGAGCTGAAACAGAGACAGAAGGATGAGGCTGCAAAAGAGGCCAATGTTGGGTACGATGATTGCCAAATAATCAGCGGAACCAACATTGCGCCTATTAAAGTGAAAGCAGAGCCGGCTGAATGGGCGAAGGATAAGGAGAAGCAACAGAAGGAGTTGGTTGCCAGAAAGAGTGGAGTTGAGAAGAGAATGGACAAAATTGTTGAAGGGCTGAAACCCACGGAAGAGATGGAGGAAATGGTGCACGAGAGCAATGTGCGATTTGAAGAGTCACAAAGGAAGACTGCTGAGCTTATGAGCGGTTTGGATCAAGTTGCTGCACATACATTGGCTGCAACTGTTGCCCAACCTCAACCCACTACGCAAGAGGAAACTATGGCGAATTTGGAAGATTTGAGTGACCGTTCAGGGCCACGAATCGATCCAAGCAAGGCAGTGGTGGTGATGAGTGAAGGCAGCAGTGGCAATCTTCAAACAGCAATGGAGGCCATGGACGATGTTTTCAAAGATAAGACCATCCAGCAAGTCCTTCTAGAAGCTGATATTGCACTGGAGCAGCAAGGAGATGAAATGGTAGAACAAGGAACTGAAGAATTAAACAGGGGGGGGGGGGGAAGTGGAGATACCACGAGAAGAATATCAACTTGTTGTTGATCCCTTCTTTCCCGATGTTTTATTCAATTCTGTACTTCATGAAATCCCTTGTAATGTGTATGAACATGGTGCATCTCAAGGAGGTGAGCAAGCTAGTCTGGAACAGAACATCAATGAGCAGCAAGATGATAGATCTGACTCAGGATGGGAGCATGCAGGCCAAGGACAAGCAACTTCTGAGGAAACCCAAGAATCAACAGGTTCAATTCGACCTGCTGAGTATTGGATAACCTCTACCTCAAAGGGCCGGATGGGTGTGCTCACCAAGAAATATAAAAAGTTCCCCATCAAGGACGGAGAGGACGTGATGAGGAGGTTAAACGGGAATGAGCAGAATGCGGGACGTTATATGGCACTGTCTGAAGTGTTCATACCCGACAAAGGATTCAGTACAGAAATGCTGGATCATCCCACGCTAATCACTCTGAAAGAAAAGCATGGATTGACTGAATTCCTTACACACCATGCTTAACCTGGGATAGCAGAGCTGGATCGGGAATTCTACTACAATCTAAACGTCGCCAACAAGAAGAGTTGGGTGCGAGGAGTTGACGTGAACATATCTGGAGAGTATTTGAACAACTTCCTCGGCACACCCAACTGGAAATCAGAATTCCCGGCAGCTGAGATCTTTGAGAAAGGGACATGCGAGGCAGCCGAGAGGCCACATTACGATAATATCACCAGATCCCTCACTGCCGAAAGCTATACTGGAGAATTCTCCTTCAAATCAAAGCATCTCAAGCTGGAGTTCCAGCCTTCATACGACTTCTACATGTCGAAGATTAGGCCCAACCCTCACGCACATGAGACATCTGGTCGAATGTTAAAGGGTTTCGCCAAGATTTGGCATGGACTGAAGATCAATGTGGGGGAGCACATCTTTCATGTCATGACTACAAGGAGCTCCGGCAAGACAGCTGCTCTCTGCTATCCAAACCTCATCAGGAGGATTTGCCAAGATCAAGGAGTAGATCTATCAGTTTTCAAGGGGAGTGATCTCATTCACATGAATCCTCCTATTCCAGTTCCAAGGACTCGGATAACTGATCCAGTTATGTATGCTATGCCAGCAAGAGATGAGGGATCAGATGCCCAGTCCGGATACACTCCTAGGCAATCAGCTAAGCACCAAACACGGAAGAAGAAGGCCCGTACTGAAGCGGTGCCTTCAACAGAAGAAGCTGGAATCCCCTCAACAGAGCCTGCCTTCAACTGATCCAGTTAATCTTTGAATTTCATGTTTGTAGTTCTAGGGTTTAATTCATGCTATTACCCACTGTGCATGCATAATTATTGATAACCACAAAATTTTCACAAGTATGGCTGCGAGATGACACTGATGTGAAATGAGTGATGGGGTCAATCCCATCTATCATAAACCGCATTCAGCTTAGAAACCACATGAGTACTTGTGAACAAAAAAATATACTTGTGAGAAAATTCCATGCAATGCAGTTTAGGCAATGCGGTATATAGTATATATACCGCATTGCCCATGAAGACCGCATTGCATGATAAAAACATTAGTGTTTGTTTAATTTTATCCTCATGCAGTTTCTCGCAATGCGATTTATGCAATGCGGTTTATACCGCATTGCACATGTAAATCGCATTGCTATGGAACCCGCATTGTATGCATTCCACACACTTCATGCCTTAGTTATTTTTTCTCCTTGTTTACCCAATGCGGTTTATGCCAATGCGGTTTATACCACATTACCTTGGCAAACCGCATCACCCTCATTTTTTAAGTATATGCCTTAGCCAAATTTGAGTAAGGGAATACCCTCATCAATTCAGTTTGTCCAATGCGGTTTATACCGCATTGAATTGACCAACCGAATTAGATAATGTTATTTCGCATCCTTGCAATGATTAATTGGGTAAGGTAATAATTCACTTCTCATGCATTCTCAATGCGGTTTATACCACATCTGACTTAATAGACCGCATTGACCCCTTCTCTTTATTTTTAAAACTCCAAAAATATTTTATTTTCTCGAGTTGTGTAAGTTGCATGAGTGTATTGGATTTAGGCCCATTACATCTAATTTTATCCATTACACATCTCAAACTATTATTGTCAAAATTATTGTGTGATTAACACTCACACAATACCCAAAAATATTCTTTTAATTTTATCTTTTCTTTTTATTGTGTGTATGAATGAGTAATAAGGAATATCACAGATCAATGTTGGCAAAAAGGTCCCTTCACAGGGATAACGATTAGCTCGTCTTCTGTGTATTAATTATTACTCGTTATTTTGCATGATTTAATTGGAGATTGGTGGAAGCAACGGCAAAAAGGTCTCTTCACAGGGATAACGATTAGCCACTCAGCCAATTCCTAGTTAAATACTGTTTTCTTTTCCTTATCTTAATTTCAAACCTGAATTTTGAGCTATGGTAATATTAGACAGTGTCGATCAACACTGTTATAATAGTACTGTAGTAAGAAAACATGTGGATTTTTCCTCGCTCCTAGATAGTAGGGCTTTCGATGATAGCGATCACTGTCATTAAGGGTTCCTACTGTCTAAAAATCATACCATCTGGAATAATTGGGAACTGGACAGCAGATGTTTGCAGTCCAGATCACCCCAGTTATTTCTAGCACTCTTTTTAGCCAACTTCTTCTTTTCTCGAGGCCAATCCATCTTTGTGTATCAAATTCTGTCTAACCCCACCATATATTTTGGGGTATTTTATTTTACCTTCTCATATACATGTATGCATGATATTATTATGTAGATACTGTGGTCATAATATTTTGGAGATCCTTCTCCTTGGACATAGAAGTCTTGATCTAAATCAAATGTTGCATAATAAATTTCCACAAAAATCACTTTATAAGATCCGGATCTGAGTAAGGGATAATTTCACAGTTATGACTAATTCATCTTCTACTGTGGTTTGATTTTGAGAACTTAGAAGCAGAGTCAGCAATTAGGTCTCACCTAGACTGAAAGGATCTATGTTTTAATTGAGAGTCTAGTACCTGTGTAGGGAATGATTTTCAAATATCCATTGTTTTCTCAAAATTGTTGTATGTTGGAAATCTTATATTAAATGTTACATCAAGTCAGAGTCTACTTAGATTCAGATAAGATGTGATAAATAATACTAAAGGAACAACATGTAGGCCTTGGTTAATTTCTAAGGTAAGGTTGAGTATTCTTTCAACTACTATCTTCTCCCGCCAAAGCCTAAAATTGAGTCTTGAGTGAGTACATCCGGAGTAGATCCTCACGGGTCTGTTCCATTCAGTTTGTGTCTCACAACTAACCAGATGTTATAAGCCCTGTGGCTTACTGATATTTGGGAAGTTCTAAATCTGCATCTGGTCACCAAGACCAGGGGCTCTTTTATACTAACGGAATGAGATAACTTTTTAAAGCTTCCGAGTGATAGGTTTTTAAATGCTTTCTTTACCGCTTTCTTTTAAATGCTTTATAGAGGACACTCGGGAGAATTAGAGGTTAGCCGCCGTATATAAGGTTTAAGAGTTATGTATTAGTTCGGGATTTAATTTGGACTTTGGGTGTGACAAGGGAGAATGATAGGAGTACTTGGCATATCAACTAATTATATGTTAGGTGTTGCTTATCCACCATGGAGAAATAACATACCTCGGCAGGGGCAGTTATTAATCTGTGGTATCTTAGATGTTGAGGTCTTAAGAGCATGTAAATTCTGACTGTAAGTACCTGTCTGTTAAATGGAACATAGTTTAGAAAGCATGAGAGTTAGCTAACTGATGGATTATCCCAAACAAATATCTGTGTATAAAATGGAAGTTTAATTGTGTCTCATTTGAAATCTTGTCCAATCTTTATTATTTTCTTCCTGTCCCTTCTGTCACATTTTAAATCTGCTTTATAGATAGTATAGCTTAAATTTTACATGCTTTCGTAGAATAGTTTTACCCGCTTTCATAGAATAATTTTTATTGCTTTCTTAGAATAGATTTAATTGCTTTTTAGAATAATTTTACTATGCTTTGTAGTATAACTTTTATTGCTTTCATAGTCTAGTTTAAATTATGTCAAGTAGTCTTAAAACCAAACTCAAACTTGAAACGAGTAACCGAGTGGAAAATCTTAGTAAACGACGTGGGCCCTGCTTCTATCGCACATCCTCCAGTGAACGATCCGGTCTTACGATAAATTGCTGCAAGTTTTGACACCGTGCGCTTTCGGGCCACAATTTCCTACATGAGTATATAAAAACGTGACAACCTATAAATATATCCCTAATCCCAACTCCATCTTCATAATTGGTTTCATTAAATAAAATTAAACCGGGATTATATTCTTTTCAGAAAATACTCATATAGTGGGAAATTGTCAAACGTTTCAGTGATACACGACAAAATCAAATAACGGTATATAGAATTGAAAATAATATAGATGTCCTTTATCGATTTGGTTTACATTATCCCTGGCAAATAAATAAATAAATTACAAGTATAGTATAATTCATTTTCTGTTTTTTGTTATATAGAATCAATAGAACAAGCATTTATATATTTCTCAAAAATGCTAGAGAAAGGTATTTCCCCAAATGTGATCACATATAATGCTATATTGAATGACCTGTGCAAAATTAGAAAAGTAAACGAGGGTTATAAGAAGTTTTCTGAAATGTAAATTAAATGAATTAGTTAGCCATGACTTGAAATGAAAGAATTTGTCTTGAAGGAATTATAACCCTTCAAGTACACATACACCATTTTAATGAATGTGTACTGTCATCAGGAGGTTTTCAAGTTGTACAAGGAATTGTTCGATCGAGGAATTGAACATGATTCCTTCACATGTAATACATTGTTCAAGCATTTGAGAAAAGACTATCCACCATTGGCAGTTGAAGTGCTTGAATTTATAATTTTAAAAGATGGAAAGTCCAGCTGAATTAGATAGTTGACATGCTATTAACTTGATAAATAATCAATGTTTTCTATTTTAACAATGAAGTTCTAAACTCCATTGTTAAGCTCTATTGCTCCTCTACTTTTAACTTCGAATTCTAAAGTTTAAACCATTGCTCAAAACTATCACAATTTAAAACTACAATTCATTATGAATTCTAAATTCTAAACTCTAAAATTCTACGTATTTATTTTATTCATCCAATTTTTTTTTAAAAAAATATTATTTCTATTCATAATAGGAAAGACGCCCGTGCGCAACGCGCGGGTCAAGAAAGCTAGTCTTCTATAAACTTCGAATGACCTTAGGCAACTAATATGAAGCGAATTGTAAACGACAGAAAAATCAGAATAGATAGCAGCAATACAACAATGAATAGAAGCAACGGAAACAATACAATAATAATCTGACAAGTCCACAAAATAAGATTAATAGCATATCCGAGCTGCAATTTGCTTGTTCTATTCAAATTCCCGTGCCCTTTAGTAAATATGCTGGCACATTATTAGGACATGAATGACCGAGAGCAATTTCCTGCTTTTCTCGATTTCTCTCGTGTCTTAAGGGACACGAGAACACGATATGCCGGGATCATGGGCATACTCGAACAATGCCCAAAAATTCACGATTTCAGCAAAATTTCTTAAAAATTCAAGAAAATCTCCTTCCAGCATGGATGCACTTCCAGGGTTTAAAAAATATTTCACCACTTGTGTTGGGGCCACGAGAAATAGCGGGCCACGAGAAAAAGAATTGGGCCATAAATAAATATGGGCCGAGCGAAAGAGTTTGAAGAAAGAGAATTCAAAATCAATAGGGCCGAACAATCCAAGAGACCAAACGAAAGAATGATCCAAGAAGCAGGGGATTTCGGCCGAAATGGGACCAAGGCAGTCGAAATCAAATCAACCGATAAGATGAAGACAGAATTCGGCTTAAAGGAATCGGCCGGAGAGCGGTTATTTCAGCTCCGGCTATAAATAGGGGATGCCATGCACAGAGTCAAGAGAGATCAATCCAACCCCCAAATTCCTTTATCAAAATTACTTCTTTATCTTTACTACTTTCTTTACAGCTTTCCTTTACAGCTTTTCCTAGACTCTAGTTTAGCTTGTAGCGGTTACTTCCAAGTCCACCGTTGTTTCTTAACAACCGGTAGTTTGGTTCTAGTTTTTTCCGGTGAATTCGCCGTTGTTTCTTAACAACAGGTAGATTCTCCATTGTATCTTGTTGCCATTCAAATTTTAAGGAATATTCAGTCAAGTTTGGGCGCATTATCGTTAATTCGGACCCGTAACCGGTTTGATCCTTTTCCCGTAGCCTCCCTTGAGGAGAAAAAAGTCCTTGGCTCATCACCAGCCAAACATTGGCACGCCCAGTGGGACCAGAAATGGCATTTGAACAAGCAACTCCAGCGGTTAACACGGCGGCGAGGACTGATTTGCCGCCGATTCAGGAAGAACGTACAGCAGAAGCCGGAGAATTCCCCCCAGGATTCCCCGGACCATCAAACTTCCACAATCAGGAGTTTTCGAATGACGATTTAACCCCGCGGTTCCGAGATCAGGTCCAATTTATGGTTGAAGCGGCGATTACTAATTCGGTTCGCCAGATAGAAGGCAATATCCTGGAAGCAATGCCAGCTATGTTCAGAGCCGAAATAGCGAGGAATATGTATCCGATGGGAACGCAGCATGCACCAATGGCGCAAAATTCGCCACCTGCGACGCAAAATCCTCACAATTTTCAACAGCAGGCCTATCGGCCGCTAGGAGGGCATGGACCAAGGCCTTTCGTCCCTCCGCAGCAAAGGTACGATCAGCAACAGAATCAACCGCCTCAACCAGTAGTGCAACCGCCTGCTCCAGTGGTTCAACACCAATACTTACCACAGCAGCCGAATCCACCACAATTGGTTGATAGGGAATTAATTGCTGAGATAATTCGTACTCAGTTTGGAAATATCATCGGCCAGGAGAACAGGCCGATGTACAGGAAGCCTTATCCAGACTATATTGAGGAGCAGTATCCACTGCCTAGAGGAGTAAAGGTTCCAGATTTCAATACTTTTTCTGGAGAAGTCGGCCGGTCTACGATCGAACATATTGGCCGATTTACAGCTCAATGCACCAGAATTGCGCAAAACGATTTTCATAAGCTGATATTGTTCAGCTTATCATTAACTGGTCCAGCATTTGAGTAGTACATCAATTTACCAGCGGGATCGGTCAACACATGGGCCGAAATGGAGCGGTTATTCCATGACCGATTCTATAATACCAGTCCTGAAGTATCGGTGGTCGATCTAACATCAACCAAGCAGAAGGCGACCGAATCAGTTACTGAGTTTATTGAAAGATTTTATGCAGTAAAGGCTCAAATGAAGACAATGCTGCCGGAGCATGAATATATTCAAATCCTGAAGAAGAATTTAAAGTTTTCCATCAATGACAGATTGATGGTTACAAGACCAAGGTCTGTGGCCGAATTAACGGCCGAAGCCATAAGGATGGAGACTTATTTGGCAGAACAAGCGGCTTTCAAATCAAGCCTAAGTCAAAGTGGAAGATCGCAACCTATCCAGTCAGCTGCTTCATTTGCAGAGTCTCTGGATAGGTGCGAAGTTCAGGAAGAATACAACACGGATGATATTCCTGCCTTAGCCGAAGTTGCAAGGGCTGAATTAGTCATTAAGAAGCCTATGACTTGTTCAGCGCTTCGGCCAGTCAGAGGCAATGAGAAAGAAGGAGAGGTCAGGGATGAATCTCAGAGATTTTATTCTTTTGACATATCTCAGATGGACGAAATATTCGATTATTGCCAGAAGAACGGATTGTTGGAATTTAAAGGAAATCACCTACAGCCCACCAAAGATCAATTGGAAGCCGGATGGTGTAGATTCCATGGATCGGCTACTCATTCTAAGGCGGTCTGTGGACATTTTAGGAAGTTAATCCAAAAGCATGTCGACGATGGGAAATTGAAGTTCCCAGACAGGCTCATGGCAATCGATAAGAATCCGTTCCCTGTTGCGAACATGGTGATGGTGCATCCCGATCAGAATAGGTCTGTGCATGATCGGTTGGGGGACCAACCATCGTCGAGTAAAGGTTCTGTGTACGATCGGCTAGGAGATCGGCCATCGGCTTAGGAGAAGATAGGAGTATGGAGACGGTTAGGATCTCCGAAGGGGAAGGAGAAGGTTGCGGATGTTTTCGACCGATTGGGGAATTATGAAGTAAAGGAATGGATCAAGCAATCGGACAAACATCAGAAGGTCGAAATCGGAGATGAGAATGAGAAACCAACGTTAAAAATTATAACTAACGGTTGGGACTCAGAGATGAAGTTGACAGCCGATAAGCAGAACGGAAAGACTGTGATTCAGATCGCAGTTCTTGAAGATGCTGTCACTCCCGAAATGAAGAAACTTAGAAGGCCACCAGCAAATACTCAGGTAGGCCGATGGGTTCAGAATTCCCCAAAGAAAAGGCATTTCGGCCAACGCCGATTTGAGAATTCAACTTGGAGGGCAGAAGAGAAAAATGTTCCAAAAGGAAAGGGATCTTATCGTACTTTCAAACGAAGAATGCAACGGCTTAGAGCAGCTGGTGCTTTTGACCAAGAGGAGTACGAAATGATGCATATGGAAGAGGATTTTCCAGACGATTGCTCGTTCCTTGAAGGAAGGATCCTCAATAGAGTATTTTCGGCTCGTTTGAAATCAACCGAAGGGAAAGAAGAAAGGAAACCGGGAGAAGGGCAGGATCGGCTGAAAAATAAAACTGAATTTCGGCCGAAAATAATGCAGCCGAAAACCGAAGATGAACAGCCGAAAGTAAAAGAGGAGTGGAAGCCTAGACCAGTCCGAACTAGGGAATGGAAGCCGAAAACGAATATCGTCCCGAATGGTGATACACTTTCAATCGGGCAGTTCAAGTTCGACTTTGGGTCTAGTGCGAACATGGTAGGAGTGACCACAACAACTGAGGAGGAGTACTGGTCTGATTCTGAACCAGCCGTGGTCTTCTGTCAGAAGGAGGGAGAATATTTCGGCGATGAAGAACCCATTGTGGATTTCTGTTTCGCCAAACTTAAAGCATTTCGGCCTGAGGCCGAAACTGAGAAAGTGGTCGAAGAAGGTTATGAGGCATTTGTCCCCGAAGCTCAACCAAGCACGATTTTACCTCCAACTACAAAGATGTCTCAGCATGTGAGGCCTTTGTATGTGAAAGGTTGTGTTAATGGGAGACCGCTCAGAAGAATGTTTATTGATGGTGGAGCAATCGTCAATATCATGCCATTGTCTACATTGACGAAGATAGGCCATTCAAAGGAAGACTTACTCTCTACAAGGATGAAAGTATTGAGTTTTGTGGGAGCTCAAACAGCGGCCGAAGGATGTATTTTAGTGGATGTAACGGTCGGGACAATTTCGATTCCGACCATGTTCTTTGTTGTAGATGCAGAAGTCCCGTATGCGGCCCTTTTAGCATGCTGGATACATACATCCCGATGTTTGCCATCAACATTGCACCAGAAAGTGTGGTTCTGGAAAAAGGATGACACAGTTGAAGAAGTGGATGGAGACCAACCTCCATTTCCAGTCAGCTCAGCCGGCCGAATTGATGCGGTATTATACGAAGAGCCCATACAACCATTCCTAGCAGTGGTAGGGGAACGATACCCGCAGGTTGTTGAGTGTGATTGGACAGATTTGGGGTTCGAGGTCAGATATCAGGCCGACGAACGGCCAGTTGATGAAAAAAGTAAATGATGGATGCACAACCGAATCAAGCGATCGAGTTCGAATCGGCCGAACTCGGAGTTTCAGACGATAAAGCAGGATGGAGCGAACTCATGGATGCTATTCCAAAATGAACACCAGATTTCAAAGCTCAAGACACCTTGAAAATGGTCAATGTTGGTACAGATGAGCACCCGAGGGAGATCCCATTGAGTGCAAATTTAGATCAGCAGATGACAAGCCGATTCAAGGAGGTGTTAATCGAGTTCAAGGATTATTTCGCATGGGACTATACAGAAATGCCAGGATTGGAGCGATCGATTGTGGAGCATAGATTACCAATCAAAGAAGGGTTTAGGCCGCATAAACAGCCGGCCAGGAGGGCAGCGCCCGAAATAGTCCCAAGAATAAAAGAGGAAATAGAAAAATTGTTAGCGGCCGGATTTGTGAGGCCAGCTAAATATGTAGAGTGGTTGTCAAATATTGTTCATGTAATAAAGAAGAATGGGAAATTAAGAGTTTGTATTGATTTCAGAAATCTTAATATAGCCACTCCTAAAGATGAGTATATGATGCCTATTGTTGATTTGTTGATTGATTCGGCCGCAAAACAAGGGATGTTATCATTTATGAATGGATATTCAGGATACAACCAAATCTTTATGGCTGAAGAAGATGTCCATAAAACTGCATTTCGGTGCCCCGGAGCCATAGGAATATACGAATGGGTAGTAATGCAATTCGGGTTGAAGAATGCAGGAGCTACCTATCAAAGGGTCATGAATTATGTCTTTCATGACCTAATAGGAGAATGTGTGGAAGTCTACATCGACGATGTCATGGTCAGATCAGAAGATATGGAAAGCCACTTGGACGACTTGCGGAGGGTATTCACAAGGATGAGATTACATGGAGTGAAAATGAATCCAGCCAAGTGCGCTTTTGGAGTACAAGCAGGGAATTTTCTGGGGTTCTTGGTACACAATAAAGGCATAGAAGTTGATGCGAATAAGACCAGAGCAATCCAAGAAGCCAGGCCTCCACATGATAAGAAGAGTTTGCAAAAATTCCTTGGGAAGATCGGTTTCTTGAGGCGATTCCTGACAAATGCGGCCGGGAAGTCGAAACCAGTAACCGATTTACTGAGGTTGAAGAAAGAGGAGGAATTCAAATGGGGAGTTGATCAACAAAGGGCCTTTGAGCAATTGAAGCAAGCTTTGATGAATCCGCCAGTGTTGGTCCCTCCAATTTTGGGCCGACTGCTGAAATTATACATAGCAGCGGCCGAAGAGTCTATTGGAGCGTTGTTGGCTCAAGAAGACGATGAAGGAAGAGATCGGGCGATTTACTATCTAAGCCGAATCCTTAGGGATGCCGAATTAAGGTACTCACCGATTAATAAATTGTGTTTAAGTCTTTATCATGCATGCCAAAAGTTGGAATACTATATTCAACCACGGCAAGTGATAGTGGTAACTTCGGTTGACATAGTAAAAATTATGATGAACGATCCAATCAGTAGCCGAAGAATGGCCAAGTGGGCCATGAAGTTAAATGCGTATGACTTGAAATATCAGCCACTCAAGGCTATGAAAGGACAAGTTGTAGCCGATTTTTTGGCCGATCATGCGATGCTCCCAATGTCCGACGATATCGGGGATCAAGTTCGGCCAAAAGAAATAAACGAAGTAGGGATTGTATATCTACAGCCATGGATAATGATGTTCGATGGTTCAAAAGCCGCTTCAGGAGTTGGGGCAGGGTTTACTCTACATACACCGGAGGGCAAGATATACAACTACTTCGTGTAGCTACCGAATTCCTATACGAATAACCAAGCCGAATACAAAGCATTGATTTCAGGATTACGACGACTAATAGAAGAAGGAGTAAGAGCTATCGTAATCAGAGGAGATTCGCAAATAGTTATTCAGCAGTTATTAGGAGATTTTTTGGTCAAAAGTTCTCAACTAATCAGATTGTACGAAGAAGCAATTGGTTTGTTAGAAGAATTCGACGAGGTTTACATCGAATACATCTCAAGGGGGAAGAACGAATTAGCTAACGAATTGGCTCAACATGCAGCCAGATATCGGCTAATGCCGATAGCGGGAAATTTGGAAATACATTTGGCCGAAACAGGAAAGGCCGAATCGATAAAGAAGATAGCGCAAACATTGGAAAATCCATCCGAAGCTAATCCAGTCGAAAAGCGGAAGGCGATGGATTACATAGTGATAGGAGGGTTACTCTTCAAGCGGGCCATTGATGGAGTACTACTTAGATGTGTCGGAGAGGAAGATGCTAAAAGAGTAATGGGAGAAGTTCATGAAGGAATATGCGGCGCACATCGCGCAGGAAAATCGATGAAATGGAGTATTATTCGGCTGGGGTATTATTGGCCGAATATGGGGATCGATTGTGAGAAATATGCTAAAGGATTCCGCGAATGTCAGAAGCATGGGCCGATTCAAAAGTTACCGGCCGAAGAGCTGCATATAATGATTAAGCCATGGCCATTTCGAGGATGGGCTATGGATATCATTGGAAAGATTCATCCCTCTTCGTCAAAAAGGCATGAGTTTGTGCTAGTGGCAACTGACTATTTCACAAAATGGGCCGAAGCTCAGGCATATGTCAGCATTTCGCAAGAAGAGGTGATTGAATTCATTAAAAAACAATTGATATACAGGTTTGGAATTCCACAAACGATTCTAACGGATAGAGGAACTGTATTTGTGGGAGAAAAAGTCAAGGCCTTTGCAAAAGAGTACGGAATAAAAATCGTGCATTCGTCACCATATTATCCACAAGGGAATGGGCAGGCAGAGGCCACGAATAAGCAGTTAATAGGAATCATAAAGAAAATGATAGAAGAGCAACCAAGGAAGTGGCATGAGAAGTTATCTCAAGCATTGTGGGCCTATCGAAATGCTAAGACTTCAGCCACTGGATTTACACCATTTCGGCTGACTTATGGTATGGACCCAGTACTTCCAGCTGAAATAATAGTGCCGACTTTAAGGAAAAGCCAAGCAGATTTAATGTCAGCTGAACAATATGATTGTGCGATAAAAAATGAGCTATTGGAAGTTAATTCCGATCGGGTGCAGGCCTTTGAGAATTTGCAGAAAAATAAAGATATTTTGGCCGATTGGTATAATAAGCGAATTCGTGTAAAACGATTTGAAGTCGGTGATTTAGTTTGGAAAGTTATATGGCCACCCAAACAGAAGGATGGCCGATTAGGTAAGTGGAGCCCCAATTGGGAGGGGCCATTTATAGTTCAGACGAAATTACCGAATGGAGCATACATGTTGGTGGACGAAAATGGTGAACAGATGTCAAATCCAGTAAATGCGAGATATATGAAGAAATATTATCCATCAGTATGGGATTAAACATCAAATAAGGCGAAAAAGTAAAGATTTTATTGCATAAGAAAGCATTACAAAAGGTACTACTTCAGCCGAAAACGGCGTCGATAGTCCGAAATTATAATATACAAGGGAAACGTCCTAGGTTGAGAAAGCAAGGAAGGAATGAAGGCCAGTGGGATCTGAAGTGGGAGATGTCCAACATTCATTCCCAAGCCCAAATTCTTCTAGCCGGCGAGAGAAGAGATGGCTGTGCCAGTAAAGCTAGCCCCCCAGCCAGGAAGGAAAAGAAAAGAAAATAAGTATCTGCTCTAGCAAGGACACCCCCCATGCATAACAGGAGTGAAATCCGCGGGGTATGCACTTCAGAGCAAAGAAGATGATTCGGTCCCATAGAAAGGCGCGATTATTATTCGACCGCCCAGGACTTTGGGACCGATGTTAGCAGGGTTACGACAGGTCACATCAACATTAAGAAATAGAGCAAAGCCTGAACATGACCGTCGAAACATATGTTAAGAAAAGTGTCGAGAGATCCTCGCCCACATGAAGGTGGCTGATAATGGCCAAAATTGACCATTATTTTCAATCTATTTCCGTGTCTAAACATGGGCATTTGATCGCATTCCGGTCTTATTTATTAAGAAAGCAGTTGAATTTAACAGATTTATGCAAGTTTGTATAAATAATAAGCTGATTTTGAAAAATACAAAAATATTGTTATTTTTATTAAATTCCTATTAAAAAACCCAAAAACATGATAAAAATATTAAAAATCCCACATTTGATAATTATGGTTTGTAGTGTTTGTTCGATGGAACATGGGTCCATTAAACGGAATACAAGCTAAATAATCAGATGGAAATAAATATACATATATTATTTTTTATTTGATGTATATATATTTATAATATTTTTATGTTTATTTTTTATTTCTATTTTTCTGCTTTAATTAGATTAATGGGTCCACTAATTCATTTTAATTAATTGCAGGTGTTTTAGTTTAATTTGGTCCAGTCCAATCCATTTTCCAAAGTCCATCCAACCACTTCAAGCGCATGACTTGTTTCAGCCCAAAATACTCCATAGGCCCAACACAATACCAACCAAAGCCCAACACTAAAACTAAAAACCAAACCCTAACCCTAACACCACCACCTTGCCGCGGCACCGGCGCCGCCGGCCGGCGGCCATCTCCGCCACCAGCCGCCGCCTCATCCTCCATTTCCACCACCACCATCTCAGCCCCCCCCCCCCCCCCAAATTCGCCACCACCATTCCAAGCTCCGTCCAGATCCGACGCCGCTCGTCCGCCGCCGCTCGTCCGCCGCCGGCCACCACCTCCGTCCATTTCCAGATTCCGCCGAGCGCCATCCACCTCCGTCGCCATCCCCTTCATTCGCCGAACTCCAATCGCCAACACCAATCCCTTCTCCTCAAACCATCACAAATCAGTAAAACAAGACAAAAAGAAGAAAAAGAGAAGCAAGGAAGAGACGTGAGAGAAAGAGGAGAACGGCCCCGGTCGCCGCCACCACCGCCCCTTGCACCACTGCCGCCTTCCCGTCTTATCCACCATCAATTTTTCCAAACACCATTAGAAAAGAGAAGAGAATGGAATGAAGAAATGGAAGAAGAAAAGAAGAGGAAAGAAAGAAAATGAAGAAGGAAAAATGGAGGAAAGAGAGGAAGAGAAAATAAGGGAAGAAGAAAGAGAAATGGGAGAAGAAAAGGAAAAATAAGAGATAAAATTTATCCGGACCTCGGGACCCCGGTGGCGCTAGACAAAATCCTGTCGCGAGGCCATGTTTAGCGATACGGAGCCTAGGGACAGGGAAATTGCTTAAGGACTGGGGATGTTTAGAGACACAAAATCCTGTCGTGAGGCCATGCCTCGCGACCGGGTGTCTAGGGACAGAAATAACTTAAGGACTGGGGATGTTTAAGGACAGACTGAGAGTGAGTATCAAGACAGAGACCCAGTCGCTAGACTTATGGCCTAGCGACTGGGAGAAGTGTCTCGCGACAGAGAGACAGAAAATTAAAGCAAGAGACAGAGGTCACGTGACCTCCACCACCCTCTAATTTGAATTCTCCCACATGCTTAATCAACCAGGAGCTCCCAGGACTTGAGGTCCCGTTGGGTAGGAGATTTTCGTCTTATCCTCCTGGGACTCGAGCTCCCGTCCCCTCATGCTCACAGCCCTGAAGAGAAATGCAATTATATTTTGTGTCCCTAGCCACAAATCGTTCCACGACACAGCAATTTTGTCTAGCGACATGGGCCTCGAATGGGCCTAGGGCTTAATTCTTCTCATCTATAAATATAACCTCTCACTCCCTTGAACAATAACCTAGCTACACTTTAGTTTTTTTTTTACTTGTTCTTGGAGGCACCACTGTGCTCTCCAAAAATTAGTGTAGGTAGATAGTTTAATTTTATGCAATGTAGAAGTAGATCTTAGCTTAGTTTAATTTATGCTCTGTAATAAATAAGTGTAGCTAGTGTTCAATTTCTTTCCCAGTTTATATTTTTGTATTTTAGGTTTCAAACACTTAATTAATAAGTGTATTTTGAACCATGTTTTGTTGCTTTAATCAAGAAAAGGCCCCACAAAAATTTGTCATGGTTTCTTCCTTTATATTTTGCTGTTCTGTTTTTATTTTGTTAGGTTGCTTGAGCACTTTTGTTATTTTAGTTAGTTTAAATGCTTTATTTAGATTTAATAAATTATCAACACTTTACATTTACCCCTTGATAGATTTAGAGTAGGTTTTATTTTAATTTTGGTATGCTAGCATAGTTTGTGTTTGTTTTTGCGTTTAATTCTATTTTTGTTATTTTTTTCTTGTTTTTAGTGTGCTGCTCCTGTTTTTCTTTTTAGGTAGTTTTTTTTTGTTTTATTTTTATTTCTAGTCCATTAGATCTAGAAAGGGGTAGTATTAAAGTGCTTGTGCATATTTATTTAAAATTTGCATTTCCTATATTATATTGCATCACGTTGTAACCCCACGGGTTGCAACGTAATTTTCCCGTTGTGCTCCCACGGATCACAACGCACTTTTATGCAATGCAATATTAGGCGTTATGCTGCCAAAATTTTGTAAAATTTCAAAAATCCCTCTGTCGCGAAACCCCTGTCGCGGACCCACGGTCCGCGACACACTCCTTGATTAGCGACAGAGGACCCAAATGCTCGCAATTTTATTCTGGAAGGGCTCTGTTGCGGACCCACGGTCCGCGACACACTCCTTGTTCCGCGACCAGGAATTATGCCCTTGTTGACTTTCATACCTTGTGTCGCTAGACCCCTGTCGCGAGGCCACGCCTAGCGACACGGATTTTTGTCTAGCGACACAGCAAACCCTAATTTTCAAAATATCCAATTTCTCTTATTTCCCACCTCTCTGTCGTGATCCCCCTGTCGTGGACCCACGGTCCGCGACACAAATTCTGCTTCATGACATGCTTGGCACTCTTTTTGCCAAATTTTTATTCTCCATCTCACCCATTAATTAATTGAACCTTTATATTAATATTTTGAGGTTGAAATCCAATGATCTCAACCCATGATTAATTTGATATAAAGAACTTTGTTCAATTCTCCATTAAAAGACTCTTCTACAAAGATTAAACTCTAATGATCTAAGTATATAATCCGGACTGTGATTAATTAATTAATTATGGAATGAGAGATTATTTAGACCATAAAGAGTGATTATGGGATAATTTCCATACCCTTGCATGAGAAACCAATGTCTCTCATACAAGATGACCCAAAAATATTTTTTTTTATTTATTTTGTCTTTACCCGTGTTGTGTGAAACAGCTAGTAAGAGATATAACAGACTAATGTTGGCGGGTATTCCCACACGGATAAACTAGCTCGTGGTCTGTATATTAATTACTAGATGTTATTTTGCATGGTCCGGATAGTGGTCGGTGGAAGCTTTGGCGGTTCGTCCATCCGGGATTATAATAGCTGCTCAGCTGACTTCTATCCGGATACAGTTTTATTTTTCTTATCTTAATTTCAAACCCGAATCTCAAACTGTGCCAACACTAGACGACATAGGTCAATGTTGTCTAGTAATTAAGACAGCGAAAGAACATGTAGGTTTTTCTCCGATTCACAGATAGTAAGGGTCTGAATGATAGCGACCACTGTCATTTAAGATTATTCTGTTGTCTAAAAACTTTCCATCTGGAATAATTAGGAACTGGATAGCAGATGTTTGCAGTCCAGGTTATCCTGATTATTTCAGTCATCTTTTTAGCCTAATAAATTCTTCTCATCTCCGGCTATTTCATCTCTGTGTTTCAACTTCTGTCTATACCCACCTTATATTTTGGGTTATTTAATTTTACACTTCTCTATAAATTTATGCATGATATTATTATGTAGATATTTTGGTCAATATTATTTTGGGATCCTTCCCTTGGACACAGGAGTCTTGATCAGATGTCTCACAATAAATTTCCAACAAAAATTCATTTATAAAATCCGGATCTAAGTAAGGGATAAATTCCACAGTTATGACTAACTCATATTCTACTGGGGGTTAATTTTGAGAAATTAGAAGCAGAGTCAGCGATTAGGTCTCACCTAGACTGAAAGGATCTGTGTTTTAATTGAGAGTCTAGTACCTGTTTAGGGAATGATTTTCAAATCTATTATTTTCCAAAATTGCTTTGTGTTGGAAATCTGGTATTAAATATCACACTGAGATGGGGTCCACTTGGATTCAAATACGGTGTGATAGATAATTCTAGAGGAACAATGCATAGGCCTTGGTTATTTTCTAAGATAGGGTTGAGTTCCTTTCAACTGCTATCCTCTTCTGCCAATGCCTATTTTTGAGTCCTGAGTGAGTGCATCCGGAACGAACTAATCTATTAGTTCGTTTCATTAGTTTTTATCTCATAACCACCCGACGGGAAGTGAACACTGCGAACGGTTCACCGAGAATAGGGGATTCTTGATCCACACCCAGTCATTCTCACTGGAGGCTTTCTTTTACTACCAGGGTCAGACTTTCAAAAACCTCCGAGTGATAGGATTTTAAATACTTTCTTTATCGCTTTCTTTTAAATGCTTTCGTTAGAGGTCACTCGGTTGTATTGAGAGTTGTGTAACTGCTACTAGGACTGATAGTTAAGGGATAGTTCAGGGCTTGATTAGAATCTTTGGGTGTGACATGGGAGAATGATAGCAGTACTTGGCACTTCAACTAATGATTTGTCTGGTGTTGCTTATCCAGCATAGATAAATGACATACCTCTGCGCAGGGGCAATTATATATCTGTGGTATTTTAGATTTTGTTGTCTTAAGGCATGTAAATCCGTACTGTAAGTACCTGTCTGTTAAAGGGAACATGTATAGGAAGCATGAGAGTTAGCTATCTGAAAGGATTATCCCAAGCAAGGATCTGTGTAACAAAATGGATGTTTAATTGTGTTTCATCTGAATCTTGTCCAATTTTTATTATTTTCTTCCTGTCCCTTCTATCTCATTTTAAATCTGCTTTCTTAGAATAGTTTAACCGCTTTCTTAAAATTATTTTATTGCTTTCTTAGATTAAATTTAATTCGCTTTCTAGAATAATTTTATCTGCTTTATTTTAATTGCTTTCATAGCTTAGTTTAAAATTCCGTCAAGTAGTTGATAATCAAACACAAACTTGAATCGAGTAACCGAGTGGAAAATCTTAGTAAACGATGTGGGCCCTGCTTCTATCGCATATCCTCCAGTGAACGATCCGGTACTTACTATAAATACTGCAATTTTTGACTCCGTGCGCTTTCGGGGGCACAGTTTCTTAACACGAGTAAATAAAAACGTGAAAACCTATAAATATATCCCTAATCCCAACTCCGCCTTCATAAATTGGTTTCATTAAATAAAATTGAAAACCGGGTTTATTGTTTTTCAGAAAATACTCCTATAGTGGGAAATTGTCAAAAGTTTCATGGCCGGGGATCTTTCATCGCGCCATTTGAAATCAAGTTTTTCCACATGAGTAATAAAAAGTGAAATATATCCTTAAACCCATTTCCCACGAATCATAACTCTTTTCATTTAATAAATTCAAACTTGAGATATTTTAGAAAAACTCGTGTTGACGAAATTGTCAGTGGCGATAAAAGGATTAGCTGAACTCACGCCGCATAAAAGAAGGGTTTTCGGGTTATAAGCAAAGGATCAATTAGAGAGTCAGCGTGCCAAGGATGCCAGGGAGGAAAAAAAATAAAAAGCGTCAAGGTACTCATGAAGGACATTGCGAGATCATGAAATGAAAAGGAAAGAGATGCTGGTATTTATAGAGAAAAATGGAGAGAGTGTCATTTATGGCAAAGATAGAAATGAAAAGAGAACAGCATTAATCACGGATGAGACGTTTCAGGAATCCCAATAAAGCTGCAGGAAATATTACTATATCAAGAAAAAAAAGGGGTATCCCTGAGATTACGGAAAGAAACAGACGAAATAATCCACAAAAGACAAACACTTAATAACAGGCCGATCAAGCATACAAGAAGGATCGGCCAAAGTAAGAGTCAGAAGTACATCAAGGGGGCTATATCAAAAAGAAAAAAAATCTAGCCGAAAAGATGGAAAATCAAAAAGGGCTATAATTACATTCGGACAATGACAACAACAAATATCAATCCCCACTCAAGTCATAAGCAATGTCGTCGTCGAAACCACTGGGAAGGACAACAGCCGAATTGCGGGCAGTAGCAGAATTCAAGACTCATTGAAACTCTTGAAATGATCGAGCTTCAGCTTCGGCCGAAACCAGAGGGTCATCAGGTTGGAACAAGAGAAGGTGGTCAGAAGTGTCTTGGAAAAAATCAGACTGAGCATCTAAGAAGAGAAATCAAAAGAGAAGAAAGGCATAATCATCATATATCATTAAGGCCAAAAAGACAAATTAAATATTACCGAAATTCTTCAGATTATCCCCTATAGAAGGATCGACAACAGGGTTATCTGAGACCATCGAAGCATTCGGTGCAGGAGGGAGTTGGGTCGCGACAGAGCGAACTCGGTCAACCACAGCTTAAGTATCCGACCACAAACCACGAAAAATACCAATGATATTGTCACTAAAGGACAACCTCAAAGAAAGATAATCCATTTTCTCTTTGAGACTAGCGAGCTTATCTCTTGGAGCTTGGGCGGATTTGTGGAGCTGCTTTACAAGACCTAGCAGATGAGCCGATTCCTTGTCTACTTCAGCCAAGGCACTCTTCACGCCTTGCGCCTCATGCTGGAGTCGGCTTATTTCCGAGTCAATGACAGAGAGACGATTCAAATACTCGAGTCTGAGGTCGCCATTGGATGATAACTTACCCATATAGGAGTGATAATCGGAAGTATGCTTATCAAATTCCAACTTGTGAAGGGTAAGAGAGGCTTGCTCATCTTCAAGTTTTTTACGAGTAGCCAAGATACTGGGAAGCTCCAAGTCTATCCTTAAAAGGCAAGTGAACATGGCTTGAAGAGTATCCGACAAACCAGAGGCCAGAAGATCTTCAGGGAATGCCTGCTTGATGTGTGAAAGAAGCAAGAGGATGGGCTTGGTTTGAATGGAGAAGGCGTCAGACTGTTCAGAAATCAAACATTCCAACTTGTCCAAACAGGTCTTGAAAGAATTAGGAAATTCTGACGAAGAGGAAGTAAACGAAGGGGAAAAGAAATCATCCAGAATACTCCTATCTGGAAAAGGAGAAGGAGGATTAACATCGCCAATAGCCGATCCTTCTAGCCGAACACGGGCATGAGAAGGGTCAGGAATAGAGAAGACGGAAAAAGAAGGAAGGGCAGTCGCTAAAGAAGCAGTCGAATCGGGAATAATCGAACCAGTATCACCGCCTCCAAGAGAATGAGAAGTCGAGCCAGACCCCAGGCCGGCCGATAAAGCATGAATCATATCAGAAACAATGGCCGGATTCTCGTCAATAGGATCAAGAGCCATAGTGTAAAGATTAGGCGATTCAGAAGGATCAGACAAAGCTGCAGCACGAGAAACCTAAGAGAGGAAGAAATAAATGTCAATAGGGTGACAGTGAACAATGTAAAAAGACAAGGGAGAGAAATGGCAGAAAACCTGATCAACAGGAAGGGGCGAACGAGTCGAGCGTCGCAGTGTCTTGGATGCAGGTTCTCCTTTCGACTTCCCCGAACCAGAAGCAGTACGCTTTCGCTTCGAAGAAGTAATAGGAGCAGACGAAATGCGTGAACGGGGCGGAAGAGACGAAACATCATCCAAAGCCCCTGCAGAACAGGAATAAGAGGAAAGTTTGAGAAAGATACACGACACACAACATAAGAAGTCAAAAAGACTTACTAAGTAAGGGGAGTAAAGGGACATCCTCTTGAGAAGAACATGAATAACCGGGGGCTGAATCAATAACCGAAAACATCATAATACCTGGGAAACCAAGAGAAATAAGGAGGTTCTGCAAATCAGTGCCGAAATTAGCATAAGAAAGAACTTTTCCCCACCAGTCACCAAAACGCTTGGTCGACAGACCAGGGCGAATATCGAAAGAACGAACTTCAAAGTTGCAAATTCGGAGAGCCCATGTACGACAAAGACTTCGACTATCCTCAGGGCCGAATCCTTTGAGGGATTTACTGTACCGATGAGGATCTCCATGAAAAGGAAGGACCACATCTTGAGCAAAGCCGAATTGACGGCTAACCAAGTGAGGATTGTAAACCTCCGAAAGAATAGGATGTTGGGGGGGAACAAACAGCGAGCAGTTAAAAACATGACGAGGAATGATACAAGCATTCTAGACTTGAGCGAATCCCGTCAGAAGGGGCCTACCAAAAGGAGGAACATTGATAGCCGAAACCCAACTACCCGGAGCGCCAGAGTAAAGGTGGCAAGAGGAGGGATCAAGTGGGGATCGGTTCATGAAATAATAAATCCATTGTTCAGTGCGCATTTCGGGAAATCAGACTCTGAGAAGATCATTGGCTGAAGGATGGGTAGTATCGAAAGGTTGGGGTTCAAACCCAGAAATATCCCTAAAATGCCAAACCAGCCAAAGGTGAAGGAACCAAAGGGGGCCATGAGATCTGTTGGAGTAACCATCAGCCCATCCATGAACTAGGGACGAAATACCAGAATACAAGTGAACCAAAAAGTAGCCGGTAAGAGGCAAATGAATATCGTCCATGATGATCTTAGCCAAAGGATAGGTTTCAAGAATAACATTCTTCGCAGGTGCGCACCAGAAGAATCGGCTAAGAAAATGCATCATAAAAGCCACGGATTCCGAATAGGGGAATTCGGGCTTAGTACCATGGTACTTATTAATCCACAAGGAAAAAGTGAGTCCCGAAGCATAGCCGGAGTTTTTCGTTGAGGGTTTTTCGGAACCAGTAACGCCCAGAACGTGCTTTCCAAGAGAGGGTAAATCTAAAAGAAGCTTGATGTCCTCAATAGTCGGAGTCATCATACCCCAGGGGAAGCAGAAACAGTTAATGGAGGAATTCCAAAAGCAAAGAAGGGCCTGAATACATTTATAATCAGTAGGGAAAGGCCGCGTGCTCAACTTAATCAAATGATTAACACCAGAGGTAACCCAAATCGATTCACAGTGAGGACGAGCCCTTTCGTACCAAGCAACATGTTCTGGAGTCACTAAAGGCCAAGTACTGAGAGGACTAAAAAGATTGGCAGAAAAGTAATCCGAAAACAAAGGGATCGTCTTCGATTCACCAAAAAGAGTAGAAGCGGAAGCTGCGGCCCCGGCAGAAGTTGCAAGAGGCCCAAGAGTAATAAGATCGCCGTCAATGGAACGAAGTGAAGAGGTATCGACGAGGGAATCTTCGACATCTTTGATTTTTTGAGAAGAAGGTGAAAGAGTCGGTTGCGCCATTAAGAAAACGACGAAAAGAAGAAAGATACAAGGAGGAATATGAAAAGAAGAAAGGAGAGTAGTTTTAAAAGATAAGGGAAAACGAAAAGACGTGACCGAATTTTAAGGAGAAGTTGGCGCACGAAAAGAATAGAAAGAGGAAATTACTCGAGCTCTTTTCAAAGCGAAAATCCGCCCAAGTAAGGAGAGCATCTGTTGGGGCCACGAGAAATAGCGGGCCACGAGAAAAAGAATTGGGCCATAAAAAAAATGGGCCGAGAGAAAGAGTTTGAGAAAAGAGAATTCAGAATCAATAGGGCCGAACAATCCAAGAGACCAAACGAAAGAATGATGCAAGAAGCAGGGGATTTCGGCCGAAATGGGACCAAGGCAGCCGAAATCAAATCAACCGATAAGAGGAAGACATAATTCGGCTTAAAGGAATCGGCCGGAGAGCGGTTATTTCAGCTCCGGCTATAAATAGGGGATGCCATGCACAGAGTCAAGAGAGATCAATCCAACCCCCAAATTCCTTTATCAAAATTACTTCTTTATCTTTACTGCTTTCTTTACAGCTTTCCTTTACAGCTTTTCCTAGACTCTAGTTTAGCTTGTAGCGGTTACTTCCAAGTCGACCGTTGTTTCTTAACAACCGGTAGTTTGGTTCTAGTTTTTTTCCGGTGAATTCGCCGTTGTTTCTTAACAACAGGTAGATTCTCCATTGTATCTTGTTGCCATTCAAATTTTAAGGAATATTCAGTCAAGTTTGGGCGTATTCAGTCAAGTTTGGGCGCATTATCGTTAATTCGGACCCGTAACCGGTTTGATCCTTTTCCGGTAGCTTCCCTTGAGGAGAAAAAGGTCCTTGGCTCATCACCAGCCAAACAACTTGTTTAAATCTTTTGAAAATAAACATTTCAATAAAATAAATGAAATTTTAAACAACATTTCAAGCACCATTTATTCTCAGTTTTAACAATTGACTACCCAACCATGGAAAAAAAACCCATTTAGTCCTATAAGTTTTTTCAATTTCCAAAACCATCCCACAAATATCTAATTAGACGAATCCGTCTCATAACTACCCTAATCATCGCCGAACCTGTCCCATAACTACCCTAATTTTTGCCGAACTCATCCCACCATTAGGGAAGTTATGGGACGGGTTCGGCGATAATTAGTGAAAAAACCCATCCATGGACCGGTTTTTTTACTAATCATCGCCGAACCCGTCCCATAACTTCCCTAATGGTGGGATTAGTTCGGCGATAATTAGGGTAGTTATGGGATGGGTTCGGCGATAATTAGCGGAAAAACTGGAAGCATGGACAGGTTCGGCTATGATTAGGGTAGTTATGGGACGGATTCGTCTAATTTGATATTTGTGGGATGGTTTTGAAAACTTTTTTAAATTATGGGATGATATGGGTTTTTTTTCCACCCAACCATGCATATGTTAAAAAAGATTTCCAGCACGCATTAAAAACTGTTTAATCATTCACTAACCCATCCCATCAGTTTAGTAACAAAGTGAACATAAAACACCAAAGTTTAGAATTATCATGCTTTTTGTAAAACTCTAACACTACAAGAAATTTGTTGGAATGCGAATGTCCTTCACCTAAAACTTCGTCGCCTGCTGGATTTCAACGACTTGTTCGTCGCCTCATGCACCAGGCGACGAACAAGGTGATAAAATACTTTCATCGCATTCCGTGAAAATTTTTGTAGTGTAAAATGGCTTTAAAAAGATTCTAAGGTTCCAAAACTCATGCTCAGCATACTTGGATTATATTTTCAAAAAAGAATGGAGCAAGAGAGAGTGAGGTTTACATTCTTGGTGTGAGCTCTCTCAAAGAACATGGAATGAAGATGAAAATGGATGTTCGAGCTTACTGGTCCTTTTGAGATTCTCACAACTTAGAAAACATGGAGAGCATTCCCTTATCTCAACACTTGTATTCTGAAAGCCAAAGAGAGAAATGAGGTAATGCTTGAATATTAATTGAGCAAATGCTTGATTTGACCACTCTGTAATGGCAGTCCATGGCCTCCATTTCTCTACGGGGAATAATTTATACGGTATAAACCCAGGAAGCTAGTTTTGGCCAGTATTTTTATCCCATGTCAGACATGGATTTGTGATTCAAATTCCTCATTTGTTCTCGTGTCCTGTGGCAGTACTCGTGTGTTCTTCCGTTCTAAATAGGAGTGGCATGGAAAAATTTAAGAGGGGTCACAAAAATATTAAACTAAAATATAAATTTATTAAATATAACAATCAACTTACAAATATTCTCTACCGTCATACATACTTTGGAACGGACTAATAACAATTCAATTCATAACATTGAGTAGTGCTTCTTTCTCTTTATAGAACAAATTAGAACATCGTTAACAAAAAATCATCACATCCAATTTTACAACTTTGGTTTTACAAGCTTTATTGTAGATAAACATTTTTCCACCGTTGGAGTTTCAAGTGCTAAAACTAAAGCCATCTTCAATTATCGGTGGACATGAATACAAAATATGCTTCATTGTTTCCACCATTAATCTAGCAAGGTCGGATATACCACTCCGAATTAGCAAATATTTTGGGTTTGTTCTGCATGCAGAGCTGTAGCTGCAAGCTGGAGCTGTAGGGAGCTGGAGCTGTAAGGAGCTGTGAGAGCTAGCTGTCAGTTCTATTTAAGTGTTTTGTACAACTAGCTGTAGCTGTGAAAAATGTATGAAATGACATAAAAGGACAAATATTTATGTAGACTATTGGGTAGTGGGTTGGTTATTGGGTTAAAATTGTGATTGCACAAAAATAAGCTCCTAGCTTATTTTTTAACTCTACTACAGGTAGCTTCTAAAAAGAAGCTTCCAAAAGCTCTCAAAAGCTCTCAAAAGCTAGTGTGCAGAACGGGGCTTTTGTTTTGAAATAAAAGCTAAAGCTACCAAAAGCTCCCAACAGCTCCCAAAAGCTGCGTGCAGAACAGACCCTTTATCTTG
Source organism: Hygrophila difformis (assembly GCA_030278955.1). Classification (NCBI taxonomy): domain Eukaryota; kingdom Viridiplantae; phylum Streptophyta; class Magnoliopsida; order Lamiales; family Acanthaceae; genus Hygrophila; species Hygrophila difformis. The sequence continues at coordinate 35,551,012 of JAOANR010000007.1, read as the reverse complement.
ATGCATCGTCAAGTTTACGCTAGAATTCCTCTCTATGTCAACTCCACTGAAATTCTTATGCCCAAATTTATATATAAAATCAATACAAATTTCCCTAGCTCAGCTATATCATACAATGTTCACAATCCTTAATTTATATCCAAAACATAAATAAAATCTAAAATTAAACAACTTTTTCAAATAGAAGCAAATAAAAAGTGCTACACTGTACAATCAATTCTTTGAGAACTTAAAATAAAATATACTTCCTCCGTTTTTTATTAACTGTAGCATTTGCAAATATACTACTATTCACACATGTACTTTGACTTAAAGTTTTATCATGTTATATAAGTTAAAATATAGTTAATTGAGATCTTGTTAGATTCGTCTCATCGAGTAGTTTTTAAATATTGAACTTTTAGAATTTTTACTTGTACCGAATTTGAGTTATTAATGATTTAAAATATGCATTGGACGACGTGCACAGTGGGTCCGTTATAATTTTTGGAAAACGGAAACGGAGGGAGTATAAATATATAGTATATACTTCACTACATATATAAACAAACACTGAGTTTGTGGAGCCAGACAGATCAACGAAAAGTCAAAAGAAATGTGTGGAATAATTGCTCTAAATCCAACTCTAACAGAGAGAGAGAGAGAGAGAACTTCGAAATAGAAAATACATACACAACAAACACACAAACAACAAAAAAAAGGGGATTGGCGATGTGGGTTGCGCAGCCAGACGGAGATGTGCAGCAGATGTGTGTTGCCAAATTAGATTTACCGTTAGATTTATACAAGACGGAGATTTGCAGTGGCAGCCGGCAACGATTTGGAATCGACGCCGAGATTACCAGGTGCGTGGTGGCGGACGCTGGACAATCGAAACAAAGAAATGGATGAGTGTGTGAGTTTTTTATTTTGCCCTTAATGCTGTCTACGGGAACTCAGATGTGAGTTTTTATTTTGCCCTAGTTTGCCATGTATGAGTTCGAGAACAAGGATTGGGGGTCCCTACAAAAATCTACTAACCGCGTGCGCTAAGGTAAGACTAAAATCTTTTTACCTTGTAAAACAAATTTAAGCGGTGTCCTGCGCGCCGTCCGCCCGTGCTAAATAGCATAGAAGATGCTAGCAAAGGCCATACATGTCATTCATTTTGCATGCCGGCAGCTCACGGATATCTTGCATGCTAAAAAGGGCACATTGGCAATGCCTTCCAGAAAAATCTCTACATTCGTGTGCCTTTAGAGGACACGCTGATACTTGAGGACGTGCAAACAAGTTCAGATTATGCCAAGTCTTACTGCCGTCTTGAGTACGCGTAGGGATACAATAACGCTCGTGTAGAGGTGTCAGGACTGGTGAGCGGGGCATTACGGGCTATAGCGCATGGCGGAAGCCTTAGGTGGCCAGCCTGTTTACGCTCGCTTTCAAATGGTCTATAATTACTTCGGCCCGGCCCAACCCACCAGTGTATTGTAGGCATGATGGGCTAGATCGCAGTTTTTCAAATTAACTAATAATTTTAATTTCTTAGTTATGTAATACCGTATTATTTATAAAAAATTAAATATATTATCGAATTTTAAAATTAAAATATAAAAATAATAAAAAATGATTTCATTATTAGTTTAATTATTAAAGTATAAATTACTTTTGAAAAATAACATCAAATTAGTACAAAAAAGTATGGAATCATATCATGTCATATTCGCATTAAAATTATTTAATTTTTAGTTGAAGTCAATTTTATAATTTTTTAATAATATTTTATTAAAAATATGAAATTACTAAATTATCAAACTAAACTTATGTGATTTCGAATTAATAGGTAACCAAACAAACGTTGTTATATTATATTAGTTTAAATTTTCAAAACAAATTTATACTTCCTCCGTTTTGAAATGTTGTTTACATTTGCTAAGGTGTTACTATTCAAACAAAGATTTTCAATTAAAATTTTATCATAGTTATAAAAGTTAAAATATAGTCAACTGAGGTCTTATTAGATTCGTCTCGTCGTGTAGTTTTTAAATATCGAACTTTTAGAATTTTTATTTGTACCGAACTTGAGTTATTAATGATTTAAAATGTGCATTGGACTGCGTGAAAAATGAGTCCGTAATAAATATTTGAATACGGAGGTAGTATTTAAAAAAAAAGACTTGGGTGGCCCCGCGTGCCGCAGACCAACACGTCAATGCCGCCGTCACCGCAGGCTGACCTGTTTATGCAGACTTTCAAACAAGACTATATATTCAACTCAGCCCCCTTTTAAAGATATGGGGGCGGACTGGCCTAATTGACCAACCTCATTTTGACACCCCTAGGCAGTAGTCACGCAGGCAAGACAAATCACGCTCCTTTTCTAAGTATGAGCAAGGTAAAAAATAATGTTAGGAAAATGTTTTCAGAATTCTATGCTCGGTAAATTCAAAAATTTCCATTCTCGTAAGAATTTATTCCTCATTCGGGAGGTAGCGGCAAAGGTGGCTGATTGCTCCAGGACCTTGGCTTTTGGGAAGTGGAACAGGTGGTGGACAACTCGTCTGGGGAATGAAAACTTTTAATATTTCGGCTGAGTCATTACTTATCAGTAATGGAGCCGGCTCGCATTGTAACACCCCGATTTTTGATAACCCAGGTTGGGATGTCACCGCCACATCTCCCAAGCAAGACGCGGTTTCTCCGAGCTTGCTAGAGAGATGCAAGACTATGGTTTTTCAGAATTTAAAACATTTCAAACAGCCCATTTAGAAATATATAACAAAGATCATTACATAGTATTATCTAAGTTGCAGCGGAAAGTAATATTTAAAAATAGATATAGCAGCGGAAATATAAATAGGGTCAACACGACCAAAACACGGGTTATACAGGCCCGTTATGCAAGTCATGTATAAAAACGAGAGTAAACGTTCCCAAAATCCCAATGCATGCTATGCTCATGTGTAAGCCTCATACTCTGAAAAGAGAAAGAGAGAAACGGTTTTGTCAGCATAAACATGCTGAGTAAGTTAACCCCTAGCATACAATAATGGGGTTTCAAAGCCTTTAATTATTTGAGAAAGAATTGACTTACATTTAGCATGTTGCAGGCACTATATAAATTAACTCGTCAAGATAATAGACTTTAATTATAAAAATCAAAGGTATGCATGCCAAATAATCACATATATAACTTGCAAGGCGATTAAATAAATTGATATAAGCCAAACCACAATTTAACAAGGATTTAATTAAATCTCGTATAAATTTCTCGTTTCGTTTCTTTTATAGATCACCCTTCGCTAGGGCTCTTATGTCCACTAGCCTCATGGTCAATATTTCACTAGGGCCCTTACGTCCGCTAGTCATACACTTGGGCCCTTATGTTCACAAGTCACATAATCAATATCGCGCTAGGGCTCTTACGTCCGCTAGACATACGCTTGGGCCCTTATGTCCACAAGCCACATAGTCAATATTGATAGTATCTAACTTGGTCAAAAATCACCAATGTTTCAAAAGAATTTAGAAAAATGTTTTTATTTGTTTAGACATATCTCGCGAATCATGTGTTTCTCAAAAGACGAGATTTTCAACATTTTAACCAAGCCATTTCCACAGTTTACGCCATCTCAGTTTAAAAATTCATTTCAAAGGAAGTCGACTTGAAATTTCTACAGTAGATCAAAAACACGCTAACGAACAACTTTCGTGTTTTAAGTTTTTCGAAATTATGTGAGGAAACGGGTGAAATTTTACAATCTTTACAAAAGCCAAAATCTGCCATAAATGTCTACACAGCGCACTGATTTTTAAAAGGGTTTTTAACATAGCAAACGACCTCCAAAATTTATGAAATTTTACAGGCACTTAAAAGACACCAAAATAAACAAGTTTTATTAGAGGCAAATTATGCAAATTCATCATGGATTAAGTCAGATTAATCCACTAAGTTTGGTTTAAAAATCTGTCGACTTTTCCTTCTTGGACACAGTGTATTCAAAACGGGTTTTCACTATCCAAACGTTAATGAAAATGCACGAAATTTTACAGATATGTTCTCAAGACATTTATCTACAACTTTTATGTTTACACCAAAGATTAGTTTTGATCACAAATGATAGAAATATGCACATCAAGTTCGATCATATAATCTGTCTCAGTTTTCGAAAGGTTCATGCACAACAGAATATGTTCGACGCGGTTTGGGGTAGCAAATCTTAATGAAAATGCATAAAATTTTACAGGGATATTCAATACTCATAGATCTACAAATTTCATATTTTGCACAAGTCTAATTCGGCCTAGATCCAAGGTCAAAATGACTAACAAGATCGAGAGTGAAATCTGCCAAGTTCAAAGTGCGAAAATAATTTCAGAGGTGTTCAGACTCGGTTTTTGGGCATCAAACTCTCACGAAAAATTATGACAATTTTACAGCATGTATATCTATGTCTTAGGAACACTTTTTATGTTTTGAGTTTTCTCGTTTGAAGACTTTTAAGTGTTCGAAAAATTCCTCCAAGAACGCTGCGCGCGTGTGAATCTCTTGTTGACAGATTTCATCGAGTTTTTCGTTAGATCTCATGTTCGGGTTAAATTTTAGCCACCAAAAACCGTATGTAAGAATTAACTTACATAATATGAGTTCTAAACAGCCCTTGGGTCGTCCGGAATCTACGGATGGCTACGAACGGATCTCCTCAACACTGTATCCTCTTCCCCTTGGCGACGAATCAAAATCGAAAGTGAAAATCTATAGTTAGATCGATTTTTTGGATTCAAAAAGGTGTAGGGAACCTAAATAAACACTCACCAACAATTTAAAATCTTGAAACCTTGCTCCACACGCCTCCTTGCTTGGATTTCGTCGTCGGGATTTCAAGAACACAAGAGGATTTGTGGTTTTTCGGTTTGAATGAGTTGGGAGGGAATATGAGAGTAAAGAGGAGTGAATTAGGGTTGTGTGATCTGATTATAGGGTATAGGATCACTTAATTTTGTCCCAAATATCCTTCCCTCCATGGTGGTTGTGTTTCCATAGTCGGGGGTTGAAAATATGGCAAGAAATCTCGAAAACGCGCAAGATGATCGTAGGCTGTCCCACGACGCGGTGGTGGCGCGGTGTAAGGCCAAACACCGCGCGGAGGGCGCGCGGCCTGGTCTGGGCGTGCGTCCGGACTGGGCCGTGCGATCCCGTCGAGTCTTTTCTCCTCTCTTTCGGGTTTCTATCCTCCTACATTTTCGGGCTCGATTATTCCGGGTCATTCTCGGATCATGATTCCTATCTTAAATCTATTTCGACTTGAAATTGATTTCGTGTTTGAAATCTTAAGTCCGTCAGTTTCGGATTTGTCGGCTTCTAATTCGTCGTCTTTTGGCTCCTGTGCAATAATTTATTTAATTAAATTATTTTCGACTTCACGGGTTCTTGGATATTTAATTCCTTCTTGAATTAAATTCCATTTCTCATTTTATCTTTAAATTATTTATTTTATTTATATATTGTATTTATTTATTTATTTATGTTACAAAATTCTAGGGTATTACAGTCTACCCCCCTTAAGAATCAACTTCGTCCTCGAAGTTGCGTTTTTAGCTTCCCTCTCGAGCTAAGAACTATGGTTCTTTTTGTTTATATTAGTTTTTTTTCTTTATTTTTGTATTGTGACTGAACTCAGAATTAAAATTTCTAAGCTGCCTACGTACCCTGTGAAGGGATCAAGCCATGACGTAGTTCAAAATAATTTGAATTTGTTTATTTATTGATTTGGGATACATAATATTCGGGTTGTTACATCCTCCCCCCTTTAAGATTACAGTTATGTCCCCATAACTGCCTACACATTATTCTCAAGAAAGTTCGGGTTTTGACCTTCTTACTTGTCAGTCTCTCCTTGCTGAAGGTTCACCAGATCTATTCTCCTTTCGATCGCCTCCTCTGGCGTTCGACATCCCCTAGCCTTGTGACCAAACTTGCCGCACTTATAGCAGGCTCCAGGCTTCGGGCACTGGCGCACCAAATGTGCATGGTTGCATCGTGGGCAGCGTGGTATGAATGCTTCACGGTTGTCATCTCTTCCATTCTCGAGACCTTTATTTTCTTTCCTTCGAGATCCATTGTCTTTCCTAGAGTTGTTATTGTTGTCTTTCCGATCATTCTTCTCAAATCCTTGAGAGTCCTTACTCGACTCACCATTTTCCTTACGCTTCAATTGCTGGATTCGAGCAATTGCTACAGCGCGATCATATATCGTCTGGAGGTTTGTGAATTGTCCTACTGCAAGTATCTCCCGGATACCAAGGTTCAGACCCATCTCGAATTTCTGAGCCTTGTCAGAATCGGTTGGTACTATCATCGTAGCAAATCGTACTAGCTCCTTGAATTTGGTGTAGTACTCTTGCACTGTTTGTGCACCTTGCTTCAGGTTGATGAATTCCTCGTATTTCGCAGTCTTGGTGCTCAGTGGGTAGAATCTTTCTCTCAAGGCTTCCTTAAGTCCTTCCCAGGTGGAGGCTTCTTCATCTTCCTCTGACTTCGTTTGAAGGTTTTGCCACCACTCATCGGCTTCGCCTCCTAAGTAGTAGGTCGCTACACGTATCTTCTCCTCGTTGGGGCATTTGATATCGTCCAAAAGTTTATCAAAGGTACGGATCCACCCCTCTAGTTTGGCGGGATCTTCCTCGCCATCATAGTGTGGTGGTTGATAAGGATTTACCAAAGCTAGATAGTTGTTTCGAGCTACTGGCGGAGGTATTGCCGCTTGTGCCCTATGCACCTCGGCGTTTCCTAATGCTACGAGTACTTCTTCTACCGCCCTTAAACGTTCATCCATGTTGTTGGGAATAAGAGGCGCTCGATCTCTTACGTTCGGAGGAATCTCATTGTTGTTGGGTGCGTTTGGGAGGTCAGTGTCAGTACCGTTTGGACTTACCTTCCTCGGCTTTCTCCTAGGTGCCATTTTCTGTTATTAAGCACGCGAAGATGAGTTTCTAATTTAGGGAACGTTAGAAGTCAGGAAAATTGAAAGATAGATCGGTAAAGAGAGATAATAGATGTGAGCAAGCTAAGTGTTCTTGATCGACGTTTAAGACTAAAGCAAAGTTTGTCTCTAGTAAGCGCTCCTAAGTCAAGGTCATGTCGAGTTCTAAAGAATGTTTATTAACATTGATAGTTCACATAAAAGAGTTAGAGTAAATGTATATATGCAATGCAAATGGTGATCCCCCCGAAGCTAATGTATATTTATATGTATCTTCCATGGGTTTAAAAAATAAGTTTATTCCATGGAGGTAATATTTTTAAAATTTAAAGATAATAATAGTAGATAAAAGTCTTGGGCCTCTATATTGGGCCAAAATAATAAATATTTGGGCTTTATTTAAAAATACAGGTATTGGGCCTTAAAACAATTGGGCTTAAAAAAAATTGAGCCCACAATAGTAAGTATATAAAGTATTGGGCTAAAAATAATTTCATGGGCTTCTTAAAAAAAATTTTGAGCTTCTAAAAATTTTTGGGCTAAAAATTTGGGCTTCTAAAAATAATAGCTTTAAAGTAATAATAATAATGGTTTGAAAATAATAGTTTAAAAATAATAATGATAATAGATTTAAAAATATTCCGGCTCTCTAAAATAATAGTTTTAAAATATTCCGGGCTCTGATACCACTTTGTAACACCCCGATTTTTGATAACCCATGTCGGGATGTCACCGCCACACCTCCCAAGCAAGACGCAGTTTCTCCGAGCTTGCTAGAGAGATGCAAGGCTATGGTTTTTCAGAATTTAAAACATTTCAAACAGCCCATTTATAAATATATAACAAAGATCATTACATAGTATTATCTAAGTTGCAGCGGAAAGTAATATTTAAATATAGATATAGCAGCGGAAATATAAATAGGGCCAACACGGCCAAAACACGGGTTATACAGGCCCGTTATGCAAGTCATGTATAAAAACGAGAGTAAACGTTCTCAAAATCCCAATGCATGCTATGCTCATGTGTAAGCCTCATACTCTGAAAAGAAAAAGAGAGAAACGATTTTGTCAGCATAAACATGCTGAGTAAGTTAACCCCTAGCATACAATAATGGGGTTTCAAAGCCTTTAATTATTTGAGAAAGAATTGACTTACATTTAGCATGTTGCAGGCACTATATAAATTAACTCGTCAAGATAATAGACTTTAATTATAAAAATCAAAGGTATGCATGCCAAATAATCACATATATAACTTGCAAGGCGATTAAATAAATTGATATAAGCCAAACCACAATTTAACAAGGATTTAATTAAATCTCGTATAAATTTCTCGTTTCGTTTCTTTTATAGATCACCCTTCGCTAGGGCTCTTATGTCCACTAGCCTCATGGTCAATATTTCACTAGGGCCCTTACGTCCGCTAGTCATACACTTGGGCCCTTATGTCCACAAGTCACATAATCAATATCGCGCTAGGGCTCTTACGTCCGCTAGACATACGCTTGGGCCCTTATGTCCACAAGCCACATAGTCAATATTGATAGTATCTAACTTGGTCAAAAATCATCAATGTTTCAAAAGAATTTAGAAAAATGTTTTTATTTGTTTAGACATATCTCGCGAATCATGTGTTTCTCAAAAGACGAGATTTTCAACATTTTAACCAAGCTATTTCCACAGTTTACGCCATCTCAGTTTAAAAATTCATTTCAAAGGAAGTCGACTTGAAATTTCTACAGTAGATCAAAAACACGCTAACGAACAATTTTCGTGTTTTAAGTTTTTCGAAATTATGTGAGGAAACGGTTGAAATTTTACAATCTTTACAAAAGCCAAAATCTGCCATAATTGTCTTCACAGCGCACTGATTTTCAAAAGAGTTTTTAACATAGCAAACGACCTCCAAAATTTATGAAATTTTACAAGCTCTTAAAAGACACCAAAATAAACAAGTTTTATTAGAGGCAAATTATGCAAATTCATCATGGATTAAGTCAGATTAATCCACTAAGTTTGGTTTAAAAATCTGTCGACTTTTCCTTCTTGGACACAGTGTATTCAAAACGGGTTTTCACTATCCAAACGTTAATGAAAATGCACGAAATATTACAGGTATGTTATCAAGACATTTATCTACAACTTTTATATTTACACCAAAGATTAGTTTTGATCAAAAGTGATAGAAATATGCACATCAAGTTCGATCATATAATCTGTCTCAGTTTTCGAAAGGTTCACGCACAACAGAATATGTTCGACGCGGTTTGGGGTAGCAAATCTTAATGAAATGCATGAAATTTTACAGGGGTATTCAGTACTCATAGATCTACAAATTTCAAGTTTTGCACAAGTCCTAATTCGGCCTAGATCTAAGGTCAAAATGACTAACAAGATCGAGAGTGAAATCTGCCAAGTTCAAAGTGCGAAAATAATTTCAGAGGTGTTTAGACTCGATTTTTGGGCATCAAACTTTCACGACAAATTATGAAAATTTTACAGCATGTATATCTATGTCTTAGGAACACTTTTTATGTTTTGAGTTTTCTCGTTTGAAGACTTTTAAGGGTTCGAAAAATTCCTCCAAGAACGCTGCGCGCGTGTGAATCTCTTGTTGACAGATTTCATCGAGTTTTTCGTTAGATCTCATGTTCGGGTTAAATTTTAGCCACCAAAAACTGTATGTAAGAATTAAATTACATAATATGAGTTCTAAACAGCCCTTGGGTCGTCCGGAATCTACGGATGGCTACGAACGGATCTTCTCAACACGGTATCCTCTTCCCCTTGGCGACGAATTGAAATCGAAAGTGAAAATCTATAGTTAGATCGATTTTTTGGATTCAAAAAGGTGTAGGGAACCTAAATAAACACTCACCAACAATTTAAAATCTTGAAACCTTGCTCCACACGCCTCCTTGCTTGGATTTCGTCGTCGGGATTTCAAGAACACAAGAGGATTTGTGGTTTTTCGGTTTGAATGAGTTGGGAGGGAATATGAGAGTAAAGAGGACTGAATTAGGGTTGTGTGATATGATTATAGGGTATAGGATCACTTAATTTCGTTCCTAATATCCTTCCCTCCATGGTGATTGTGTTTCCATAGTCGGGGGTTGAAAATATGGCAAGAAATCTCGAAAACGCGCAAGATGATCGTAGGCTGTCCCACGGCGCGGTGGTGGCGCGGTGTAAGGCCAAACACCGCGCGGAGGGCGCGCGGCCTGGTCTGGGTCGTGCGTCCGGACTGGGCCGTGCGATCCCGTCGGGTCTTTTCTCCTCTCTTTCGGGTTTCTATCCTCCTACATTTTCGGGCTCAATTATTCCGGGTCATTCTCGGATCATGATTCCTATCTTAAATCTGTTTCGACTTGAAATTGATTTCGTGTTTGAAATCTTAAGTCCGTCGGTTTCGGATTTGTCGGCTTCTAATTCGTCGTCTTTTGACTCCCGTGCAATAATTTATTTAATTAAATTATTTTCGACTTCACGAGTTCTTGGATATTTAATTCCTTCTTGAATTAATTCCATTTCTCATTTTATCTTTAAATTGTTTATTTTATTTATATATTGTATTTATTTATTTATTTATGTTACAAAATTCTCGGGTATTACACGCATGCATTCCCAGTAGTAGGCGGGGGTGTTAAGGCTACTGTAGGTGTGGGTGGGCCGATGATTGGTAGGCCTAATAATGTTTCCAGCAACATTTCTACTTATTTGGGCCATGACACTTTAGAGGTGAGGCCCAATGAGTCGAATCTCAATAGGCTGGAGTTAGTGGTGGATATCGGTGACGTTAGGGTCGTGGGTGACGATGGCCTTATGTTGCAATTAGATTCTGTTAGTGCGGGGGGAGTGGATGTCGAAGGTTTGGCAGATACCGGTGGCATAATCGGAGATGATTCAAGGGAGCAGTCGGTGCAGGATAGCGGCAACTCGATCTCACAGGGCAGGGCGGAGTTTTTAAATTCAACCGGGGAGAGGGATTTAGAATTGGCTGAGAATATACTGGAGGGAGTGAAGGGGGCCAGGGGGAGTTGAGTTGAAGTAGTCGAGTCGGTGGAGGCTGTGGCTGTGGGCAGGGAGGTGCCAGAGGAATTGAGGCTTATAGAGGACATCTTTGCGTCGCTTGTTGGAAGAACGATTAGGTCGTCCAACAGGAGCCGTTGTAGGGTAGGAGACTAGGGAGATCTAAGGGTTGGAAGAAAGGGGGTCGCCGGATTAAGCAAAACTCAACAGGCAAGGAGTTTGCACAACTACAATTTTCTACAGTGCGTCTCAAAGAGGGTGTTAGGTTGGTGAATATTTCGGAGGCGGAGGAAATTTATGATCTTGCTAAATGCCTGGGATTGGGGTGTACAGTGGGAAGGGAGGTGGCTGTGGGTAGGATTGTTGAGGAGTTGGTCTGATCCTGTTTGGGAGTTTGGGGGTGGCAGTTGAGTGCATAGAGTTTTCGATGCGGATTATAACTTGTAATGTGAGGGGTTTAAATGGTGGGGGGTGAGAAGGAGAGCGTTAAGAAGGCTTTGTCAGATGGAAAGACCAACCTTACAATGTATATAGGAAACAAAAATGGAACAAATTCGAGATAGTATTATCTTCAGGGTATGGGGTTCTCGAGGGTGTGATTTTAGGTTCCATCCATCCATTGGGAATGTTGGGGGGCTATTGGTGGTGTGGGATAAGTGCCTGGGGTCTTTCTGTGTCGAGGAGAGTGAGAATCACATGTTGTGGATCAAAGGAAAGTTACAGGGGGTAGATGGTGTCGTGAATGTGGTAAATATTCATGCGCCGAATGATCGAAAAGAAAGGGCTAATTTCTGGAATATCATCGTCCAGAATGCGGGTTAGGGAATGGAGAGTTTTGTGGTGTTTTTTAGGGGATTTCAACGCAGTACTTAGCGCGGGGGAGAGATTCGGGGCTAGTGAGGATGCCAGGGCTTCTAGAGATTTTCGAAAGTTTATTGATCAATTGGGGTTGGTCGATTTACCTATGGGTGGGGGTCAGTTTACATGGTTTGGGAGGGGTGGGAGGGCAGGGAGTAGATTGGATAGAGTGCTTGTTACGCCTGCTTGGTTGGGTCAGGTCGGCAATATAATTTAAAGAATGGGAGATTCGGTGTTGTCGGATCATTATCCTGTTGTTTTGGAGGTTAAGGAGCAGTCTTGGGGCCATAAGCCTTTTCGGTTTTTTAATTACTGGCTAGATGAGAAGGGGTTCGACAAGTTGGCCAGGGAGGCGTGGAGTGAGGCTAGGAGTGAGGGGGGTCCGAGTCATGGTGTCAATGTATGTGGTAGGCTGCGGTCGGTGAAGTCTAAAATTCTTAATTGGGAAGGTTATGGGGCCAACGCCTTAGAGCAACGGATCCAACAACTGTTGGCGGACATTGGGGAGTTGGAAGAGAATTTTCAAGGAGATGCAGTGGCGGATGAGGTGAGGCAGGCTTGGGTTGATAAAAATCGGGATCTCAAATTGGTTCTGCTGGCAGAAGAGAGGAGATGGTTGCAGAAATCACGACTCCAATGGATTAAGGAAGGTGACCTTAATACGCGGTTCTTCCACATAATCACATCTATTAATGAGCGTCGCAATTATATTGGGGCATTCAAAGTCGATGGTGTTATGGTGGATGATCCGAAAGTTGTGAAAGCTAAGGCGTTTGAGTTCTTCCAGGAAGCTTTCAAGAAACGGGATGCAGAGATATTTTCGGTAAACAATATTGGGCTGAGCAGTCTGTTGGTTGAGGACAGAGGCTGGCTGGACAGGAGCTTCTCCGAAGAAGAAGTGAAAATGGCTCTATGGAGTTGTGATGGCAACAAGGCCCCGGGCCCTGACGGTTTCAATTTGGGGTTTTTCAAGAAGTACTGGGGGTTGATCAAAGGGGAAATTATGGAATTGTTTAAGAAATTTGAGTTGGATGGTACACTACCAAGAGAAGTCGGTGGCTCGTTCATCACATTAATTCCTAAGACAGACTCTCCATTGGAATTCAGTCATTTCAGACCCATTTCCTTAGTGGGAAGCTTGTATAACATTGTGACCAAGGTTCTATCTCGACGACTTCAGGAGGTGGTTATTGAGAAGTTGGTCCGGCCAGCTCAAATGGCGTTCATTAAGGGCAGACAAATACTTGATGGGATCTTAGTCACAGCTGAAGTGATTCATTCAACAAAGGTCTCGGGCCGGAGGGGTTTTGTGGTTAAACTTGACTTTGCAAAGGCCTACGACAACGTATCTCGGGATGCATTATTCAGGGTGCTGGAGTCGATGGGATTTGGAGATAGGTGGATTAGAAGGATAAAGGAGTGTGTGACCAAGGCCACGGCTGCGGTGCTCATTAACGGAGCTCCATCGAAATTTTTCAAGTTACATAAAGGATTAAAGCAAGGGGATCCACTGTCCCCGTATCTTTTTGTTCTGTTGGTGGAAGTCGTGAACAGACTGTTTAAATAGGCGGTGGATCTTGGCATCTTTGTGGGACTGAAGACTGGGGATGAGGGGCCGGTTATCTCTCATTTGCAGTAAGCGGATGATACTCTCCTTTTCTGTGATGGTGACCTTAGCCAAGTGGTAATCATCAAAAGAATCCTAAGGTGCATATCTTTATCTACGGGACTAAGGATTAACTTCCAAAAAAGTAATATCTTTGGCATGAACTGCCCTTCTGAGTTTGTGTCCGAAGCAGCTAGCTTGTTTGGTTGTAGTGTTGGGGTATGGCCTATGAAGTATTTGGGAGTCCCGGTCGGAGGTCGGATCAATGGCATTGATTTATGGAAACCGGTATTGGCGAAGGTGGAAAAGAGGTTGGCCGGATGAAAAGGAAGGTTGCTTTCTCAAGCCGGTAGACTATGTTTAATCAAATCGGTGTTAAATAGTTTACCGGTTTACTTCTTGTCAATCTTTTAAGTGCCAAAGGCGGTTGCTGAGCAACTTGAAAAATGAAGAGACGGTTTTTTTTTTTGGAATGAATGGGATGGACAAAGGAAATTGCACACGGTGTGTTGGGATAAAATTTTTGCACACAAGGACAATGGTGGCCTACACATAAGAGACGTCCAAAATTTTAATATGACCCTCCTGCTCAAATGGAGATGGAGGTTGGACAGGAGAGCGGCCTGTGGAGGGATGCAATCGATGCCAAGTATTATGGGAAGCTCACTCCTTTGGTGCCGGAGAAGCGATCTAGTCGCTCCCTTTGGGGCAACATCTGTCAGGCGTGGGGGGCTTCAGGTCTAGGCGAGACTGTAAATCGGTACAAAATTATGGTGGGGAATGGTCTTTGGGTTCGGTTCTAGTTAGACAGGTGGGCGGTAGGTGGAGGGTGTTTGAGAGATAGGTTCCCACAGTTGTTTGCTCTAGCCGATAATAAGGCAAGGACAATTGCTGAACTAGGGGAGTGGAGAGGTTTTGTTTGGGAGTGGAGGATCAAACTTAGAAAAGAATTGTTTGGATGGGAAGTGGATACCTGGAATGATATGATGATGTTAATAGATGGAGTGCCACAGAGCTTGTATTTAGAAGACCGAGTGTGTTGGCTGGGGGAGGGGAGTGGGCGTTACACGCCTCGGTCTTGCTGGATCTATTCTGTGGGCAGTGAGGTTAATTCGCTGTGGCGACTCTTGTGGAAAATTAAATGTCTATGAAAGTTAAACTTTTGGTTTGGAAAATACTCCAAGGCGCTACCCCTGTACGTGGAAATCTTTGCTTGAGAAATTGTCTCCAGGGTACTAATGCATTATGTCCATTATGTGATAAAGCTATAGAGTCAGAGGATCACATTTTTTGTCATTGTGATTTTGTTGCACCTATTTGGTATCGAGTTGTTTCGTGGTTTGGCATTGTCTGGGCAATACCTGGTAAAGCTACACAACTTGTGACATGGTGGCTGGAGCATGACATTAGGAGTGGCTTGCGGCAGGTATGGGGGCTAACGGGCTTGGTTGTGATTTGGTCGACTTGGAAATGGAGGAATGAGGCGGTGTTCAAGGGAAAACAGTTTGTAAGCAAGGAGGTGGTGGAAGAAGTCAGGTGGCGTGTAGGGATAGGGATGGAAATAGGACCCGGCCAACCCGAGAACCGACCCGGACCCAACCCGTTTAGCTCGGTTCGGATCCGGCTTTTCGGGTCTCGGTTCGAGTCTGGTTCAGGTCCAAACTAAATTTTTTTGGGTTGGGTCGGGTCTTGGGTTTAGGGATGAACCCGGCCCAGACCCGACCCGAACCGACCCGAACCGACCCGAATAAATTTAAATGAGTAGAAACCCTAATATGTATTATTACATCCAATTTTATTACAATTCACAACACCCAGCGCAGCCTCCCTCCCGTCATCGAAGTCTCGCCCTTTCACACCTCCACTCCCTCCGACCACCCCCCAACCACTCCGACCGTCCGGTGCCGCCTCGGCGGTCCCGCGTGTATCTGCTGGCGTTACAGACCCGACCCATTGCCATCCCTATGTAGGGACATGGTGGAAGGCAGAGGAGGGTGGATTGGAGATGAACTTGGGTTGTTTGGAGCATTTCTTCCCTAGGGGGTTAAGCTGGGCGACTGGCAGACGTGTGAAGGTGCCCCGGATTGGGTTAGTTTGGGAGCATCCAGAACAAGGGTGGTGGAAAATTAATACGGACGGGTCTTCGTTGGGTAACCCCGGACCGGCTGGGATCGGGGGAGTAATTAGGGATGACAAGGGAGTTGTCATCTTCATTTTGTCGGAACATATCGGTCACAAAGACTCAACTGAAGCTGAACTCTTGGCGATCAATAGAGTTTGTGGTATTTTGGAGCGTGACCAAGGCTTCCCGTTACAACATTTGGTTTTCGAGTGCGATTCCATAAATGTGGTAGGTTGGCTGAAGAATCCAGCGTCGGTCCCATAGAGGTTTCACCCCTTAATGGCCGCCATCTTGAGGGTCCTCAACTTTGCAGGTGCTGTCCGAATACAACACATCCTTCGAGAACGTAATTCGCTGGCCGATCACTGGGCCAGGTTAGGCGCTGCTGGTGCAAACAAGGTTGAGGTTTGGTTATAATTTTGTTGTTGTATTGTTACTGAGTGTGGTGGTCGGATGTTTTGTCTGTTTTTGTAACACATTCTTATGTCTCGGGCGGCTCCAACTTTCTGATGACATGGTTGTTTTTGTTTCCTTTGTAACTGTTTGAATCTTCGTTGCAATAATAATGAGTTCCCCTAAAAAAAAAGTATAGTCTAAAAAGCAAGGATAAAAGACAGAAGGACAAGAATAAATAAAAATTGGACAAGGTGTGGACAAGGATCTTATTAAACTTCCATTTTATAATAAATTGGATCGTTTGCTACAAAAAAAAAAAAAATCTAAGCTAGACCATTTTCATGCATCCTAAACTGTGTTCCCTTTTCAGACAAGTACTTATAACTTGGATAACATGCTCTTGAGAAATGATCTTCTAAGTATCCTATTTCTCCCCCGATCACGCCCAAAAATTTGATCTAAAGCCTCAAACTCTTCCATAACTCTCAAACCTTATAAAAGGCAAAACATCCTTCAACACATCTGAGTGACCTCTATGAAAGCATTTAAAAGAAAGCGGTAAAGAAAACGTTTAAAAGTCCTATCACTCGGAAGTTTTAAAAGCATCACAATCCTTAGAATAAGAGAGCCCAGGTCTTGGTGACTGGATGCAGATCAAGAATTCCCAAACAACCGCAAGCCTCTCGCAATGCTTACGAAATCCAGGTGGTTATGAGTACAAACTAAAACAAAATAATAAATTAATCTATTTCAGATGTACTCACTCGAAACCCTATCCGAGGTTTTGGCAGAAGATGATAGCAACTTAGAAAATTATCATGGCCTATGTATTTTTCATCCAAAATAACCACTAAGCCCGTAATCGGGCTACGTGCAAATGATTAATGCTAGAATCAAACATATAGCAGTTTTAGAAGAATGATTTGATTTTGAAAGTCATTTCCTTTTTACAGACGGGTACTAAACTCCAACTTAAGCAACAGACTCTTTCGATCTAGATAAGGCATACTCGCTGACTCTGTATCTAATTCTCTAAAATCCCCCATGGTCGAAAGTAAACTGCTCATAGCTTATCAATTCACTCGTAAATCTTATCCAATATCTTATTTTAAAGAAAAATAAATTTTTGGGGAAGTTCAATATAATCCAAGTCCGTATGTAAATCAAATTCTTCATTGTCCAGGGAAAAATCCCAAAATTTAGTGTAGATTTTAAATATAATAAGTAAAGATATAGATATAGACTCAAGGACTGCCCAAAATATTAGGAAACCTGAAACCAATATGTATTTTGGATTTTTTAAATAAATATTTACAAACAAGAATATAAATTATGGTTATTGAACTCATAATTAATGTTTTGATTTTCTCAGACCTTAGGAAAGTGTGTTACTAGGACACGACGGTTGCCGCTCCCAGAATATGGGTATTAGATACTTTATATGTGAATCCAATTTCTTAGTTTCCATATTCGTTTTATTGGAAAAATATTTTATTAAAAGAATTTATGAATGAAAGAATCAAGTTAGTAGTATTAGAACAAGTTAGAGAGTTAGACAAGTATATACATGCTCAACAATCATACATCAAGAATTAAATAAATTAAAGAATAAATAAAATACTACCCGAAAGAGCAATTATTGGACTAATCTATCAATTCAACAATAATATTCACATTCCCAACAATCAAGGCAAGCAAATGAATTAAAAGAATTTAAAAGAACTAAGACCAAAATAAAATAATATATTAGTATTAAGAATAAAAATAATATTATGTGAAGTATATATATAATACTAATACTAAAAATATATGTACAAGTATATAAATAATATAAGAATACTAAAAATATGTTAAAGGAGTTATAATAATAATAATAATAATAATAATAATAATAATAATAATAATAATAATACTTAAATTTAACTTATTATATACTCCTTTCGTCCCTTCTCAAACGTCTTGTTACTGTTGGGCATGAGAATTAAGATAAAGTTGATTTGTAAGTATATGATGGAGTCCACATAGTTGTTGGAGGGGAAAATTATTTCTATTTATAGAAAGAAAGAGATTTGTAATGGGACATCCAAAATTAGTAAGTAAAACATTTGTAATGGTACAGAGAGAGTATAGGAAAAATGTATCAATTAGTCCTTTTTCTTTACAAAAAATCCAAAATGGTCCTTTTTCTATTTTTAGCCCTTATTGGTCCTCTACCTTTACCATTAATGTCCAAAATAGTCCTTTATCTTACTAAACATGTATTTTGATCTAATTAATTCCTTAATTATGTCCACATAAAATATTTAAAATTTAATTACACATATGGCATGCCTAGTAAGAAATATTAGTGAAATAATAAAATAAAAATTAATTAAAATAAATATTAAATTCAAAACTTTAATTAGAATAATATTGAATTAAATAATTAAATTTATAAATAAAAAAATGTAATACTATAAAATTAGTTAAAAGAAATATTTAAATTTAAATTTAAATTTAATATATATATATTAATTCGAATTCAAATAAATAAGTTAAATCTGTATTTATGAGATATCAATTAATTTTTTGAATTTAATTATTTAATGCATTTGATCTTTACATATTAATTTTAAATTTAAATAATTATTTTAATTAATTATATATCAAATATTTTATTCATCTTTAAATTTAATTATTTAATTTAATATTCTACTTAAAGTTTTTAAATTTAATTATTTAATTTATTTAATTTTTATTTTATGTTTATATATTTTATTTTTCACTAATATTTATGATTTGGCATTCCACATTCCATGTGGACATAATTAAGGAATTAAGTAGATTAAATTAAAGAAAATGACTATTTTGGACATTAATGGTAAAGGTAGAGGACCAATAAAGGCAAAAAACAGAAAAAGCACCATTTTGAATTTTCGGTAAAGAAAAAAGACTAATTGATACTCCATATTTTTCCGAGAGAGTATATAACAAAGCATGAATAATATATAATTTAATATAATAAAAATATACATGGTACTAAAAATAATACTCCCTCCGTCCCACGAATTGTGGCTCGTTTCTTTTGGGCACGGTAATTTATGTGGTGGGGTGTAGTGATGTTTAGTGGTTAAAGTGATGTGGGTATTTGTGTTTAAAATTTTAATGAATTTTGACTTTCTTTATTGTTTAACTTTGACAAAATATTATTGTAATGATTTAATTAGAGAAAAATATTCAACTTTGGTCTTGTTAGAATCGTCTAGATGTCTAGATTAAGAATATACTCCCTCCGTCCCACTTGAGATGTCTGGTTTGACTTTTTGGCACTGTTCATTGTTCAACTTTGACTCAATATTATTGTAAGTATATATGTGGAAAAAATAGTCGAGTTCGGTCTTGTTAGATTCGTCTAATCGTGTAGTTTAAGAATATATCTTTTACATAATTTTCACTTGTATATATTTTAAGATATTAACGATTAAAAAGGTGCATTGGATTGTGTGCAGAAATCAAACAAGACATCTTAGTTGGGACGGAGGGAGTATATTTTATATAATTTTTATTTGTACCAATTTTAAAATATGAAGAATTAAAGAAATGCAATGGACTTTGTGTAGAAAAATAAAAGTGTATTGGGAGTTGTGCAGAATAGTAAAAGTGATTACTTTTAATGAGATTCAGAAACCATTAAAATTCTAATCATATTTATATTAATTAAATTTATCTAAAAGGGAAAGTGGCCACAATTCGTGGGACAGCCCAATGAGGAATACGAGCCACAATTCGTGGGACGGAGGGAGTAGTAGTAAAGAAAAATTCAAGTAATCATTACTCCCTCTATCCCACAAAGTTTGACCCCTATTCTTTTTTAGATGTCTCATGAAGTTTGACATCTTTCCATTTTTATACTCCCTCCGTTTTTTTTAACTTCACCCATCCTGCACTGCACGCAATCCAATGCACATTTTCAATCATTAATATCTCATATTATATATAAGTAAAAATTATAAAAATTTGATATTCTAAAACTACACTATTAGACGAATCCAACAACATCTCACTTGATTATGTTTTATCTTATATAACTATTAGAAAGATGAATCAAAGTTACTTAATGAATAGTTTCTACTATTCAAAGGGAGAAGATAAAAAAAAAACGGAGGGAGTATAAATTAAATTAATATGAATTTGATTAGAATCTTTATTGGTGTCAAATTTCATTAAAAATGTTCACTTTACTATTCTCTACAAATTCCAATGCATTTTTACTTTTCTACCTTACATTTCTTATTTTCTTAATATTACAAAATTAGTATAAATAAAAAATGGTATGAAATATATATTCTAAAACTATACGATTAGAGACGATTCTAACCAAACGACTGCCGGAACTCCACCGTTGCTCTCTAATCGCGTCTCCAGGGCCCAACGCACGTGCTGTGCAGCGGCGCCTCTTCTTCTCTGCAAGGCTGGTTCACTCATTGCGGTCTCACAACCGCCGGCACTGTGATTTGTGTTTCCGGATTTATGTGGTGCAAATCAAAATATAACATATTCTTGTATATTCTTATGACTATGAAAGACAAAAAACATAAAAAAAGAAAAATGAAGATAGCTGTGTGTGCGGAAAAAATAATTTTTTAGTCATTTTTCTTTCCAAAATATCCAAATCAGTCGTTACTAATTTTTTATCCCATATAGTCCTCTACGTTTACTAATTTTTTTCAATTCTGTCCTAATTATGTAGTTAGCATGAGGTTGCTGATATGAACGAAGTATATCACATTTTACATATACCGTGGCAAATTTGGAGTCCCCACACATAACACACTATTTTAATAAATGTTTGAAGGCTGTCATAAAACGTCACTACTCTAAAAAATGACTCTAGCGGGTCAATTGAACCATTTTTCACTGGGATGATGGACACAGTTTCTACTTGGTTCGCATTGAGCCCTTCCTTATTGAGGTTACCAACCCATAAAAAACACCAACAGTTCATTTGCACGCATTATATATCACAATTGGTCTTTATTTTCTTGAGAAACACCCAAAACCACCGAGACTGAAAAGAAAATGCACAGCGGTAGCTGTTGACCAAAACTCCTATGTTATTGTTGTGAATGGTTGTTGTTTCTTTATGGTTGGGTAACCCCAATGAGGGATCAATGCGAATCATGTAGAAACTATGTCCATCATCCCAGTAAAGAAGGGTTCAATTGACCCACTAGAGCCTAGAGCTATTTATTAGAGTAGTGATATGTTATGGCTGCCTTCAAATATTTATTTCAAACATTTATTAATTTGGTGTGTTATGTGTGGAGACTCCAGATTGGCCACGGTGGATGTAAAATGGGATTTATTCGGCCACGTCAGCGACCTTAGACTAATTACGTAATTAAGATCAAATTGGAAAAAATTAGCAAACGTAGAGGACTATATGGGGTTAAAAATTACTAACGGGCCGATTTGGATATTTTGGAAAGAAAAAGGACTAAATAATCCTTTTTTTCCTGTGTGTGCTTAAAAGGGGATAGGGTTTACTTTAGTCCGTGTCTGCGCTGAAAAGGCCTCAAAGAAGGGAAGCATCATCCTGCATGAGACAAAAAGTGGGAGTGTAAAACAAGGGAAAGGTGGACTGATGCAAAGATTGGGAAAGGTAGACTCAGACACATACTCGGGCACATTTAATTTGATATGTAAATAATGGACATTTCGAGTTACCATTTGTAGATTGGGGAAGAAATAAAATTGAAAAAGGGAAACGAAGAGAGAGGAAAGAAAAGTGAGTGATGTTGTAGAAGCTGTCTAAATTGGTCTTATGCTCCGCTGCTGTCGTAGAATACAGGGATAGGTTTTGAGCTCCAATTCGTTTGTTTTATTAATGAATTAAAATAAATAAAATGGTGAATTTGTACTATTTGGCTTGTCCGAAGAACACAAGTGGGGGAAAAATGTGCAGTCCAATTAGTGCTTTCATCTACCATGTTTACCAAATTGCTCTACTTGATAATGAATAAAAATATAAAGAGTAGTAATAAGTTTAAGCTATAAGCTAAACCCCTAATAGAAAAGAATGTAGGAATAACGAAATAAAATAATGAACGAATGTATTTACAAGTACAAGTCTCCAAAAAAAAAAAGAATGAATCAAAACTATGAACTATGAACAAAGTAGTTACAAAATAATTTACAACAAAAATAACAAAAAATTAACTTATTTTTACACAAAATTACACTAAAAATTAAAAGAATGTCCAAACTATTTTTATTTACAAAATCTTTTTTTTTTTTAAATCTAGAATTGATTATTTGCTATCAAATGTGCTAATGCGCTCTTCAAAAAAAAAATGTGCTATGCTGATTTTGCCTTGCGTGGTATATAAATAGTACTCCCCGTCCCATTTATACCATCCCAAAATTTTTGGCCACGTTATTTTATGTAATAATAGTTAGTAATTAATGGAAGAGTAGATTAATGTTTAAAATAAGTGTAAATTAAAAATTCTACGTGATGTGATAAAGTAACACTACAAGAAAAAGTTCAATCGGCGACGGCAATTTTCTGTCACCGAGGCCCAAAATTCCGTCACTGTAGAGGCCGGCGACGGAACATTTCGTCGCCATATTTTTGCTGCAAATTGAAGTGCGACAGAAAAAGTGGTCGTCTCCAACCTCTACGACGGAAATAGCGACGGAAATGGATTCCGTCAGCAATGACGGCAACAGAAATTCTGTCGCGGATAGGGTCGCCGGTTAGGGGCCAAAATGCAAATTTTTTATTACTTTCGGAGATGGAAACTTTCCGTCGCCGATTCCATCGCTGGCGGAAACAATATTTTTTAAATATCCGGTGCTGGTTGTGTGCATTAGTCACCTGTTTCTAGCTCTACATCCATACATTATTATATTCACAACTCAAATTATTATATCCACAAATTATTACATACAATCTCATCAACATTCATTTACAAAGAAAATCTATAAATATAACTATAAATACAATCTAAACAGATCTACCTAAGACATACAGGAAAACATAAACTTACAAACTACAATCTCATGTCTACTTAAAAGGAAAAAAAACCCATTTAGTCCCATAAGTTTTTTTAATTTCCAAAACAGTCCCACAAATATCGAATTAGACGAATCCGTCCCATAACTACCCTAATCTTAGCCGAACCCGTCCATAAATCGGTTTTTTTGCTAATCATTGCCGAACCCGTCCCATAACTTCCCTAATGGAGGGATGGGTTCGGCGATGATTAGGGTAGTTATGGGACGGGTTCAGCAATGATTAGCAAAAAAAACCGGTTTATGGACGGGTTCGGCTAAGATTATGGTAGTTATGGGACGAATTTGTCTAATTCGATATTTGTGGGACTGTTTGGGAAATTTTTTAAACTTATGGGACGAAATGAGTTTTTTTTTCCCTACTTAAAAACTACAAGCCCATATACAGATATGGGAATAAATGCCCAATTAGTCATTTTTCTTTCTTTTTTGGCCAAATCAGTCATTTATCTATTTTTATACCCAATTAGTCCTCTACCTTTTGCCTTAATGTCCAATTTATTCATTTTTGTATAAAATAATCTTCACTTGACACTCTTTTATATTAAATTGACCATCAACCTTTTAAACTATTTCATTTTAGCCCCAAAACTTTAAATAGTGATTTTTATTAATCCATACATCAAATAAATGCCCAACATGCTTCCGTAAGAAAAATTTTAAAAAAACCTCATACCTCGGGTTTGACCGCCTTGTTACCAGGTCTTCCGAGCTCTGGGATTTTACGGACTCCTTCCAACCACACGACCGCAGCCAATGGTTCACCAGCTCTGGGCTCCTTCAGCAACAGTCAACACAGTCCTATTTCGTTTCCTACCTTTGGACGTAGCGAGGTTTGGGGCAAAAGAGTTTAATTCTAATTCTGAAAGATTATAGATATAGGAAGCCTGGATTTTTTTGAAGAAATATTAAAAATATTATTCAAACATAATTTCTCCTAATAGAGAAGACAAACACTTAGTTCCTCATGGCAGAGGATACTAGACTCTTGGGGATGTACCCCATACTATTAGAGACACAAAGGAAATTTTTGCAGAAAGAAAATATTACAAATATTTTGAAGAGTTAGGAGGATTTCCGATGCCTTCCATCTGCTTCAAATGTCTCTATTTATAGGCGCCCGCGGACTTCAATTGCGGATTCCAAATTTTCTCTAAAGCATTGTGACGTCACTGCGTTCGTCACACGCTTTGGATTACAGCTGGTTACATTATTACTGAATTATTAATCTTGGGTGGCATCTTTTGTCAACTTTCCACCTTTCTTTGTCGGCCACTAACTGCCAACTACTCCAGACTTGCTTTGTCGGCCTTTAATTATTGTATGTTGCCGACACCTCTTTTTCTCTTACATCCAACTGTTCTCACTTTGGCTTGTGAAAGTTTTTTTGGACGTTTCTTCCCCTTTTCTTGTTCGGATCCGGATTTCTTCTGAGTTACCCGAATCTTTGTGCCGAATAGGGGTTTTTCCTGTTCTGCGCAATATGAGCATATGCGGTTCTCGCATTGGCCAACATGCATCATATTGCTTGCCTTTCTTCTGGTTGACTCAGTTGCTGGCAACTTATTTTCCCAGATGAGTAGCCTTTTCTTTCCGAAAGAGGTTTCCGCGAACTTCGTACTTTTCCCTGTTAAAGAATTAATCAGGAACGATCTATTTAAATTATTGGAAAAGATTTTAAATGGATATTTGACCTTTTCCATCTCTGTGAGACAGACCCAAAATCTCCATGCTCGTCTGGTGAAGATTTCATCTTCACTGATGGAAGATACCAATGGAGCCTTGTCATTAATGGACTTGACTCTGTTGAATCCTATCATATCAGGCCTTTGCAATTTAATAAAATGAAAGACCGGGTATGAACCTTTTCCAACGATTTTTGGTGCTGCTGAAATAAACTTAAGCTCCAGAATATCTCCTCTTTGGAGGTGCGGGTTGTTCTACCATGATTCATGCACCGCGTTGCTTATCCATCCTGGAAATTTTTCTATTTCCGGGAACCCTGGTGAGGTAGTATGAACAGATGCTAATGATCCAAAATCATACCACTTTCGAACCTCTTCTGGCTTCGATCCCTCGAGCATCCAGACCCTGTTATATCTTCCGGATGTTTCAATCACCGTCTTGCTGGGGTTAATTCCCTTTCTGGAAACCAATTGTTCCCATTTTCCTTGGTAGTCCAGCTAGGCTATAGAAAGGACCTTTTCTTCTGAATTAACCTTAGAGGTGCCTGTCATTGGCCTAAGGTTGATTTCTTCCTCTTTTACCCCAGAGGCAGTAGGTTGACTTGAACAGTAATACCCGGGAATTTTACAACATAACTAAATATAATAATATAATAAATAAATAAATAAACAAATAAATCAATAAATACATTAAATAAATAACTATAGAAGAAATGAGAAATGAAATTAATTAAAAGAGATTTAATTAAACAAAAGAAATTAAATAAAGTTGAATAAGTCGTTACACGGGTATCCGATATAAATGAACTCAAGAATTCGAGCCAAAACGTAACATTTGATCCGAAAGAAATAACGACACGAAATAGGAACCCGAAGAGAGTCCGGAAATTGGAATCCGAGAGCATAGAGGGATAGAAACCCGAAAGAGAGGCGGAAAAGCACGACGGATCGCACGACCCGCCCGGACCGGAGTCCAGGCGCTAGTCGCGCGCTGGCCGCGCGCTAATATGAAGAAAGGCGCGCCAACCCCGCGCCAAGCGACAGATTCGCCCGTTGCGTGAATCTCTCGCCCGAACGCGGATTTTTCGACTTTCGGTTGAACGTCTCTCGACTCAAGACCCTTAGGGTCAGATTTTGGATGCCCTAGGATTTGGATATCTATAAATAAACCCCCTCGGAAGCCTAAACTCTTTTTCAAAACCCTACGATACTCTCTACACACACAAGTCGAAATCCCGGAGTCTACGAAGGCATCGAACACCAAGGCAGCAGCTTTGGACGAAAATCAAAGGATCTCCGACGTGTGGTAAGTTCTAGTCCATCAGATTCTTCTTAGTTTCAATCCGAAAACGGATTCTAACCCCGTCTCTTTCCTCTTTACACCCCGAATCGGATATAGAACGAGGAACCCGACGAACGGAGAGGAGAAACGGTGAACTGGAAGCCACGCCTCCGAAATAGACATCCCGGACGTTCAAAAATCAGTAAGTTAACTCTTACATGGTTTTGGGAAGAATTAAAACGTTCGAAACTAAAAGATTTAACAAGAAATCGTAAATCTGCCAACGTATGTTTTCTACCGACGCAACAGTTTTGATGAATTTTTCCCAACCTTAAAACGACTTCAAACGGAAAAACTTAAAACACGAAAAACGTTCCTGAGGCTTAGATCTATCTACTGTAAATTTTTGAGAATTTTTAGAGACGATTTGATATGAGAAAACCAACCGAAACCGAACTGCTTGAATCTAGATCTTGAAATTCTTGACAGAACTTAGGTTTGACCTTGATCACGTTTTTTACATAGGTTCCAG
Organism: Hygrophila difformis; assembly: GCA_030278955.1. Taxonomy (NCBI): domain Eukaryota; kingdom Viridiplantae; phylum Streptophyta; class Magnoliopsida; order Lamiales; family Acanthaceae; genus Hygrophila; species Hygrophila difformis. The sequence continues at coordinate 35,524,482 of JAOANR010000007.1, read as the reverse complement.
ACCGATTTAGATCTTTGGCCGAACATGAAAGTTGTAGATAATTGTCTTACGATGGTCTCTGTCAAATTTCATCAAATTTGGAGTTGAATTGCTATGGTAGAATTCGAAATCTTTAAACTGTGATACGTTAAAGTCGGACAGAATTGTACTTCTGCGAAAATTGGTGTTTTTGACCTGTTTAGGTGTCTCGGATTGGAAAAGTTAAAACACGAAAGTTGTATATCTCGACGTTTCTGAGTCAGTCGTGAAATTTTGGAATTTTTGGAATTAAATCTGATTTTAGACGAATTTTAGAGTAAACTGTGGTTTACCGGAAACAAAATCTAGAAATCTTGTTGAAACATGGAATTAACCTTTAGGGTTGAAATGAGTTGAGATACTATTTTTAAATAAAGATAATTGAGGTCAGATTTTTAAAACTAAATTCCCTTGCAAATTTGATAAATTAAAATTAGGGGTGAGTGCTCTGCAGGGTGCCCCCTAACGATTCACTTCGTGCCTTAATGGACGATGGTGACCCCACGCGCTAAACTTGAGATATGATATTGCCAAAACAGCGAAATATAGAGCCTACACTCTCGAGAATATCCACATGGGTTTCCCGAGGCTCCGGAGTGGTACTGGGTATGGCTGATACGGTTGCGGCCGCCGGGCTACCGGCTAAACTTGTTGACATCGCGATGCTATCGTGAAACTTTGAAATACCAAATCTGGAATGTAATGGGGATATTAAATTAAATTAAATTAGATTAAATTATACTTGTGTCCAATTAAATTACTTAAATGCTTTATTTAAATTATGGCTTTTATTTTGATTCATGCGAGATGTGTTGTTAAATAAAGCTCTGAAATAAATTATGCTACTGGATAGTTGATTAGATTAAACTGAATATTATGCTATTATCATGCTTTTATTTAATTATTAAAAATTAATGGCTTTTAAACCCCACGATCATGCATGTGTTAACTTACTCAGCAAGTTGTGCTGACCAAACCATTTTTATTCCTTTTTCTTACAGAGTATGTGGAATGAGCATATGTGAGCACGATCCATGCATGGGTTTTTGGGAAACATTATTTTGTTTTAAAATTCGTACTTTAGGCTATAATATGAACGGGCCTGTTTAACCCGTGTTTTGGCCATGTCGGCCTTATTTACATTTTTCGCTGCAATACTATACTAAAATATTATTTCCGCTGCGCTATGATATTATTATTTTCGAACTATATTGTATGGGCTGTTTTGAATGCTTTAAAATGTTTTAAATACTATAATACCTAGCCTTGCATCTCTTTAGTAAGCCGGAGAAACAGTGTCTTACTAGGGCGGTGTGACGGTGACGCCCCGACCTGGGTTACCAAAAACCGGGGTGTTACAAGTTGGTATCAGAGCCCGGCTATTTTTAAGGTATTATTTTTAAACTATTATTTTTTTAAACCATTATTATTTTTAAACTACTATTAATATTTTGACTATTATTTTAAATTTTCAATTATTATTTCCATGGAGAAATTTTTTTTATTTTAAAACCCATGGGAAAAATATATATATAGTGCATAAATTATTTTTGGGGGGAAAATCATCATTCGCATTTCCATATTGCATCTCTTTTATGTAGAGAACTTAGAATCTTGGCGAATTTTAACTTAGAATCTTGGCGAAGTTAACCTAGAATCTTGGCGAATATTAACTTAGACCTTTTGCTTGCACTAGATGACTTAGACGCTTGACATCAAATTAGAAACGCTCACTAGATACTGATCTTGCCGTAGTTCTAGATCGCGTTCATCTAAGCGCACGCCTAAGCATAGCAAATCTCGGCCTTAGCCATTCCTATCCTTGTACGAATTAGAAATTTCCTCATGGAAAAAAAATCTGGACAGACCTGTCCGAGTAAAAAATAAAAAAAATCGAAATAAAATAAAATAAAATAAAATAAAACCCTGAAGCGTACGACGCTTCTTAGTTCGAGCGAGCACCACGTGCGAAATTACAAAACACATATACATTTATAAAAAAAAATCGTTAAGACTATACGTTAAATTCACAAGTCCTAATCCACCCTATTTGTACCAGAATGGCACCCAGAGGAAGAGGAAGAGGAAGAACTCAACCCGCTCCCCAAACCACCACTGAAACACCTACTGAAACACCTCCTAATGTCACGGAACCGGTAGAAGAACAACCTCAAGGTGCGCAAGACGCCCCCGCACCGAACAATGTGGGCGATCGTCTTAGGGCGATAGAGGAGGTGTTGATTGCGCTCGGAAACGCGCAAGTCAACCAGGGTCAAGCTGCTGCGGTACCTCCGCCCCAAGCTCGCCCCAACTACCTAGCGATGGTGAATCCTTACCAGCCGCCCCACTACGCTGGTGAGGAGGATCCAGCTAAACTAGAAGAGTGGATCCGGACTTTCGACAAGTTGTTGGGAGCAGTTAAATGTCCGGAAGGAGAAAGAGTGCATGTCGCCTCATACTACTTGGGAGGCGAAGCTGACGAATGGTGGCAGGCGACGCAAGCCAAACTGACTGAAGATGACGAGCCCTACTCGTGGATGGAGATGATGGAATTACTTAGGGATCAATTCTATCCCTTGAGTACTAAAGCTGCCATGTACGAAGAGTTCCTGTCGCTGAAGCAAGGAGGCCAAACGGTGCAAGAATACTACACACGTTTCAAGGAGCTGGTGAGGTTCGCACCAAGGCAAGTGCCTACTGATGCGGAAAAGGCACAGAAGTTCGAGATGGGACTGAACCTGTCTGTGCGGGAGGTGATCGCGGGGGTACACTACCCCGATTTGCAAGCTGTGTACGACCGCGCTATAGCGGTAGCACGTGTGCAGCAGCTGAAGAGAAGGGTGAGTGGGGAGTCCAGCAGGGGTCCCCAAGATAAGAGAAGTCGGGACACGAGAAGCGAGAACAACACTGGAAGGAACAAACAGCGCAGAGGGTCGAATAGGCCCCAACAAAACAACACTGGGGGCTGTTTTGAATGCTTTAAAATGTTTTAAATACTGTAATACCTAGCCTTGCATCTCTTTAGTAAGCCGGAGAAACCGTGTCTTACTAGGGCGGTGTGACGGTGACGCCCCGACCTGGGTTACCAAAAACCGGGGTGTTACAAGTTGGTATCAGAGCCCGGCTATTTTTAAAGTATTATTTTTAAACTATTATTTTTTAAACCATTATTATTTTTAAACTACTTTTAATATTTTGACTATTATTTTAAATTTTCAATTATTATTTCCATGGAGAAATTTTTTTTATTTTAAAGCCCATGGGAAAAATATATATATAGTGCATAAATTATTTTTGGGGGGAAAATCATCGTTCGCATTTCCATATTGCATCTCTTTTATGTAGAGAACTTAGAATCTTGGCGAATTTTAACTTAGAATCTTGGCGAAGTTAACCTAGAATCTTGGCGAATATTAACTTAGACCTTTTGCTTGCACTAGATGACTTAGACGCTTGACATCAAATTAGAAACGCTCACTAGATACTGATCTTGCCGTAGTTCTAGATCGCGTTCATCTAAGCGCACGCCTAAGCATAGCAAATCTCGGCCTTAGCCATTCCTATCCTTGTACGAATTAGAAATTTCCTCATGGAAAAAAAATCTGGACAGACCTGTCCGAGTAAAAAATAAAAAAAAATTGAAATAAAATAAAACCCTGAAGCGTACGACGCTTCTTAGTTCGAGCGAGCACCACGTGCGAAATTACAAAACACATATACATTTATAAAAAAAAAATCGTTAAGACTATACGTTAAATTCACAAGTCCTAATCCACCCTATTTGTACCAGAATGGCACCCAGAGGAAGAGGAAGAGGAAGAACTCAACCCGCTCCCCAAACCACCACTGAAACACCTACTGAAACACCTCCTAATGTCACGGAACCGGTAGAAGAACAACCTCAAGGTGCGCAAGACGCCCCCGCACCGAACAATGTGGGCGATCGTCTTAGGGCGATAGAGGAGGTGTTGATTGCGCTCGGAAACGCGCAAGTCAACCAGGGTCAAGCTGCGGTGGTACCTCCGCCCCAAGCTCGCCCCAACTACCTGGCGATGGTGAATCCTTACCAGCCGCCCCACTACGCTGGTGAGGAGGATCCAGCTAAACTAGAAGAGTGGATCCGGACTTTCGACAAGTTGTTGGGAGCAGTTAAATGTCCGGAAGGAGAAAGAGTGCATGTCGCCTCATACTACTTGGGAGGCGAAGCTGACGACTGGTGGCAGGCGACGCAAGCCAAACTGACTGAAGATGACGAGCCCTACTCGTGGATGGAGATGATGGAATTACTTAGGGATCAATTCTATCCCTTGAGTACTAAAGCTGCCATGTACGAAGAGTTCCTGTCGCTGAAGCAAGGAGGCCAAACGGTGCAAGAATACTACACACGTTTCAAGGAGCTGGTGAGGTTCGCACCAAGGCTAGTGCCTACTGATGCGGAAAAGGCATAGAAGTTCGAGATGGGACTGAACCTGTCTGTGCGCGAGGTGATCGCGGGGGTACACTACCCCGATTTGCAAGCTGTGTACGACCGCGCTGTAGCGGTAGCACGTGTGCAGCAGCTGAAGAGAAGGGTGAGTGGGGAGTCCAGCAGGGGTCCCCAAGATAAGAGAAGTCGGGACACGAGAAGCGAGAACAACACTGGAAGGAACAAACAGCGCAGAGGGTCGAATAGGCCCCAACAAAACAACACTGGGAGAAGGTTCAACCAAGAAGATCCGGTACCACCTTGCCCGAGGTGTGGACGACCCCATCTGGCAAGGGGATGCCCGCAACAGGGCGCCTGTTTCCGATGTGGTCGAATGGGTCACGTTCGACGGGATTGCCGAACCAGGGTCGAGAACATAACGAAAAGGGACGATTTGGTCACGGGGCAAGAACAGCCTCAAAATCAAAACGGGCGGAACGGAAACAACCAAGGGTACAGACCCCCTCAAAATAGACCGCAGAACCAGAACCAGAACCAACGACCCCCGCCCCTCAGAATCAAAACCAACAACAAAATCAGCAGCCGAATGCGAATCAGCAGGGCAATCAGGGACGCCCTATGGGGAGACTTAACGTGGTGAATCAAGCGGACGTGCCTGCGCAAGGAGAAGTGATGGCAGGTACATTTTATGTTTTGAATACGCCCCTTAGAATTCTGTTTGATTCTGGAGCTAGTTACTCGATTATAGCATCAAGGATAGTGCCTGAGTTAGATCTACCTAAGTGCGAGAGAATTAGCTTAGGAATTCAATTGCCTTCTGGAGAAGTAGTGTCTTGCTCTAAACGATATAACGGAATTCCTATAGTGATAGAGAACGTAGAATTCTTCGCGAACTTGGTAGAATTTAACTTAAGAGACTTTGACATCATACTGGGGATGGATTGGTTATCCCAGTATAAGGCGGTGATCGAATGCCAAAAGCAAAAGATCACCTTGTCAAAAAGTAGGGGAAAGAGAGTTATCTTTTACTCTCAGCCCCCTAAGAAAAGTAACAAAATCGTTAGTGCACTTAAACTAAATAACTTGATGCGTAAGGGGTATGAACTATAGGCGTGCTATGTGCACAACCTTGAGGCGGAAGAGAACAAGGTTGATAGCATACCAGTGGTAAGAGAATACCCGGACGTGTTCCTTGAGGACATACCGGGCATGCCACCTGAGAGAGATCTTGAATTCACTATAGATCTCATTCCGGGAACAGAGCCTGTCTCAAAAGCTCCGTACCGGATGGCACCACTGGAAATGAAGGAGTTAAAGGAACAACTCGAGGAACTGTTAGGAAAAGGTTACATAAGACCGAGTACGTCCCCTTGGGGAGCACCGGTTTTATTTGTCAAAAAGAAAGACGGAGGACTACGTCTTTGCATAGATTATCGAGGATTAAACCAAGTGACCATCAAGAATAAATACCCCCTACCGAGAATAGAGGATCTGTTTGATCAACTGAAGGGAGCTTCAGTATTCTCGAAGATCGACTTGCGATCTGGGTATCATCAATTGAGGATCGCCGAGAAGGACATTCCGAGGACGGCGTTTCGAACGCGATATGGCCATTACGAGTTCACAGTGTTATCCTTCGGATTAACAAATGCTCCGGCCATGTTCATGAATCTCATGAACAACGTGTTCCGAGAATTGTTAGATCAGTGCGTCGTAGTGTTCATCGACGACATCCTGATCTACTCAAAGAGCGAGGAAGAGCATGCCCGACACTTACATCAAGTGTTAGAAATCTTGCGAAGAAATCAGCTATACGGCAAGCTGTCGAAATGCGATTTCTGGTTGAAAGAAGTGGCATTTCTCGGACACATATTATCCGCTGATGGAGTATCAGTGGATCCGGCAAAGGTTTCTGCCGTGACGGAGTGGACAACCCCGAAGAGTCCAACGGAAATAAGGAGTTTCCTTGGATTAGCTGGGTATTATAGACGATTTGTGAAGGAATTTTCAAGGATTGCACGTCCTTTTACCCAGCTACTGAAGAAAGGTGCAAAATACGAGTGGACCGAAGCGTGTGAGACTGCGTTTCAAGAACTGAAGAAACGACTCACAACCACACCCGTATTAACACTACCATCAGCGAATGGTGACTTCGAAGTTTATAGTGATGCTTCGAAGGAAGGTTTAGGTTGTGTCTTGATGCAAGACTCAAGAGTCGTAGCGTATGCATCACACCATCTAAAACCTCACGAGGAGAACTATACGACACATGACCTGGAGTTGGCAGCGGTCGTTTTCGCTCTAAAGATATGGAGACATTATCTTTATGGGTGGAAGTGTCGAATGTTCACCGACCACAAGAGCTTAAAATATGTATTCACTCAGAAGGAGTTGAATTTGAGACAGCGAAGGTGGTTGGAACTTATTAAAGACTACGATTTAGAGATAGCATACCACGAAGGGAAGGCGAATGTGGTAGCCGATGCCCTAAGTCGGAAAACCCAACACGTGACAAACTCGTTGGTAATTCCGCCGGCATTGTACATGGAATTGGCAAGATTGGAGTTAGAACTTGTGCATCCTGGCACAGTGACAGAAACGATCAATGCCATGGTCGTAGAAACTCCAATATTGGACGAGATTCGACTCGCTCAACCGGGCGACCCGAAACTCGAAAAGATAAAAGGGTATATTGTCGAAGGAAAGGCAATAGGATTTGCTGTCCACGAGGATGGAAGCATTCGTTTCAAAGGGAGATGGTGCGTGCCCCTTAAGTGTGCCGAGTTGAAACAAAGGTTGATGGAGGAAGGGCACAACACGCCATATTCCGTACATCCCGGAGGTGACAAGCTATACAAAGATCTAAAGAAGATCTATTGGTGGCCGGGATGAAGAAGGAAGTGGCAAATTTTGTGGCGAAATGTCTCACCTGCCAAAAGGGCAAGGCAGTGCGACATAAACCCCTAGGATTGATGCAACCACTAGAGATTTCAAGTTGGAAGTGGGATAGCATCTCGATGGACTTTGTCTCGGGATTACCTCGAACACCTAAAGGCATGAACAAAATTTGGGTGATTGTGGATAGGCTAACGAAGACAGCCACATTTATCCCAATGAAAGACACGTGGACTATGGACCAATTGGCCCGAGCCTACATCGATAATGTGGTACGACGACATGGAGTACCACATGATATCATTTCCGATAGAGACAGTAGATTTGTCTCTCATTTCTGGACGGACTTACAAAAAGCTCTCGGTACTCAAATCAAAATGAGCACCGCATTCCACCCGATGACGGATGGACAAACCGAGAGGACAATCCAAACACTAGAAGACATGCTGAGAGCATGTGTGTTGGAATTCAAAGGGAATTGGGAATCTGATTTACCCTTAATTGCGTTTTCCTATAATAATAGCTACCATGCTAGCATCGGCATGGCACCTTTCAAGGCGTTGTATGGACGAAAGTGCCGAAGCCCATTGAGCTGGGAAGAAAACGATAAGTCCGTGGTGGTGGGACCACAACTTATCGAAGACATGGCTCAACAAATCAAAGTGATTCAAGGGAAAATGAAAGCCGCACAAGACCGTCAAAAGAGTTATGCCGACGTGAGACGACGAGACCTAGAATTTCAAGTGGGAGATAGGGTCGTGCTAAAGATATCACCCATGAAGGGGGTGATGCGCTTTGGCAAACGAGGGAAGTTAAGTCCTCGATACATAGGACCTTACGAAATTCTAGAACGAGTCGGAACTCTAGCTTACCGACTGGCTTTACCGCCACAATTAGATAGAGTTCATAATGTCTTCCATGTCTCACAACTAAAGAAGTATGTGCCGGACCCGACACATGTACTTCAAGCCGAAATAATCGAACTCGATGAGGATTTGACTTATGAAGAAGTCCCAGTGCGTATTCTCGACACTAAGGAACGAGTAACGAGGAACAAAACCGTCAAAATGATCAAGGTTCTTTGGTCAAACCACGAAAGTGAGACGGCAACTTGGGAAGTAGAATCCGACATGAGAGAACGCTACCCGACATTGTTCCAAACCGATACCGACACAGTTATGGGGACATAACTGCAATCTTAAGGGGGAGAGGATGTCATACCACCTATTTTTCGTGCATCTTGGTAAACTTTTGAACTACGTTATGGCTTGATCCCTTCACCGGGTACGTAGGCAGCTTAGAAGTCTTAATTCTAAGTTCAGTCACAAAATAATAAAATAAACAAAAGACCTTAGCACGAGAGAAGCCGAAACACAACTTCGAGGACGAAGTTGATTCTTAAGGAGGGTAGACTGTAATACCCGGGAATTTTACAACATAACTAAATATAATAAATATAATAAATAAATAAATAAACAAATAAATCAATAAATACATTAAATAAATAACTATAGAAGAAATGAGAAATGAAATTAATTAAAAGAGATTTAATTAAACAAAAGAAATTAAATAAAGTTGAATAAGTCGTTACACGGGTATCCGATATAAATGAACTCAAGAATTCGAGCCAAAACGTAACATTTGATCCGAAAGAAATAACGACACGAAATAGGAACCCGAAGAGAGTCCGGAAATTGGAATCCGAGAGCATAGAGGGATAGAAACCCGAAAGAGAGGCGGAAAAGCACGACGGATCGCACGACCCGCCCGGACCGGAGTCAGGCGCTAATCGTGCGCTGGCCGCGCGCTAATATGAAGAAAGGCGCGCCAACCCCGCGCCAAGCGACAGATTCGCCCGTTGCGTGAATCTCTCGCCCGAACGCGGATTTTTCGACTTTCGGTTGAACGTCTCTCGACTCAAGACCCTTAAGGTCAGATTTTGGACGCCCTAGGACTTGGATATCTATAAATAAACCCCCTCGGAACCCTAAACTCTTTTTCAGAACCCTACGATACTCTCTACACACACAAGTCGAAATCCCGGAGTCTACGAAGGCATCGAACACCAAGGCAGCAGCTTTGGACGAAAATCAAAGGATCTCCGACGTGTGGTAAGTTCTAGTCCATCAGATTCTTCTTAGTTTCAATCCGAAAACGGATTCTAACCCCGTCTCTTTCCTCTTTACACCCCGAATCGGATATAGAACGAGGAACCCGACGAACGGAGAGGAGAAACGGTGAACTGGAAGCCACGCCTCCGAAATAGACATCCCGGACGTTCACAAATCAGTAAGTTAACTCTTACATGGTTTTGGGAAGAATTAAAACGTTCGAAACTAAAAGATTTAACAAGAAATCGTAAATCTGCCAACGTATGTTTTCTACCGACGCAACAGTTTTGATGAATTTTTCCAAACCTTAAAACGACTTCAAACGGAAAAACTTAAAACACGAAAAACGTTCCTAAGGCTTAGATCTACCTACTGTAAATTTTTGAGAATTTGTAGAGACGATTTGATATGCGAAAACCAACCAAAACCGAACTGCTTGAATCTAGATCTTGAAATTCTTGACAGAACTTAGGTTGGATCTTGATCACGTTTTTGACATAGGTTCCAGACCGATATAGATCTTTGGCCGAACATGAAAGTTGTAGATAATTGTCTTAAGATGGTCTCTGTCAAATTTCATCAAATTTGGAGTTGAATTGCTATGGTAGAATTCGAAATCTTTAAACTGTGATACGTTAAAGTCGGACAGAATTGTACTTCTGCGAAAATTGGTGTTTTTGACTTGTTTAGGTGTCTCGGATTAAAAACGTTAAAACACAAAAGTTGTAGATCTCAATGTTTCTGAGTCAGTCGTGAAATGTTGGAATTTTTGGAATTAAATCTGATTTTAGACGAATTTTAGAGTAAACTGTGGTTTACAGGAAACAAAATCTTGAAATCTTGTTGAAACATGGAATTAACCTTTAGGGTTGAAATGAGTTGAGATACTATTTTTAAATAAAGATAATTGAGGTCAGATTTTTAAAACTAAATCCCCTTGCAAACTTGATAAATTAAAATTAGGGGTGAGTGCTCTGCAGGGTGCCCCCTAACGATTCACTTCGTGCCTTAATGGACGATGGTGAGCCCGCGCGCTAAACTTGAGATATGATATTGCCAAAACGGCGAAATATAGAGCCTACACTCTCGAGAATATCCACATGGGTTTCCCGAGGCTCCGGAGTGGTACTGGGTATGGCTGATACGGTTGCGGCCGCCGGGCTACCGGCTAAACTTGTTGACATCGCGATGCTATCGTGAAACTTTGAAATACCAAATCTGGGATGTAATGGGGATATTAAATTAAATTAAATTAGATTAAATTATGCTTGTGTCCAATTAAATTACTTAAATGATTTATTTAAATTATGGCTTTTATTTTAATTCATGCGAGATGTGTTGTTAAATAAAGCTCTGAAATAAATTATGCTATTGGATAGTTGATTAGATTAAACTGAATATTATGCTATTATCATGCTTTTATTTAATTATTAAAAATTAATGGCTTTTAAACCCCACGATCATGCATGTGTTAACTTACTCAGCAAGTTGTGCTGACCAAACCATTTTTATTCCTTTTTCTTACAGAGTATGTGGAATGAGCATGTGTGAGCACGATCTATGCATGGGTTTTTGGGAAACATTATTTTGTTTTAAAATTCATACTTTAGACTATAATATGAACGGGCCTGTTTAACCCGTGTTTTGGCCATGTCGGCCTTATTTACATTTTCCGCTGCAATACTATACTTAAATATTATTTCCGTTGCGCTATGATATTATTATTTTCGAACTATATTGTATGTGCTGTTTTGAATGCTTTAAAATGTTTTAAATACTGCAATACCTAGCCTTGCATCTCTTTAGTAAGCCGGAGAAACCGTGTCTTACTAGGGCGGTGTGGCGGTGACGCCCCGACCTGGGTTACCAAAAACCGGGGTGTTACATGAACTTTTGGAAATATGACTTTCCTCTTGCTCAACATTTTTGTCGGTATCCGACAATGGTTCCTTTGAAGCAGTGCTTGAATATGCTTCTTCATATGTGACCACCTTTATTTTTTGGGCACATTTCTCTTTGTTTACCAGGGAGGCTGACGCCTTCCTGATTGGCACTAATACTGTTTCCCATAGCGCTGTCATTGCTATATGGGAGGTTCGTATATTGTTGCGGACCATGTCCACATCGCTATGTTGTATTTGGCCAGCTGCTCGTGCATTGATCTCGAGCTGTCTAAAATGCTTTGATAGTGCCTCTAGGTTTTCTCTGAGGTGCCTGAATCTTGTTATGATGGAATCTGCTTCAAATGCTTCTATCTCTCGTCAAGAAATCTGCAAGGACATTTTCATGAGATTTTATAACATCAATATCATAAGTATAATATTGACATTCAGCTTGCCATCTGATAATACGAGCTTTTTCAATTTTTGGTTCAAGTTTATTTTTTAGAAAAGCTCTAACATTGGTATTATCACCTTTAAAATAAATTTCTTTGCAAGTAAAAATAAAGGTCATTTTTTAAATGTTTTCCATACTGCAAAGAATTCTTTTTCGTTAATGTGCCAAAGTTTGGCTTGTTGTTTATTGAACAACCCTCCAGTGTATCTACAGGGTTCTTGACCCGTAGTATTTTTTCTCATGAGCACTCCTGCCCATCGAAAGTCATTAGCGTCTGTATAGACTACCAACGCATCCTCATCTTGAGGTATCGCGAGTTTCGGCAAACTATTACAGACTTGCTTTAGTTCGCGAATTCTCTTCGTATGGATTTCTTCCCATTTCCATCTAGAGCTTTCAGTCTCTTTCAGGAGTGGTCTAAAATCCTTTCTGTATTTTGCAAGGTCTTTTATAAACATACATGCAAAATTTACAACTCCCAAGAAACTCTAAAGTTGTTTCTTGTCTTTTAATATGTCAGGAAAATTGCGGATTTAGCCTTTTTCTCAGAGAGAACGAGAACAAGACCTTCCCTGTGACATGCATCTGAAAATATTTCAAGGTGTTTAATATGTTCTTTAATATTTTGAGATGCAATCAGAATGTCATCTATGTAGACGAACATAAACTCTAGATAATCCTTAAATAGATTATCCATATTTCTTTGGAATATCTGAGGGGCATTAGAAAGCCCCATTGGTATAACATTCCAAATATATTGTCCTTGTGGGGTGGAGAATGCTGTGAATTTCTTCGATTCGATCTCCATCTTAATCTGATAAAAATCAGATTTGCAATCAAATTTAGAAAACACTTTAGCACCTTTGATACAATCGATTAAGTGTTCTCTACTTGGAATGTAATAACCATCAAATTGTATTATTTTATTAATACCTTGATAGTTTATTACCAACCTGGGTTTACCTCTTTTTATTCCACCGTGATTTTTTTTACCAAGAATCCAGGGCTACTATAGTCTGAGACTCCAGGCTCGATGAGTTTAAGATCGATATGCTCTTTGATAATTTGCTGCATATCTTTCTTATGCTGCATATTCATTAAGATGGGTTTGTATCGAACATACTCATATTTATATCGTTTTTTTACCTATAGAGTAGCTTCGATCTTGTTTTTATCCCACCATGCCAGAGGATCCTCGTTAAAGTTTCTCTGGATAAGTCTTTTGACATTTTCGAGGGACAATTTAGTTTCCCCATCAATGTCTAATTAAGTTATATTTAATGACTTCATTTCCTGCATTGCTTCTTTGAAATTTATAATTTCCTTAATAGAAGCTTCATCGAATCCTTGCTGTCTAAAAGACAACAAAGCCTTACCAAACTTTTTTATCCTGCATTTTTGGATGGGTTAGTTTGGCATCATTATCACCACGTTTGCTGCGAAATACTATAGGCATTAATCTGTTGAATGCCTTTTCTCTGCACAACACCTGTATCTCATTTCCAAAACTTATGGTAAATATTAACAAATTTCTTTTGTTATCTTGAACATATTTTGTAAAGGATTCTATGAAATTATTTCCTAACAAAATATCTGCTCCTGTATCATGAAAGTAAATAGGAGGCATTTTTGCCTTATACGAAGGTGTACCAAATGCTCCTCCAATCATGATATTGGCTTGTCGAATACCCTTATTTATTACTAAAATTTTTTGGGAAAAATATCTTCCTGCAATAATAGGTAATGATTCCATAGCTTCGCTAGGGAAAACTCCTGGTTTTTCCGTGCAAATACCTGATCCTGAATCAATATAAGCTGCAAAATATTCTGACTTATATTGTTCATATAATATTCCTACAGAGATATAAATGGAAAATGGACTTGTCATTTAATTCTGATGGTGTGACCCTTCAAATTAAATTCTATACTATTATCCTTTCTTACCCATGGTTTATGATCTTCGAGAAAACTTAATCCCAAAATCATACCCCCATTGTCTTTTCCGACGGTGCCTAAGACTCTGATCTCGTGTCCTGCAATTTCAATTGTTTCTTCATAGGTTCCAATTGATGGTTGCTGCAAGTAGTATAAGTCATCACATGGAAAATGGTTAATCTTTTCAGTGATGTCAAATATTACTCGTATTTCTTTCCATCCTTCAGGGCATTTAATTTTTATATTATCCACCCCGATGGATTGAGGAGTTAGATCTTTGATGAACTCCTTTCCTTTATATGCCATAATTCTGCCTTCCGAAAAAGACATTCGACTTGCATACTCAATTCTAGCACTCGTTGATCTGTCTAGAATTGGATGATCTCTTATCTGTATGTCTACTGCTCCTAATCTTGGAATCTGGGTAGGATTTGGAGTCATGACTTTAGCAAATTCCATGAAAATTCTAGGAATTTCTATATATTCTTTCCTGAGAAATAAGTCAGAATGATGACTATTGGAAAGTGCATAAGAGATTCTATAAGTTATAGAATATGTCTTGTTCCCTTCTTTCATCAGATCTTTTATTTTGTAATCCTGATGAAGGGTTAGAACTCTGCTAAAATCTTGGTCAGCTGAGTTATAGGAAATTCTGGGATGTATGTCAAACATCAATTTCCCAGCATATAAATTTCCTACCATAGTACCAAGAAGACCATCTCTAAGGTTATTAATTCTTCTATCAGTGACTAATATATGTAATTCAGAATCAATGCCTTCTTCGAAGGTTGCCTTAATTACTACTTCGATGGCTCCTATGTGGATCCATTTCATAGTGATGGCAATTTCCTCCTTCATTCTACTTAATTCCTCAAGAATTTCTTCTTTAGGAATTAATTGCATATCCATAACATTACAAGTAAGTTCCATAGGAATTGCAAACTCATCTGCACTTACCTTGTAGATGATGTTATGTTTTCTCTGGTTGAGTCCCATCTGGTTAAGAACTCGTCCAATCCCGCCAATTCTGAATCCGTCATATGGGCTGAGGTTGGAATCTTGTCGCATTATTCTTTCCATGGTTCGATTCGATATCGTCATCCTTGAAAAGAATCCAGACAGGATTTCAGTGGTCTGAATCCTGTCCTCTTCAGTCAGACTCGGTTGAAGATCCATCTGAATATGAGTCCGAGTCACTTCTTAATTCTTCCTCATAGATGCTTTCATCTGAGGGGATGTCTTCAAACTGATAGACTGGTACCAGCTTTCCATGGTAGACCGCTTCCACGATGTCCTCGTGGCTTCGTACATTCGTATCTCACGATTCTTGGGGCAATCGGGTGAGATATGATCTCTGGTTCCACACTTCCAATAGTTGTATGAAACTTTTGACAATTTCCTACACGAGCTTTTCTAAAATATCCCAAGTTAAATATATTAAAAGAAAGGAGTTATGATTCGTGGGGAAGGGGTTTAAGGATATATTTCACTTTTTATTACTCATGTGGGGTACTCTGATTTCAAACGGCGCTGTGATCCTCTCCGGCATGAAACTTTTGACAACTTTCACGGTGCAGCCGGGATAGATAGTTTAATCTTGACCTTCGGCCTGTCACACTGAAGATCCCCGGCTTTTGGCATCATGAAGCTTATCATAGTTTCATGTCATGAAGATCCTTGCCATGAAACACACTCCCACTATATGAGTATTTTCTGAAAAATCATAATCTTGGGTTCCAATTTTATTCAGTGAAACCAATTTATGAAGATGGAGTTGGGATTAGGGATATATTATAGGTTGTCACGTTTTTATTGCTCGTGTTAAGAAACTGTGCCCCCGAAAGCGCACGGTGTCAAAAATTGCAGTAATTTATAGTAAGACCGGATCGTTCACTGGAGGATGTGCGATAGAAGCAGGGCCCACGTCATTTACTAAGATTTTCCACTCGGTTACTCGATTCAAGTTTTGCAATGGTTTCTAACAACTACTTGACAATAATTTAAACCAGATCATGAAAGCAGTAAAATTATTCTACAAAGCATGATAAAATTATATCTAAGAAAGCAATTGAAATTTATTCTATGAAAGCGGTAAGAATTATGCTAGGGAAGCAGATAAGATTATTCTAAGAAAGCAGATTTAAAATGAGATAGAAGGGATAGGGAGAAAATAATGAAGATTGGACAAGATTCAGATGAAACACAATTAAAATTCCATTTTAATGCACAGATCTTTGTTTGGGGTAGTTCGTCAGTTAGCTAACTCTCATGCTTTCTGCACTATGTTCCCTTTAACAGACAGGTACTTACAGTGAGAATTTACATGCTCTTAAGACCTCAACTTCTAAGATACCACAGATTAATAACTCCCCTTTGCAATGCCTTGCAAGAGTATGTTAACCATCTGTGGTGGACAAGCAACACCTAACATATCATTAGTTGATATGCCAAGTACTCCTATCGTCCCCCTTGTCACACCCAAAGTCCAAATCTAACCCCGAACTAATCCATAACTCTTAAACCTTACAACTGGCAGACACATCTCTGCTTCCGAGTGACCTCTATGAAAGCATTTTAAAGAAAGCGGTAAAGAAAGCAGTAAAGAAAGCATTTAAAAACCTATCGCTCAGAAGTCTTAAAAGATCATCACAATCCGTTAGTATAAAAGAGCCCCTGGTCTTGGTGACCAGATGCGGATTTAGAACTTCCCAAATATCAGTAAGCCACAGGGCTTATAACATTCGGTTAGTTATGAGATACAAACCTGAGTGGAACAGACCTATGAAGGTTTATTCCGAATGTACTCACTCAAGACTCAATTTTAGGCTTTGGTGAGAGAAGATAGTAGTTGAAAGAATACTCAACCCTACCTTAGAAATTAACCAAGGCCTATATGTTGTTCCTCTAATATTAATTATCGCATTTTATCCGAATCCAAGTGGATACTGATTCGATGCAACATTTAATAAAATATTTCCAACACACAGCAATTTTGAGAAGCAAATAGATATTTGAAAATCATTCCCTAAACAGGTACTAAACTCTCAATTTAAACACAGATCCTTTCAGTCTAGGTGAGACCTAATCGCTGACTCTGCTTCTAAGTTCTCAAAATCAACCCCCAGTAGAATATGAATTAGTCATAACTGTCGAAGTTATCCCTTACTCAGATCCGGATTTTTTAAAGTGATTTTTGCGGAAATTTATTGTGCAGCATCTGATTTAAATCGAGACTTCTATGTCAAAGGAGAAGGATCTCTAAAATAGTATAGACCACAATATCTATATAATATTATCATGCATACGGGTATATGAGAAGCAAAATAAAATACCCCAAAATATATGGATGGGGTTAGACAGAAGTTGATACACAAAGATGGATTAGCCTGAGAGGAGAAGAAATTGGCCAAAGAGAATGCCAGAAATAATTGAGGTTATCCGGACGGCAAACATCTGCTATCCGGGTCCCAAGTATTCCAGATGGAATGATTTTTAGATAGAAGAATGCCTTGAATGACGGTTGCCGCCGTCATCTTTAGGCTTATGTATCTGTGAATCTGGATGAAAACCCACATGTTCTATTACTGTAGTAATCATTAGATGACATTGGCATATATCATCTATTATTACTACAATTCTGGATTCAGGTTTGAAATTAAGATAAAGAAAAGAAAACTGTATCCGGATAGGAGTCAGCTGAGCAGCTGTCATAATCCCGGATGGACGAACCGCCAAGGCTTCCACCGAACACTATCCGAACCATGCAAAATAACAACTGGTAATTAATACTCAGAATACAAGCTAGTTATCCGTGTGGGAATACCCGCCAACATTAGTCTGATGTATTTCTTACTAGTTGTACATACACACAATGAAAGAGAAAATAGACAAGATTAAGAAAATGTTTTTGGTATTGTGTGAGTGTTAATCACACAATGATTAAGACACTAATGGGTTAAGATGTGTAATGGATAAAATTAGGTGTGATGGGCCTAAGCCCAATACACCCATGCAACTTACACAACTCAAGAAATAAAATGTTTTTGAAGTTTTAAAATAGAATGAAGAAAGCAATTCGGTCTATTGGGCAAAGAGCAGAAGAGACCGAATTGAGGATGTATGAAGTATGAAGTAACACCATACCCAATTAATCCTTGTAAAGTCATGAAGCATCCTCTAATTCGAATTGTCAAGCAATTCGGTCTAAACCAAAATGGACAGTTCGAATTGATGAAGTCATTCCTTCACTCAAATTTGGTTAAAGCATTTACCCCAAAATGAGGGTGATTCGAATTGCCAAGTCAATTCGGTTTAGACCGAATTGGCAATTCGAATTGGTAGAAACAATAAAATAAACCAAGGCATGAGGGGATGGTATGCATACAATGTGGTTTCCAATGCCAATTCGGTCTAGCTGAGTAATTCGTTCTAAACCGAATTACCTAGACCGAATTGCTTAGAGGACCACATGAAAACAACACTTTTTGCTATGCAATTCGGTCTCAAGGGCAATTCGGTATAGACCGAATTACTTAGATCGAATTGCATATAAATTTTCAGGTAAAGCATTCAACAAATGTTTTTGCCATGCAACTCCATTTTCATGGGCAATTCGGTCTAGACCGAACTACCTCAAATTGAATTGCATGTCTTTCTCTCATAAGTGTGGGTTTGGTTTACATTGTGTGGTTTATGATGGATAAGATTTACCAAATCCCTCATTTCACATCAATGTCACTTCACAGCCACACTAATGAGTGTTTTTAAGGGAAGTAGACCTAGGTTATGTGGCTAACAGGCATTGGCATGAAACAAACCTCAAAACTACAAACAAGCAATCAAAGATCAAGAACTTAAGCATCTACTGAATAAATAAGAACACATGCTTAAAAATAAGAACACCTACATTATCTAGGCAACAATAAGCTAACGAAAGAGACTGAAACAGCAACTGGAAAACATGAAAATAAATTCTAACAAGCCTAAGATTGTCTAAAACCTAAGAGCACTTATTTGAATCTCTAAGGTATGAAATCAAGCCAAAAATCCACTAGAACACATTTATTAAGAATGCAAGGCAACTAGGGCATAATAAATGCAACCTAGTTGAAACAAACAAACATTCTACCATTTATTGCTAAGGAAAGCATTAAATAGATGCCAAACACTTGAAATGAAAACCCATTTCTGGATTCTTTCTTGTATTGACACTTGAAAGCAGTAAACAACCCTAAAACCATTCATTGACTTGAAAGTAGGGTTCATCCTAAGTACAAAGCAGTGAAAATTTATGGAAATGGCTACACTAAGGGTGGTAACCAGCTTCTATGAAAAATAAACTAAGCTCAAAAGCAGTAAAACTACATTACAACCATGAAAATAAACTAACTAAACTACACTACCTACCTAACCCTTAAGGGGTGAAGAACCTTCTTCTCCTTTTTGTCTCTCAGCAACTGTCCAATTGTGTAAGGATTGGAATCTGTTTTTGTGTTGAGGAATGTCAGCTTTTATACTTCTTCTCGAAACCCTAGGCCCATCATGCATTTCTCACGTGCTTCACAGCTGCACTTTGAATGTGATTCGGTCTCCTCATGTAATTCGGTTTAGCTCGAATTGATGCAATTCGAATTGCATGAGGTCTTCTTTCTTGATCTTGAGCTGGAATGTGGTATTCATCCATCAATTCGGTCTATTAGGTAGACCGAATTGGCCTTGTCGAATTGAAGATGGCTCCTGCTTGGCTTCTTTGCTTTGAGGCAATTCGGTCTATGCAATCAATTCGGCCTAGACCGAATTGCATAAATCGAACTCCTTCTTTCCTGTTCTGCTCAAAGTCTTCTTCTTTCCATGGTGCAATTCGGTCTAGGGGTCAATTCGGTTTAGACCGAATTGCCACAGACCGAATTGGTTGCTCTTCCCTTCTCCAACACTTCTCTTTTTCTTCTTCTCTTCAGCAATTCGGTCTAATGAGCAATTGGATTTAGGTCGAATTGCAGATAGACCGAATTGGTCTTCAACACTTAACCAAAATTTCAGATTGTGGGATTTTCATTCTTTTTCCCATCTTTTTAATTTTTCTGGGCTATCTTATTCTTTTGCCCATCTTTTCATTCATTTTTCTTTTCTTTTTCCTTTATTCATGTTTTTGGATTTTTCTAACACAAATGCAAGTAAAATTGCATATTTTGTGTCTTTCATTACCAGCTTAATATTTTTACAAACTTGCATCAATCTGTCGAATTCAACTGCTTTCTTATTAAAATAAGATGGGAATACGATCGAGATGTCCGTCTCAGACACGGAAATGGATTGGAAATAATGGGCAATTTTGGCCATTATCAACATCCTCACATTTAATATTGATCGTCCCCGAGCAGTCAGAGTCAGTGCTCCTAAGAGCATGGACTCTGCATATTCAATCCATTTGCGTGGCTTCAGAAATTTCATTCTTGTTATATTGGGATAACACAATCAAAATTACAAGTATTAAACTCTCTTGATTGCAGTGTTTAGTGAAATGATACTTCTCACTTGGATAGGTATACAAATCAATCATTATTGTTAATTTTTCTTGAATATATGTATAGAAAATTTTCATTGGTTTAATTCTTGAATTCAGGCATGACATGAACATTAATCAATCAAAGCAGAGCCTCACATATAGTAGAGTCGGAAATTTCACTCACTCTCAAAGTTGGCTTTTGAAAAATACGCTCATAATCAAATTCGAATAAATTCTCCCATAAGCTTGCACTTAGACCAACTCGCCACCTACTCATTTCCTCAAATCGAGATCCCGAGGTCTTATTCAAGGTTATAACGGGGCATACGGTTGTAACATTTGGTAGGGAAGGAAATTATTAGGCTAAAAGTGACATGAATCCATTCCATCATGACTTGGCATGTTTTTACTTAAGATCTATGATCATCAATACTTTTTCTTTCTTTTGTTTTTCTTTTCTATTGCATGACATTAGACTTTGTCTAATTTGCTTTGCCAATTGCAATTTATTCATGTTGAGTGAATCTCAACTTTTTTTTTTGATCGGTTTAAGAGCACCGATTAACATTTTTGATGATTTTTTTTGATGATCATAAACTATAATGCCTTGATGGAACTGATTTGTGTACACTTGGGTTTGATTTCTTGGTCTTTTTATAAGGTTGGGAATAATAAAGTGGTTTCAAAGAAAAATTAGGCTTAAAGGCTCAACTTGGTTAATCCTAAAGGGAAAATATTTTTGGGTTTGGAATTCAAACGAAGGACAAAATTTTGGGTTTTTCTAAGTGCCTCGATCATGTACTCGATTTCGGGAATATGGCATGGTCTTGAATCGGTCCCAACTGCAAGTTCTAGTGCCCTTTAATCGAATTGATTTTCTCACATCAAAGAAATATTGAGTAAAAATGACTCGGCTCAGATCTCACATGGACGGTTTAATCATGTCACACCTTTATTCTCAAATTTAGCCTTTGAAAAATTCTTGCAAATTATTCAATCAAATTCTCAACATGAAAATTTTGCTTTTCTTCCAAGTGATCATATCATTGGATTTTTATAGCTCAAAACCTCAAGAATTTATATCATGCATATTTTTAATTGCTTTATCCCAATTTAATAGTTTGAAAATTTCGTCCTTAGCCTAAATTCAACATGTGAATTTAGGTGACAGATTTACGCTTGTTTTATGCCGGTTATTTAATTGAAAGCAGTAAAAAGACATTGTGATCATGCAAGCATGTCACAGCTTTGTTTTTGGCGTAACAGTCACTTATTCATCTTGGACTGTCACACATCTTTTTCAAAATAATTTGAGAATTCAAAACGAAATTCTCTTTGTGAAAAGCAGTAAATACTGGCTTCCAGAATACATTTCGGACCATACTAAACAACAGTTCCAAGGTTCGTTATACAACACACGACCTTAATCACTGTACTTCATCAATACATTAATTACAGGAGATACTATACATTTGGGTAAAGTTAGCATCAACAAGCAATCAAAAGATCTCCTAAATAAGGTCCCAGTTAGAATTCGATTTCTCCTCCATCTGCTCTTGCTGCTCATGATGTTCAACCTCTACTTGATGTTCAGTTTCAGCCTGCACATCTGTCTGCGGCTGTTCTTCAGGCTGTTGTTCGTGTTCCGCTTGCTCACCTCCTTGAGATATTCCCTGTTCAGACGAATTACAAGGAAATTCATGAAGCACAGCTTTGAGAAAATCATCAGAAAAGACGAGGTCAACAACATGTTGATATTCTTTTTGAGGTACCTCCTCGTCCCTCCCTGTGTTTAATTTCCCCAACTGTTCTAACATGTTATCTCCTTGATCTCCAGTAATATCAAGATCTCCCTGGAGGATTTGTTGATACGTCTTGTTTTTGAACAGGTCATCAATGGTCTCTACTTCTGCATGAGAGCTGCCACCGCTGCCCTCATTTGCCATCGCTTCTCCTTGGTTTGCCTCAACTTGTGTACCCGCTTCAGCATGCGAGTCTTCTAATTCTGTTATGTTCTCACCAGGTGCGGTGGGTTGAGATTGGGCAGCAGCTGCAGCCACTGCATTTGCAGCAACTTGATCCAGACTTTCTAAAAGTTCTGCAGTCTTTTCCTTCAACTGTTCAAAACGCTCATTGCCCTCCTGCACCATTTCCCTTATCTCTTTTGTGGGTTTGAGTCCTTCGCCGATCTCATCCACTTTTTTTTCACTCCCACTCCTCCTAGTGGCTATCTCCTTTTGCTGCTTCTTTCGATCTTTAGCCCATTCAGCCGGCTCTTCTTTTACTTTAACAGGCACGATGTTGGTTCCACTGATTATTTGACAATCATCGTCCCCAACATCGGCCTCTGTTGTGATCTCTTTTGTCTGTTTCTTCTCTAGCTCGGCTTGAATTTTCTCAGCAACTTTTCTATTCTCTTCCTCTTCTCGGGTTTTTCTGATGTTTTCTTCCATTTCAGCCTTCTTAGCCTCTTCCTCAGCTTTCTTGGCCATTTCTTCCTTCCACAGTCTGTTTTTCTTGGCCCTTTCTGCTTCTCGTTATTGCCTCCACTCTTCTTTTTCTTTGGCCATTTCTTTCTCGGCTTCTTCCTTCTCCCGCCTTTCTCTTTCAATTTGACGCTCCTTGCGGGCAGCGGCCCTTTGTTCCTCAGCCCGTTCAGCTTCCGCAATCCTTTGATCTTTCATTGCCTTTTCTGCGTCGGCTTCTTCTTGGGCCTTTCTTGCCATTTTTGCATCATATTGTTCTTGGGCTAGACGCTGCTGCTCTCTCTTGGATAGATTAACAGCATGCTCCTTGCCCCTGTTCTTTGGTGTGGAAGGTGTACCATCGAACTTGGGCACTGGTGGAAGAATCCTTGGCTGACTGGGAGGTTCTTGAATTTTGACTTGAGGTTCAGCAGGTCTTCCAGCCTTTTCTTTCTCAGCCAGTTTTATCAGTTTTCTCTTTTTCTTTGGTGGCTCTGACGCAGATTCGGTTTGGAGGGGCTCCGATTCGGTTGACTGGTGGGGTTCAGGGGTCGGGTCCTCATAATCATCGATCAACTTGTCATCAGCTTCAGTACACAGCCCCAACTCTGGCCCTTTGGTTTTCAGATACTTCTCTATAAAACTGGGCTCAGTCATTGCTGTAAGCTGGGCAGTCCATTTGGCTGCGAAATATCTACCCAAGACTCCTTGAAACCCCGTGTTATACCGTAATCGCACTTTGTTTTCTTGCAATACCTTAGGGCTTCCCAGTCCATCTCTCGCATTAGTTCGAAGAATCTGGTCTTCATGTCCGCATAGAGAGTGTCCATGATGTCTGCCTCCTTCTCATTTAGCCCTGACAAGTCCCGAACTGGTGGAATGTTCAAGTACTCCAGGCATTTGTCCTGGCTCATCAGCGGTATCTGCTTTTTCTTTCTGCCCATCCTGTCCTAATTTCTGGTTTGGTACATTGTTGTGCACTCGGCTTTCATTAACGCAAAATTGGGCATTCCAACCATTGTGGCTTCTTTGGGCTCAACCACCGGGATTCTCGTTGGTAGAAACCTTGGCATGATTTCCTCATTTCCCGGGGGTATCACCACCCCTGGATTTAACACAGATCGTCTGATGTCCTTCTCCTAGCTTCCCCATGCCTTCATGTATTCCCCCCACAGCTGCCGTATAGCTTTTGTCTTTTCTATTATTGTGTCCAACATCGGAGTGTGGTGGGCTGCTCCATAATTCAGCACAGGTTGAAGGGACTCCCAAAAGTTGTATGCCATTTCAATGTGGCGTACCTTGGCGTGATTTGCGAGCCACAGTTGCTCTTCCGGTCCGCAGATGGTCCCATTGTCAAACAGTTCTTTCTTGTATGTGAATGGGAAAGCGTCTGGCATGTAGACCATTCCAGACATCACCACTTTATGTACTGGAGGAGTTTGTTTGGCAAAAAGACTTCTGGTTTCTTTTGTGATAGCTGGTTGAATGGGGATTGGCTCGAAGGCTGCTATTTTCTTGTCCCCAAGATGCTGCTCAAGCATTCGATTCCACCTGGCCTTATGCTGAATCATCCTCCAAACAATTCTCTCGTAGTGAACTCTCGGATCGTCGAACCTCAAGTCATATCTCGCCTGGTCGAATTCGTTATTCCAGAAGTTCCACATGTGCTGGCAGAGGTCTCTTTCGAGGCCTGTAGCCCTAAGGTTTCTCTCCTCTTCTGGAATATCTCTCCACCAGTGATCTTTCATTTCAAATCTCCATTCGATCTGGTGGTCCATGTTCAGATGAAATTCATCCCTGATGGCCCTTCTGTTTGCTTCGATCTCCCTTTTCAGTCTTTCGATTTCCAAAAAGGCACGGTCCGGAGTGGTTGTTGGAAGACTCATTATGGAAGTTATCACATATTTGTCCCTGAGAAGAGAAATTGAAACTATTTTTAACAAGTTTTTGTTAAGCATATTCAAGTTGGAAAAATCAACATCCTCACATTTTGAGCCAAGCTCTAAATGTGAGTTAATTGGTTTTTTTTTACTTGAATTTATTAGATAAAAAAGACATAGAGTTGAAGTTTTAAATCCAACTCTTATTGCAACAAAACAGAGAGAGGTGAGAGAAGTAAGGATCTTGGATCCTTACAGAATTCTTCTTAGACTATAAATAGTCTAAAGTGGTTTTTGGAGTGGTCAAAGGACCAAAGAAAGGTAAAATTTCATAGGCTATTAAGCCTATGAAAGAGATTCGGATTTTTATCACTTAAAAAGTGATTTAAAATCATGTGAAATGGGTAACAAGATGATTAATGGTGATGAACAAATGCACATGACAAATTTTGCAATCACTAGTATGTAGTAATGGATCAATGAGAATAGGACAAACATGCCCAAACACAAAAAGAGCATTTTTGGATTTTTATGAGAAGTGTTGACTTGTTTATTTAATAAAATTGGGGGTGTGAGTGGTCCCCCATTTGTATTTTGTTTTGGGAAATGGGTGTTAAAGAATGAAACAAGGTGTTCCATTTGAATATTCCCCATTTAGTCCAAGGAATATAGCACAGGCCAAATACTTTTAAAAGAAAAGAACATTCTAACACTTTTTGTCTTTTTAGACATAAATGCCATACCAAAAGTGTTGGAAAAATTTTGGCATGGTTTCGTCTATAATACCATGTTTCCCGTGTGTGTAAACATCAACTTTCTAGTTGAGATATCAACTTTTCGAGTTGAGTTTGCAATTTGTGGTTAATAGGTACCCGACAAAAGTATTTATTGACAAAATAAACATACACAGTACATACATAACTCTAAACAAACACAAACAACCCATTCATACCACGATCATGCAAAAATCTAGCCACAAACTCATGCTCCAAAAACATAGATACGGCAGTGTCATCAACATGCATATCTAATCAACATTATCAAATAACCAGTAAAATAACACAGTGGTTGTAAAGGAAAACAAACCACCGTGTTTTCCATTTTCACAGATTCATAACCCCAAACACAGTCAACCAAATATGTACACAGACAACAAAAACAGGACAACAAAACTACATACAGAACAAAAACATGATTTTTGAGGGTTTTGCAACCTTCATTTTTGAAATAGGACATCCCCAACACCACGGAAAACTCAAAAATCCTAACAATGGCAGTTTCGATCAAACACACAAAAACCCTAGGTTCTGCCCATTGTGTTCTACTCTTTTTCCGACCACACCCAAACCATTCCGACCACATTCCGACCATCTCCCACTCGAAAATAATCACCATTCCCTTCCCCATTACCGATTTTGCAAAAACAATGAAAAACCAACACTGGAATCGCGAAAATGGGAGTGCGAAATCAAAAACAGAGCACTTACCAGACACTCCCAGTAGGATTAGATGAAGAAGATGCCATTTTTAAACACTTTGCGCGGAGTTGATCAAAGAAAAACTTTGGCTTGAGCTCTGGTTTCGCGAGGGAGACGAAGTTCGCGAGAGGGAATACGGGGGAAAATATCGAAGTGCGAAGAGTGAAAATGAGGGAAAAGAGGGGGAAAGAGGAATATAAAGGGGTAGGGGATATGGTAATTCGGTCTATTGGAGACCGAACCATCAATTCGGTCTAGACCGAATTGATGTGGTCTCCTAGTGTTTGTGTGAGATTCGGTCTCTCAGGCCAATTCGGTCTAGACCGAATTAGCATAGAGACCGAATTGGAAGGGGAAGCAAACACACTCTTACTGCAGTGAAGTCTTTTGAAGTCAATTCGGTTTAGACCGAATTGGTCTAAAGATCGAATTGCAGCAAGAAGACCGAATCTAGTTACTTAGGAAAATTATGGGGGATGCTTCTGTGAGGCAATTCGGTCTATATGGGCAATTCGGTCTAGATCGAATTGCCTTATAGATCGAATTGCTCACTTGCATAAATAAAACTAAGGAATCACAAATGCCTTTTGTAGATTAATTCGATCTATTCAAAATCAATTCGGTTTAGACCGAATTGCCATAGATCGAATTACTACTTGGCCAAATTTACATTAGGGTGGAGGATGTGTCTTGGAGAAGTCAATTCAGTCTCTTAGGCCAATTTGGTCTAGACCGAATTTGCTTGGAGATCGAATTAGTTAAAAGAAAATTTTCCAAGTCATACCTCCAATGCGATCTGTCTCAAACAATTCGATGTAGACCGAATTGGTTTGAGATGCAAAAATAGATCGCATTCAACACTTAGAAAAATTTTGAAATTTTTCAAATTTCAATTTTTCTGAAATTATGGGTTTTCTTAAAAATAAATAACATACTGAAGGTATACATTAAAACAGAAGTATTACTCTATGATAAAATGCTTGCATAAATTAGGTTGGATTAACATCCTCGTTTTATGGAGTTATTCCGGATTTTAAGTTTCTCTAAATTCCGAAATTACTTTCCATTAAATTTGGTATTAATCCAACCGGGAACCTGGTTTTCAAAGCTTTATCCTTCCTTTTGTTGGTTCCATGAATTCCTGCAAGGCAAACATAAGAAAAATTATCAGATTTTCTCCAAATATCAACATCCTCACATTTAGAGTCTTAGTACTCTAAATGTTTAGTTGATTTTTGGATACTTATCGTTCGAGACGGATAAACACATAATGAAATATATATATGGATATATAAATATAAATATTTATTGAGTATAGGCCGGCTCTGATGTCATTTGGACTTCCTTTCCGGGGTCGAACTGCCCTAGATACTCCTTCAACCTGTGTCCATTCACCACCAGCTCTCCTTTGTCAGTTCGAATCCTGACAGCTCCACTTTCGAACACGTGCACCACTTCATATGGCCCTTCCCATCTGGATTTAAGCTTTCCGGGGAACAGCTTTAACCTAGAGTTAAATAACAAGACATTTTGGCCAACATAGAAGTGTTTAGATTTTATGCGACGATCGTGTAACTTCTGGGTCCGCTCTTTGTAAATCCTCGAGCTTTCATAAGCTCGCGCACGTATTTCCTCGATTTCATTGAGGTCCAACTTGCGTTTACTCTGAGCAACTCGTGGGTCAAAATTAAGCGTTTTTACAGCCCAATAAGCCTTGTGCTCTAGTTCTACAGGCAAATGACAGGCTTTTCCAAAGATAAGCCTGTATGGGGACATCCCAATGGGAGTTTTGAATGCAGTGCGGTATGCCCATAGAGCATCATTGAGTCTACGTGACCAGTCTTTGCGGGTTATCCCCACAGTGGCTTCGAGTATGTATTTGATTTCGCAGTTAGATACCTCGACTTGGCCACTGGTTTGGGGATAGTAAGGCGTGCCGATCTTGTGGAGAATCCCACTTTTGCTCATGAGATTTGCAAAAGACTTGTTGACAAAGTGGGTTCCTCCATCAGATATGATCACCCTGGGTACACCAAATCTATTGAAAATGTTATTTTTCAAAAATTTGATGACTTGGTGACCATCGTTGGTTGGCAGCGCAACTGTCTCGACCCACTTGGACACGTAATCGACAGCTACCAAGATGTAGTGATTCCCATCAGATGTCGGAAATGGTCCCATGAAGTCAATACCCCATACATCGAAAATCTCAAGGACGAGAATTCCCTTTTGCGGCATTTCATCCCTCTTGGAGATATTCCCTAGTCTTTGGCATCTGTCGCAAGCCTTAACAAACGCCTTGCAATCCTCGTAGATAGTAGGCCAATAGAAACCACACTCGAGTACCTTGTGAGCTGTTCGAGTGGGGCCATGGTGACCTCCATATTCCAATTCATGACATTTTTTAGCGATTTGATAAGCCTCGTGCTCAGTTACACAATGCCTAATAATTGAATATGCACAATGCTTAAAGAGATATGGATCTTCCCAGAAGTAGCTGACTACATCTTGGCTGAACCTTGCTTTATGCTTCTTGCTCTGAAATGGTGGAGTTATTCCATATGCTAGAAAATTAGCAATGTCGGAAAACCATGGACAAGCTTGATCATGAAGATGCAAGGCAAACAGTTGCTCATCCGGGAAATTTTCATTGACGGCTATCTCATTTTTATCATTTTCTATACGAGACAAATGGTCAGCAGCACCATTGTCTCTGCCTTTTTGATAATGGCCAGAAATGACCATTATTTTCAATCCATTTCCGTGTCTGAAACGAGCATTTTGATCGCATTCCGGTCTTACATTAAGTAAGAAAGCAGTTGAATTGGACTGATTTATGCATTGAGCTGGTATGAAAAATGCATAAATATGTAATTTTATTACATATTTATGTTAAAAAAATCCAAAAACATGAGAAAAAGAAAAGAAAAGAAAAAGGAAACAAAAAGATGGGCAAAAGAATAAACAAGCCCACAAAATACAAAAAAGATGGGAAAAGATAAAAAAGCCCACAAAAAGACAATTTCGGCCCATCTGGCCCATTCAGCTCAGTATGGGAACACCCAGTCGAGGAACCCCGGTCGAGGACCATGGTTCCGCGACACAGGAGAGATTCGCGACCCAGCATGCAACATGAGGAAGAGACCAGTCTGGGAACATCCAGTCGAGGAACCCTGGTCGAGGACCATGGTTCCGCGACACGACCAAGGTTCCGCGCCACCAACACCTTGGAGGCCAAGCCACACCCCAGTCGAGGAACCCCGGTCGCGGTCCATGCTTTAGCGACACGAACATGGATAGCGACACAGACGCACCAATGGAGACACAAGACCCAGTCGAGAAGCCTTGCCACATGCAGCCCTGTCCCGCGACACGAGGTGATTCTGCGACAAAGTTGTGATGTGTGTGATGTCTTGAGACACAGTGGGCCTCAGATCAAGCCCATGGGCCTAGGGCTCCACTCCTATAAATATGAGGAGACCCCCATGAGCTCAGGGTTAGAATTTCATTCTCTTGAAGACACAGTTGGAGAATCCCTCTCTAGGTAGTTCTTAGTTTAGGTTTATTTTCATTTTTTTGTATTATTTAATTTAAGCCATAGTTTAGCTTAGCTTAGTTTAAATTTATATTATTTTCTGTTTAATTAGCATAGGTAGCCACTGTTCACAGTTCTATTTTCTGTTGTTAAGCTTGATTTAGGGTTTGTAATACCCAAATGATGGGTATTAACAAACCCCATTAATGAAATGGGAAAATATTCACCAAGTTGTGTCCCAAAATCATGAAATGGGTGCCATAAACCCATGGATTTTTACTGCTTTCCTTTTGTTTGGGTCTTTTGATCCTTATTGCTTTTTGTCTCTTATTTCTGGATATGCTGTGTGTTTAGGTGTGGTTGAACCCTAGATTAGGTTTTGCTTTATTTTAAATTCTGTTTTGGATAGATTTAATCCTGTTCTAGCATGTTCCTGTAGGTTTTTTAAATTCTGTATGGTTAGTGTAGTTTAGAATAGCTTTTTAATCCGAAATGGGGTGAGATCACACTGTTTGCCTGCTACTGTTCAACTTTGCTTTTACTGACTTGGGTCCTGAACCACCCATGTCGCTAACCGACTCCTGTCGCTAAGCCACGTTTGTCGACAGGAGGGTGTTCCGCGACATGGATGTCTAAGGACACTTGTCTTCATTCTTTGAAAACCCTTGGTCGCTAAACACCCTGTCGCAGACCCACGGTCCTCGACTCAACCATGCTTAGCGACCAGGAACCAAACTCTTGTTATTATTCTCTGCATGGCTCCTGTCGCGGAACACCCTTGTCGCGGACCCATGGTTCGCGACTCAACTTTCATTCCGAGACAGGAAATTATGCCTTGCATTTTTATTTTGAAAGCCCCAGTCGCTAGACACCCTGTCGCGGGGCCATGCTCCGCGACACAACTCCAGACTAGCGACTGGGAACCATAATACTTAGAAATTTTCCAGAGCAATCTTGTGTCGCTAAACACCTGTCGCGGACCCACGATCCGCGACACAACTTTTGCTTAGAGACACAAGGTGAACTCTGCCCAAATTTCTGTAAATCTGTCGAGGCACCCATGACGCGGGTCTAGGCCCCTGACACAATTTATGGTATCTCGACAGAATCCTCCTCCCTATTTAATCCTAAAATTCTAATCTTCTACTCTCCATTATATTGCAAAAACTCACATCTAAATCCCACGGAATAAGATGTAATACCCTAGAATTGCAATATAAGGCGTTATGCTGCCAAAATTTTGCTTCTCCATCTCCCATCTGTTAATTCATTGAACCCTCTAGTCATTAATGATTGATGATTCTAATTAGCAATAATTAAATCACTAATTGTTGTGATTAAAGGATCTTTGTTCAATTGTCATTAAAATAATTTTCTATGAACAAAATCATGATGTCCTAAACAGATAATCCGGACTGTAATTAATTATGGTAGGAGGGATTATTTAAGCCATCAATTATGGATTGATTCCATTACCTTGCATGAGAAACCAATGTCTCTCATACAAGTTCTTCTCTTTATTTTATTTCCTTTTCTTTTGTCTTTTGCATATTGTGTGTAACAATCAGTAAGGAATACACCGGACTAATGTTGGCGGGTACTCCTTCATGGATAAACTAGCTCGTATTCTGGGTATTAATTACTAAGTGTTATTTTGCATGGTCTGGATGGCAGTTAGCGGAAGCCTTGGCGGTTCGTCCTTCCGGGACTATAATAGCTGCTCAACTGATTCTCATCCAGATACAGTTTTATTTTATTTACCTTAATCTCCAACCCAAATTCCAATCTGTAACAAAACTCTGCTAATGTCTGTCAACATTAGTTGATAAGTGTTGCAGAGAGGAAGCATGTAGGTTTTTCTCTGAATTCACAGACAGTAGGGGCCCAACTGGTAGCGACACTGCCATTTTAGGGTTTCACCTGTCTAAATTCGCTTAATCCGAGTAATTGGGAAATTGGACAGTAGATGTTTACAGTCCACCTAATTATTCTGCTCTTATTCTGGTCCCTAGACCACTTCATATCTGTGTTTCACCTTCTGTCTAGACCCGCCCCTATATTTTGGGTCAGTTAATTTTACACTTCCATATATCCTTATGCATGCTACTATTATGTATTGATGTGGTCTAAAATATTTTGGGATCCTTCCCTTGGACAACAGAAGCATAGATTTAAAATAGATATTGCGTATTAAATTTCCGATAAAAATTCCTTTAAAAAATCCGGATCTGAGTAAGGGATAAATTCTTCAGTTATGACTAATTCATATTCTATCAAGGGTTGATTTTGGGAAATTAGAAGCAGAGTCAGCGATTAGGTCTCACCTAGACTGAAAGGATCTGTGTTTTAATTGAAAGTCTAGTACCTGTTCAGGGAATGGTTTTCAAATTCATTATTTTCCAAAATTGCTGTATGTTGGGAATCTGATATTAAATGTTGCACTGAGATGGGGTCCACTTGGACTCAAATACGGTGTGATAGTTAATACTAGATGGAACAACATTCGGGCCTTGGTTATTTTCTGAGATAGGGTTGAGTATTCTTTCAACTGCTATCCTCTTCTTCCAAAGCCTATCTTTGAGTCCTGAGTGAGTGCATCCGGAACGAACTAATTTATTAGTCCGTTTCATTAGTTTGTATCTCATAACCACCCGGAAGGAAGTGAACACACGAGTAGTTCACCAAGAGCCGGGAATTCTTGATCCATACCCCTTCGTACTGATGGGGAGCTGTCTTTTACTACCAGGGTCAGACCTTCAAAACCTCCGAGTGATAGGTTTTAAATGCTTTCTTTACTGCTTTCTTTAAATGCTTTCGTTAGAGGTCACTCGGTTGTATTGAGAGTTGCGTAACTGTTACTAGGATTGATAGTTAAGGGATAGATCAGGGCTTAATCAGAATCTTTGGGTGTGACATGGGAAAATGATAGTAGTACTTGGCATTTCAATAAATGATTTGTCAGGTGTTGTTTATCCACCACAGATGAAGTAACATACCCAGGCCGGGGCAGTTACAAATCTGTGGTATCTCAGAATTTGCGGTCTTAAGAACATGTAACCTCATACTGTAAGTACCTGTCTGTTAAAGGGAACGCAGCATTGAGAGCATGAGAATTAGCTATCTGATAGAATTATACCAAACAAAGATCTGTGTATAAAAATGGAAGTTTAATACTGCTGTATCTAAATCTTGTCCAATTTTGTATTCTTTCCTTCATGTCCCTTCTGTCTACATTGTGATTCAGCTTCATAGCTAGCATGATGTAAATTTTCACTGCTTTCATAGATAGTATTTATCGCAATTCTAGAATAACTTTACCCGCTTTCTAGAATAGACTTATTTGCTTTGTAGAATAAATTTAAGTGCTTTCGTACTCTAGTTTAAATTCATGTTAGTAGATGTTAACCACTTTTCAAACCAGTTGGAGCAATACGAATGGAAAATCTAGTAAAACGACGTGGGCCCTGCTTCTATCGCACATCCTCCAGTGAACGATCCGGTCTTACTATAAATTACTGCAATTTTTGACACCGTGCGCTTTCGGGCCACAGTTTCTTAACACGAGTAATAAAAACGTGACAACCTATAAATATATCCCTAATCCCAACTCCGCAATCATAAATGATTTTCAATTAAATAAAAATCAAGACCGGGGTTCTATTATTTCGAAAATACTCGTGTGGGAAATTGTCAAAAGTTTCATGGCGCCGTTGCCGGGGTTCTATAAATATAAATATTCACCCCGAAACCGATTCTAACCTGGGGAATATGCAGGTACCGTCATTCTTGAAGCCGTTGTTCTATGCAAAGGAGGAAGCAGACGTCAGCCGAAATCCCGTATAACGCAGAAATAGAAAAGACAGCTCGACGTCTTAGGGCGGAGACTAAACGAAGACGGGAACGGGAAAGACAGGCACTACTTTCACCAAGCACCACTAGCGACATCTCTGATATGGCCAACCCTGACCTTCCCCCAATCATTCCACCCAATCCACCACTTCACAACATCGAGGAAGACCCCGAAGATGCTGATAACGATGATTTGGATGATCCCCCTCCTCAGATCATACAAGGAGGCGGGAACCCACCAAACGTTGAACAGCAACACTTCGAGGCACCTCCTCCCAACCCGAACCCCCAAAACCCACCAAACAACCAACACCACCAAACCTTCCAAAACTAGCAAAATCAGCAGTACCAGAATCCCCATCAGAATCCCCCAAATCCTAATGACTTCAATGATCCGAGGAACTACTATATGCATCAGAACTACTACCCACAACAGTATCAAGGAGGAGTTGAGAACAATCAACAAGCAGCAGCCGCTGATTACATGCAGCCAATCTTGGAGCCATATTTGAACATTCCTGGACAAGCTCCGTTCTTGGCCTGGAATTTCGAATTGAAGCCGGCTCTTATCAATCTTGTTTAGAGCAACCAGTTCACAGGAGCAAGTAATGAAGATCCCCATGATCACCTGCAGACTTTCCTGGAACTGTGTGATACTATCAAGAACCAGAATGTATCTGCTAACACCATTCGATTAAGGCTGTTTCCTTTCTCTTTGACTAGCGGGGCAAGAACATGGTACAAATCACTGCCCGTGAATCAGAAGTCTACATGGGAGGACGTGATCAGAAATTTCCTGACGAAGTACTTCCCGGAGTCCAAGGTGGACGAATGCCGCTCTAAGATTACGGAATTCAAGATGAAGCCAGACGAGTCTTTATATGATGCAAAGGAACGGTTCTTCAACTTGCTCAGGAAATGCCCCCAGCATGGTTTCCATGATTGGGAGAAATTGAGAAAGTTCTATAGCGGTCTGACCCCAGCATGGAAGAACATGCTTGATGCTGCCGGTGGTCAACACCTGCTATACATTCCCATGGATCAAGCTTGGGCCAAGATTGAAGCAATGAGTGTAAACATATCTGTTCTTACTGATGATGTTAATTCCCCTCCCCCTCGTGGTTTGTGTGCTGTAGGTACAACAGAGAAATCAGATATTGAAAAGCTGCAAGAACAGGTGGCAGCATTGTCTGTTAATCAGAGCTGGGAGCTCCACTCAAGGGCAGCAAACAGATGTAATTTGTGGACTGTCAAGGTGCTCACGCAATTGACACATGCGAACAGATTACAGCTGAAAGCTGCAACTTTGCAGGGGCTTTCCCAAATAGACACCCAAACTTGTCATACTCAAACAACAATGCCCTTAATTCCCACCTCTTGAACAAGCCACAACAGCAGCAGTTCAATCCGCAGCAGAACCAAGGATTCAATCAGAACAGGGGACAGAATTTTCAGAACCCAGGTTTCAATCCCAGATCCAACAGAGACCTCCTCAAAATTTCCAACAGCCTACCCAGAACTTCCAAAATTTTCAGCCCCAACACTTCCAGCCTCAATTCATCCCTGACCAAGACCAATGGAACCAAAACCAAAATCAGAATCAAAATCAAAAGCCCCCTTCAAGGCTGGAGAATTTGATGACTGATTTTATTACTAGCCAGAAGGAGATTAACACTCAGCTGCAGGCTTCCATCAGAAATGTGGAGACCCAAGTTACTCAGATGGCTAATGAAATGCAGAAAAGTGATAAAGGAACATTGCCAAGCACTGCGGAAAAGAAGCCGCAATGCAAAGCAATAACTTTGAAATCTGGGAAGACACTGGCTGGACCAAAAGGAGTGGATGCTGGAAACACTCATGAGGAAGATGATGATCCTGTTGACAATGCTGATGAGGAAGCCATGGATGAACAAAGGGAAGCCGAACAGCAGACTGACGCTGCAAAAAGAACGGCAGAAACAGAAAACGGTAATGGTGAAGGTACAACCTCTAACCATCTGCCACCAAAACATGATAACAATAACAAGTTCATGCCTAGGGTTCCTTACCCGGCTAGACTTAAAAATAAGCAACAAGATCTGAAGTTTGAAAAATTTCTGAAAAGGCTGCGGGAAGTTGAGATTACCATTCCTTTGATTGAAATGATCTCTGAAATGCCAGTCTATGCTAAGTTCTTGAAAGAAATGATTTCAGGAAAGAGACAGGTTGAGCAGGACGAATTGGTGGTACTCAACAGCACTTGCAGTGCTATCATTCAGAAGAAGCTGCCAGAGAAGAAAGAGGATCCCGGATGCTATACATTGCCGATTCGGATTGGCCAGAACAACGCCGGAAAAGGACTGTGTGACCTCGGTTCCAGCATTAATGTTATGCCACTAACCATGGTTAAACGTCTTAAGCTTGGAGTAGTTGAACCAGTCAAAATGAGGCTCCAGCTCGCAGATAGGTCAATTACAAAGCCAATCGGGATCTTGAAAGATGTGATAATCAAAGCAGGCAGTACTCCATTTCCAGTGGATTTCATCATTCTGGACATCGAGGAGGACTTCGACATGCCTCTCATCTTAGGCAGGCCGTTCTTGGCCACAGGCGGAGCACTAATTGATGCTAAATCCGGAAGGGTAACACTTCGCGTTGATGGGGATGAAGTCATTTTCGACATGGAGCAACTGCAGAAATTCCTGAACGACAGTTCTTGTTTTTCTTTTGATGATGTAATAGTTAGGAAAGAGCTAGACTCTGGAAACAATGATGAAATGATGCTGTATGAACCTTCAAAGCAGGTACCGAAGCCTGCTGGTGCTGAGCCAAAGGAACAGTGCAGCGCCGTCCAATTTGAGGATCCTGAGTCCGGGGACCTTGAAGCATATGACGGTTGCTGATTTCACTGCACAAGGGAATGATGGCACCGAAGAGGAAGAAGAGGATCCTGTACTGATGCAGGGTCCCGAAGGTAAATCTGATCTCCCACTACCCAATTCTCGCAAATTACTCCCTTCCGTTGAATGCCCACCAGAGCTTGAACTTAAAACATTACCCGATCATCTCAAGTACGCGTTTCTCGCAGAACATAAAAAATTACCTGTGATTGTTTCGGCTAAGCTCTCCCAAGAGCAAGAAAATGCTCTGGTGGTCGTTCTTAAGAAACATGTACATGCAATAGGTTGGACCATTTCTGATATAAAAGGAATAAGCCATTCTATTTGCATGCACAGGATTTTAATGGAAGAAGAGTATAAACCCTCCCGTCAGCCTCAGAGGCGTTTGAACCCCCTCATGCAAGAAGTGGTAAGAAAGGAGGTTATCAAGCTCTTAAATGCTGGTATAATCTATCCTATTTCTGACAGCAAATGGGTTAGCCCAGTGCAGGTCGTGCCAAAACGAGGAGGGATGTGCATAACCAAGAATGAGCGAGGAGAAGAGGTTGCAACCAGGCCAGTGACCGGATGGAGAGTTTGCATCGACTACCGGAAACTGAATGAGGCCACCCGCAAGGACCATTTTCCTTTGCCTTTTATCGATCAAATGCTTGAGAGGTTGGCAGGGAGAGAATTTTATTGCTTTTTGGATGGTTATTCTGGGTATAATCAGATTTTTATTTCAAGCGAAGACCATGAAAAAACAACTTTTACCTGCCCTTATGGTACTTTTGCCTATAGGCGCATGCCATTTGGTCTTTGCAATGCACCTGCTACTTTTCAAAGATGCATGATGTCTATATTCTCTGAATTTATCGAAAAATGCATTGAGGTCTTCATGGATGACTTCTCTGTATATGGAGATACGTTTGATGAATGTTTAACTAATCTTGCTAAGATTTTAAAGAGGTGTGAGGACACTAACTTGGTTTTAAACTGGGAAAAGTGCCATTTTATGGTCACTGAGGGCATAGTGTTAGGCCATCGCATTTCTCGTGCAGGTATTGAAGTTGATCCAGCCAAAGTTTCCATCATTTCCAATCTCCCTCTCCCTAACTCGATCAAATCAATTAGGAGCTTCTTAGGGCATGCCGGTTTTTACCAGAGATTCATTAAGGATTTCTCTAAAATTGCCAAGCCGCTCACTAATCTGCTTTGTAAAGAAAATCCCTTCTTAATAAATGAAGCGTGTGTTCAAGCCTTTGACACGCTCAAGAAGATGTTGGTTTCTGCACCGATAGTGCAACCACCCGATTGGTCAATACCTTTTGAGGTAATGTGCGATGTTAGTGGTCTCGCCGTAGGCGCAGTTCTTGGACAACATAAGGATGGGAGACACTGCGTAATTCATTACGCAAGTCATGCCCTGAATGAAGCCCAAATTAACTACACCACAACGGAGAAAGAGATGTATGCTGTAATCTTCGCGTTTGATAAATTCAGACAGTATCTTATAGGTACGAAGACTATAGTATACACAGATCATTCTGCATTGAGATACTTGTTTAGCAAACAAGATGCCAAACCTCGATTAATCAGGTGGGTACTTCTGTTGCAAGAATTCGACATCATAATAAAAGATAGGCGAGGTCGAGATAATGGTGCTGCTGACCACTTATCTCGATTAGATAACGATAAAAAGGAAAAAGCCGTCAATGAAGAGTTTCCGGACGAACAGTTGTTCGCATTGCATCTGCATAATCAAGCATGTCCATGGTTTTCCAACATCGCTAACTTCTTGGCATGCGGAATAACCCCACAGTTTTCGAACTATCATCAGAAGAATAAGTTCAAACGAGATGTATTAAGTTACTTCTGGGAAGAACCTTATCTCTTCAAACACTGCGCCGATTCAATAATCAGGCGATGTGTGACCGAGCATGAAGCCTATCAAATTGTCAGAAAATGCCATGAATCAGAATATGGAGGTCACCATGGTCCCGCTCGAACGGCCCACAAGGTCCTCGAATGTGGATTTTATTGGCCTCACATCTATGAGGATTGCAGGACATTTGTGAAAGGTTGCGACAAATGCCAAAGATTAGGAAACCTCTCCAAGAGGGATGAGATGCCTCAAAAGGGAATTCTCACACTTGAGATTTTCGATGTATGGGGCATTGACTTCATGGGACTGTTCCCGCCATCTGGTGGAAACTACTATATCTTGGTAGTGTCGATTACGTGTCCAAATGGGTCGAGGCTGTCGCATTACCGACCAATGATGGTAGCCAAGTCATCAAGTTCCTCAAGAACAACATTTTTAGACGATTTGGCGTACCTAGGGTGGTGATATCTGATGGAGGAACACACTTTATTAATAAAGCTTTTGAAACTTTAATGAGTAAAAATGGAATCCTCCATAAGATAGGCATGCCTTATCATCCCCAGACTAGTGGTCAAGTCGAAGTATCCAATCGCGAAATCAAACACATACTCGAAGCCACTGTCGGGATAATCTGTAAGGATTGGGCACGTAAGCTCAATGATGCTCTATGGGCATACCGCACAGCATTTAAGACTCCCATTGGGATGTCCCCTTACAGACTTGTCTTCGGAAAAGCCTGTCATTTGCCTGTAGAGTTAGAGCATAAAGCTTACTGGGCCATCAAAACGCTAAACTTCGATCCGAAAGTTGCTCAGAGCAAACGTAAGTTGGACCTCAATGAAATTGAGGAAATACGAGCGCTAGCTTATGAAAGCTCTCGAATTTATAAGGAGCGGACCCAGAAGTTGCACGATCGCAGGATTAAGCCTAAGCATTTCTATGTTGGTCAAAATGTATTATTGTTCAATTCTAGATTGAAGCTGTTCCCTGGAAAGCTTAAATCCAGATGGGAAGGACCACATGAAGTGCTAGAAGTGTTTGAAAATGGAGCCGTCAGGATCCGAACTGACAAGGGCAACATAGTGGTGAATGGACATCGGTTAAAGGAGTACCTCGGACAATTCGATCCGGAGAAAGAAAGCCAAGCAGTGGCAGACCCGGCTTACACCCAATAAGAAACAACATTAAAAACAAAAGAATTTCATTATATATATATAGTATATTATTTCATAACAAGAAAGTACCCAAAATCAACTAAACATTTAGAGTACTAAGACTCTAAATGTGAGGATGTTGATATTTGGAGAAGATCTAATGCGTTTTATTTATCTGTCTTGCAGAAAGTTCGGAACCATCAAAAAGAGGAGCAGAAAAGTAACACGGAAAACCAGGTTCTTGGTTGGATTAATTCCATGAATTTAAGAAAATACTTCCGGAAATTGAAGCAATTTAAATCTGGAATAATTTTTGCAAACAAATGGAATTAACCCAACCTAATTTATGCAAGTGGATCTTTCTTTAATTTCAGCCCAGCGCGCTTTTGAATTATTTGGACTGAATTTATTCAGGCCCAAATCAAATAAAATGAACTCAGGCCCAACATCACATTCGGGCCCAGTTCACGAAAAATTTGAAAATTCAAAATTCATGTCGTGGAACCAACCACTGTGTCGCGAAACAATGCTCCGCGACCAGGCCTGGTCCCGCGACACAGTCGCACTTTTTACCCTTTCGATGTCGCGGAACATCTGTCGCGGTCCATGGGTCCGCGACCAGACCTTCACCCCGCGACACCTTCTTCCGTTGACTTTTCCTTGCCAGAATTCGGTCGCGAAACTCCTGTCGCAGTCCATGGTTCCGCGACCAGACTCAGACTCCGCGACTCGTGTAATGTCGCTATGCCCTGGTCGAGGAACCCTGTTCCGCGACACGGTCTGGTTTCCACGACCAGTGTTTTTAGTATTTATACCCCCCCCCCTCACCTCATTTTCCCTACACTCACGTCAGTTTTATCCAACCTCCATCTTTTCATCTTCTCCTGTTCCCTCTTCTCTCTACCGAACGAACACCACCGTGTTCTTCGCACTCAATCACTCCTTTTTCAAAGGGAAACTATGGACCGATTCTACAGGATCCTTCCAAATCTGGGACCCCTACCTCGACCTGAACCATGGAGGGCAGGGTAGAAACCCATTCTTTCTTTCCCCCCTGTCCATAACTCCCTCGGTTTTTCCTTGTTCTTTTGTCTCTATTTTGATTTTTGAGAAGCATAATGCGGTTTGTGTGTGCATTTTTGTTTTTAGTTTTTGAGGTTTTAAGTGTTCTTGGTTGCAAGCATTGTTTTGAGATCTTTTTGGATCCTTACAAAACCCATTTTCAAAACTGTCAAGAGTTAAAATGTGAGAAGTTTAAAACTTGAGAGAATAGACTAATGAACATTGGGGTGTTGTTTTGAACACCATGATGTTGTTGGTCTCTCTATTCTTGAGTTTCAGGGTTGTGTGTTTGATTTTTGTTGAATTTTTGCCTCTGATTTTGAGTTAAGGTTTCTGTAGTGTAGGTTTGAGGCATTCAAGGTGGAAGATCTTTTGGCATACTTGCTTACATGTCAGGGATCTCTTGGGGAATAAATGTTTGTGTGTTTATGGAAACATAGTACAAACACCCAATGAGAGCTTCCACTTTTTAATAAAGGTGACCTTTTGGAAAAAGACAAAAAGAGTGAATAGATTTAATATTGGACTTATGTTCTTTTTGTTCCCAATGGAACTGTAGTATGAGTAAATAGCAGTATTTTCGTCACCCAACTGCTATTCTTTTCAAAAACCCAAAATGGGACCACTCACATCCAACTTTCCTTAAATAAAACAAGTCAACCCTTTAAAAAATTAAAAATAGTGTTTGCAAATTCTTGGGGACGTTTCAACTGTTCAATGCAGTCCAAACAAACCGAGAATAGCAAATCCATTACGCCACGCCTCCATTGCACATTCCTAAATTCGAGCATTTCATCTCCATCCGTCCATCTCATTCCATTTTCAACAAGTGTCTCGAACTTGTTTAAAAAATTGGAAAATCAAACTTTTGGGCCCAATGTCCCATTAAAAATATATAGGGGCCCAATGACCCATATCTCTTCATAAAAATCTATTTTACCCATGCTGTAAATTAAAAATTCAAGTCAAAAACTTAATAATCTCACATTTAGAGCAAAACTCTAAATGTGAGGATGTTGGTTTCTAAACTTGAATAATTTCCGAAAAATTATAAAAATTGGATTCATCCCTTCTTATCTTTTCAGGGGAAATCCTCCAATCCCAGACCCAGTGCCCGGAGGAACCCATCTGCTGGATCTGCCAGAAGAGCTCCTAGGTGAGATCCTCTCCAGAATAGGAGAGGATGAGATCAGGGAAGTGTTCACTGCTCAAGAAACATGCCGGAAGCAGAGAAACGCAGGAAACCTCACCATCGTTTACAAGCGATGCGAGTTGGATACGGCTAGGGTGAGGCAGTGGCAGGGGAGGATACGGAGGCAGAAAGAAAGATTTCTGAACACGTGCACTGAGGCTGGAAACTTCAACCTCCGAATTGTTCCAGCACTCCTGGCATTTACAGAAGGGGATGAAGAGCAAGCATGTGAACTGTTGCGGCCAGGCATAGAGGACAATCACAAAGCGTCTGTCTTCACCCGTGGACTGATGCTCATGAGCAAGCTAGATGAAGGCCAGGTCAATCAGGGAATCGCAATGATAGAGAGGATGGTGACCGATCGAGAGGTCTTCAACTACACATCTACCAACACCCTCTCATGGATGGCAGACAATCATGCCCCCTACTTGTTTGCAGGGCAACCACCCCGAGTCTTCTGCAGAAGGATGCATGAACCCCTTAGAGACCACAATGGATGGTGCCTGCGCTGTGATCTGACCAGCTACGTCCACTGGCTCAGATACATGTTCTGAGAAAAGGAAGAAGGAGAAATGAATCCTAGTATGATCTAGTTCTTTTTAAGCCCTAGTATCGGTATCATATAAAGGATTTCCTCTTTTGTATGCAGGTTCACACTAACTGCATAGGAATCCTTTGAAATTAATGTAATTTATCGCTTTCCACAAATTGAACTCGAGATTGAGATCTGCAACAATCTTTATTTGCTTCTTCTTGAAAAGATGTATGACAGTCCAAGATGAATAAGTGACTGTCAGGCCAAAAATATGCTGTTGACATACCTTGTATGTTAACAGTGCCTCTTTACTGCTTTAAATTAAATAACCAGCAAAAATACGCATAAACCTGCTCTAAATTCACATGTTGAATTTAGGCTTATGATTAAATTTTTCAAACTTTTAAATTGGGATAATAAAATTGAGAACATGCATGAAATGAATTCCTAAGGTTTTGAGCTATAAAAATTTAATGATGCGATCAGCTTATTGGGTAATAAATCTGCATGTTAGAGATTTCGATTGAATAAATTGTTAGAATTAAGCTCTGATTAAATTTGAGAATATTGTATGACATGAATCAACCCAACCTTGTGAGATTTGAGCCATGAGTCACTTTTACTCATTTATTTTCTTTGATGTGTGAATCATTTTGATTAAAGGAAACTAGAACTTGCGATTGGGACCGATTCAAGACCATGTCATATTCCCAAAATCGAGCGTATGATCGAGGCACCTAGAAAAACCCAAATTTTTGGCCTTCTTTTGAATTCCAAACCCAAAAATATTTACCCTTTAGGATTAACCAAGTTGAGCCGTTAAGCCTAATTTTTCTTTGAAACCCACTATATTTTTTCTAGCCTACAAAAAGACCAAAATATTCAAACCCAAATGTGCAAGAATAAATTTTATCAAGGCATTACAATTTTTGATCAGCAACAAAAATTTCAATCGGTATTCAAGAATCCGATCAAAAAAAAAAGTCGAGTTTCAATCGACAAAAATAAATTGCAAATGACAAAGCAAATTAGACATAGTCTAATGTCATGCAATAGTAAAGAAAAGTAAAAGAAAGAAGAAGAATTAGAGATGATCATAAATTTTAAATAAATATGCCCTATTATGATAGAATTAATTCTTGTCACTCCTTAGCCCAATAATTTCCCTTTCCTACCTATGTTACAACCGTATGCCCCGATACAACCCTTAAATAAGACCTCATGATCTCGATTTGAAGAAATGAGCCGGTGGCGAGTTGGTCTGATTGCAAGCTTATGGGATAATTTAATTAAATTTGATTTTGAGTGTTCAACTTATTAAACCCCAATTGAGAGTGAGTGTACTTTCCGATTCTCCTACATGTGAGGCCCTGTTTCATGAATTGTGATATTTTTGTGTCATCCTTTAATTCTCAATTTTAATCTTTGCATCTTTCAAACATGATGTTCATGAAGGGTTGATAATAATGTTTGATTTGTAGGCCCGATGTAGTGAGCAAGTATCATTTCATTAAACACTGCAATCAAGGGAAGTTAATACTTGTAGTTTTTGATTGTCTTATCCCAATCCAAAAAGAATGAAATTTTTGAAGCCACGAAAATGAATTGAATAGGTAGAGTCCGTGTTCTTAGGAACATTGACTCTGACTGCTCGGGGACGATCAGTATTAAATGTGAGGATGTTGATAATGGCCAGAAATGACCATTATTTTCAATCCATTTCCGTGTCTGAAACGGGCATTTGATCGCATTCCGGTCTTACATTAAGTAAGAAAGCAGTTGAATTGGACTGATTTATGCATAATTGTAAAAATATTGAGCTGCTACGAAAAATGCATAAATATGTAATTTTATTACATATTTATGTTAGAAAAATCCAAAAACATGATAAAAAGAAAAGAAAAGAAAAAGGAAACAAAAAGATGGGCAAAAGAAATAAACAAGCCCACAAAATACAAAAAAGATGGGAAAGATAAAAAAGCCCACAAAAAGAACAATTTCGGCCCATCTGGCCCATTCAGCTCAGTCTGGGAACACCCAGTCGAGGAACCCCGGTCGAGGACCATGGTTCCGCGACACAGGAGAGATTCGCGACCCAGCATGCAACATGAGGAAGAGACCAGTCTGGGAACATCCAGTCGAGGAACCCTGGTCGAGGACCATGGTTCCGCGACACGACCAAGGTTCCGCGCCACCAACACCTTGGAGGCCAAGCCACACCCCAGTCGAGGAACCCCGGTCGCGGTCCATGCTTTAGCGACACGGACATGGATAGCGACACATGCGCACCAATAGAGACACAAGACCCAGTCGAGAAGCCTTGCCACATGCAGCCCTGTCCCGCGACACGAGGTGATTCCGCGACAAAGTTGTGATGTGTGTGATGTCTTGAGACACAGTGGGCCTCAGATCAAGCCCATGGGCCTAGGGCTCCACTCCTATAAATATGAGGAGACCCCCATGAGCTCAGGGTTAGAATTTCATTCTCTTGAAGACACAGTTGGAGAATCCCTCTCTAGGTAGTTCTTAGTTTAGGTTTATTTTCATTTTTTTGTATTATTTAATTTAAGCCATAGTTTAGCTTAGCTTAGTTTAAATTTATATTATTTTCTGTTTAAGAAGCATAGGTAGCCACTGTTCACAGTTCTATTTTCTGTTGTTAAGCT
Source organism: Hygrophila difformis (assembly GCA_030278955.1). Classification (NCBI taxonomy): domain Eukaryota; kingdom Viridiplantae; phylum Streptophyta; class Magnoliopsida; order Lamiales; family Acanthaceae; genus Hygrophila; species Hygrophila difformis. The sequence continues at coordinate 35,479,696 of JAOANR010000007.1, read as the reverse complement.
TGATTTAGGGTTTGTAATACCCAAATGATGGGTATTAACAAACCCCATTAATGAAATGGGAAAATATTCACCAAATTGTGTCCCAAAATCATGAAATGGGTGCCATAAACCCATGGATTTTTACTGCTTTCCTTTTGTTTGGATCTTTTGATCCTTATTGCTTTTTGTCTCTTATTTCTGGATATGCTGTGTGTTTAGGTGTGGTTGAACCCTAGATTAGGTTTTGCTTTATTTTAAATTCTGTTTTGGATAGATTTAATCCTGTTCTAGCATGTTCCTGTAGGTTTTTTAAATTCTGTATGGTTAGTGTAGTTTAGAATAGCTTTTTAATCCGAAATGGGGTGAGATCACACTGTTTGCATGCTACTGTTCAACTTTGCTTTTACTGACTTGGGTCCTGAACCACCCATGTCGCTAACCGACTCCCGTCGCTAAGCCACGTTTGTCGACAGGAGGGTGTTCCGCGACATGGATGTCTAAGGACACTTGTCTTCATTATTTGAAAACCCTTGGTCGCTAAACACCCTGTCGCGGACCCACGGTCCTCGACTCAACCATGCTTAGCGACCAGGAACCAAACTCTTGTTATTATTCTCTGCATGGCTCCTGTCGCGGAACACCCTTGTCGCGGACCCATGGTTCGCGACTCAACTTTTATTTCGAGACAGGAAATTATGCCTTGCATTTTTATTTTGAAAGCCCCAGTCGCTAGACACCCTGTCGCGGGGCCATGCTCCGCGACACAACTCCAGACTAGCGACTGGGAACCATAATACTTAGAAATTTTCCAGAGCAATCTTGTGTCGCTAAACACCTGTCGCGGACCCACGGTCCGCGACACAACTTTTGCTTAGAGACACAAGGTGAACTCTGCCCAAATTTCTGTAAATCTGTCGAGGCACCCATGACGCGGGTCTAGGCCCCTGACACAATTTATGGTATCTTGACAGAATCCTCCTCCCTATTTAATCCTAAAATTCTAATCTTCTACTCTCCATTATATTGCAAAAACTCACATCTAAATCCCACGGATTAAGATGTAATACCCTAGAATTGCAATATAAGGCGTTATGCTGCCAAAATTTTGCTTCTCCATCTCCCATCTGTTAATTCATTGAACCCTCTAGTCATTAATGATTGATGATTCTAATTAGCAATAATTAAATCACTAATTGTTGTGATTAAAGGATATTTGTTCAATTGTCATTAAAATAATTTTCTATAAACAAAATCATGATGTCCTAAACAGATAATCCGGACTGTAATTAATTATGGTAGGAGGGATTATTTAAGCCATCAATTATGGATTGATTCCATTACCTTGCATGAGAAACCAATGTCTCTCATACAAGTTCTTCTCTTTATTTTATTTCCTTTTCTTTTGTCTTTTGCGTATTGTGTGTAACAATCAGTAAGGAATACACCGGACTAATGTTGGCGGGTACTCCCTCATGGATAAACTAGCTCGTATTCTGGGTATTAATTACTAAGTGTTATTTTGCATGGTCTGGATGGCAGTTAGCGGAAGCCTTGGCGGTTCGTCCTTCCGGGACTATAATAGCTGCTCAACTGATTCTCATCCAGATACAGTTTTATTTTATTTACCTTAATCTCCAACCCAAATTCCAATCTGTAACAAAACTCTGCTAATGTCTGTCAACATTAGCTGATAAGTGTTGCAGAGAGGAAGCATGTAGGTTTTTCTCTGAATTCACAGACAGTAGGGGCCCAACTGGTAGCGACACTGCCATTTTAGGGTTTCACCTGTCTAAATTCGCTTCATCCGAGTAATTGGGAAATTGGACAGTAGATGTTTACAGTCCACCTAATTATTCTGCCCTTATTCTGGACCCTTGACCACTTCATATCTGTGTTTCACCTTCTGTCTAGACCCGCCCCTATATTTTGGGTCAGTTAATTTTACACTTCCATATATCCTTATGCATGCTACTATTATGTATTGATGTGGTCTAAAATATTTTGGGATCCTTCCCTTGGACAACAGAAGCATAGATTTAAAATAGATATTGCGTATTAAATTTCCGATAAAAATTCCTTTAAAAAATTCGGATCTGAGTAAGGGATAAATTCTTCAGTTATGACTAATTCATATTCTATCAAGGGTTGATTTTGGGAAATTAGAAGCAGAGTCAGCGATTAGGTCTCACCTAGACTGAAAGGATCTGTGTTTTAATTGAAAGTCTAGTACCTGTTCAGGGAATGGTTTTCAAATTCATTATTTTCCAAAATTGCTGTATGTTGGGAATCTGATATTAAATGTTGCACTGAGATGGGGTCCACTTGGACTCAAATACGGTGTGATAGTTAATACTAGATGGAACAACATTCGGGCCTTGGTTATTTTCTGAGATAGGGTTGAGTATTCTTTCAACTGCTATCCTCTTCTGCCAAAGCCTATCTTTGAGTCCTGAGTGAGTGCATCCGGAACGAACTAATTTATTAGTCCGTTTCATTAGTTTGTATCTCATAACCAACCGGAAGGAAGTGAACACACGAGTAGTTCACCAAGAGCCGGGAATTCTTGAACCATACCCCTTCATACTGATGGGGAGTTGTCTTTTACTACCAGGGTCAGACCTTCAAAACCTCCGAGTGATAGGTTTTAAATGCTTTCTTTACTGCTTTCTTTAAATGCTTTCGTTAGAGGTCACTCGGTTGTATTGAGAGTTGCGTAACTGTTACTAGGATTGATAGTTAAGGGATAGTTCAGGGCTTAATCAGAATCTTTGGGTGTGACATGGGAAAATGATAGTAGTACTTGGCATTTCAATAAATGATTTGTCAGGTGTTTATCCACCACAGATGAAGTAACATACCCAGGCCGGGGCAGTTACAAATCTGTGGTATCTTAGAATTTGCGGTCTTAAGAACATGTAACCTCATACTGTAAGTACCTGTCTGTTAAAGGGAATGCAGCATTGAGAGCATGAGAATTAGCTATCTGGTAGAATTATACCAAACAAAGATCTGTGTATAAAAATGGAAGTTTAATACTGTTGTATCTAAATCTTGTCCAATTTTTATTCTTTCCTTCCTGTCCCTTCTGTCTACATTGTGATTCAGCTTCATAGCTAGCATGATGTAAATTTTCACTGCTTTCATAGATAGTATTTATCGCATTTCTAGAATAACTTTACCCGCTTTCTAGAATAGACTTATTTGCTCTGTAGAATAAATTTAAGTGCTTTCGTACTCTAGTTTAAATTCATGTTAGTAGATGTTAACCACTTTTCAAACCAGTTGGAGCAATACGAATGGAAAATCTAGTAAAACGACGTGGGCCCTGCTTCTATCGCACATCCTCCAGTGAACGATCCGGTCTTACTATAAATTACTGCAATTTTTGACACCGTGCGCTTTCGGGCCACAGTTTCTTAACATGAGTAATAAAAACGTGACAACCTATAAATATATCCCTAATCCCAACTCCGCAATCATAAATGATTTTCAATTAAATAAAAATCAAGACCGGGGTTCTATTATTTCGAAAATACTCGTGTGGGAAATTGTCAAAAGTTTCACTTTTCTATCTTTTATTATGATGTCAAATTCTTGCAACAAAAGTACCCACCTGATTAATCGAGGTTTGGCGTCCTGTTTGCTAAACAAGTATCTCAGTGCAGAGTGATCGGTGTATACTATGGTTTTCGTACCAATGAGGTATTGTCTGAATTTATCAAACGCGAAAACCACAGCATACATCTCTTTCTCCGTGGTGGTGTAATTGACTTGGGCTTCAGTCAGGGCATGGCTAGCGTAATGAATTACGCAATGCCTTCCTTCTTTATGTTGCCCAAGAACTGCACCTACGGCGAGATCACTTGCATCGCACATGACCTCGAAAGGCATTGACCAATCGGGTGGTTGCACTACTGGAGCAGAAATCAACATCTTCTTGAGCGTGTCAAAAGCTTGAACACACGCTTCACTTATTATGAAAGAATTTTCTTTACAAAGCAAATTAGTGAGCGGCTTGGAAATTTTAGAAAAATCTTTAATGAATCTCCGGTAAAAACCGGCATGCCCTAAGAAACTCCTAACTGCTTTTATTGAGTTTGGCAATGGAAGGTTGGATATGACTGAGACTTTGGCTCTATCGACTTCGATGTCTGCGCGCGAGATGCGGTGACCCAACACTATTCCTTCGGTGACCATGAAATGGCACTTCTCCCAGTTCAAAACTAGGTTAGTGTCCTCGCATCTTTTTAAAATTTTTGCAAGATTTGTCAAACATTCATCAAAAGTATCTCCATACACAGAGAAGTCATCCATGAAGACTTCTATGCATTTTTCGATAAATTCTGAGAAAATGGACATCATGCATCGCTGAAAAGTGGCAGGCGCATTGCAAAGTCCAAAAGGCATGCGCATGTACGCAAAAGTTCCATATGGGCACGTGAAAGTGGTCTTATCATGATCTTCACTAGCTATTACAATCTGATTGTAACCAGAGTACCCATCCAAAAAGCAGTAGTACTCCCTCCCGGCCAACCTTTCTAGCATCTGATCAATGAATGGCAAGGGAAAATGATCCTTCCGCGTAGCGGTGTTAAGCTTCCGGTAGTCGATGCAAACTCTCCAACCGGTTACTGGACGTGTCGCCACTTCTTCTCCTTGCTCATTAGTCGTTATGCACATCCCCCCACGCTTAGGTACTACCTGCACTGGGCTAACCCATTTGCTGTCAGATATAGGATAGATGATACCAGCATCTAAGAGCTTGATAACTTCTTTCCTTACCACTTCTTGCATATGGGGGTTCAGACGCCTTTGTGGTTGCCTTGAGGGCTTATTCCTTTTATATCAGAAATGGTCCATCCAATTGCATGTATATATTTCTTTAGAATGTCTACCAGAGCTTTTTCTTGTTCTTGTGTCAGCTTGGCTGACACAATTACCGGTAATCTTTTATGTTCAGCGAGAAAGACGTACTTAAGATTATCCGGAAGTATTTTAAGTTCAAGCTCTGGCGGACATTCAACGGAAGGTAGTAATTTGCGAGAATTGGTTGGGGGGTGAGAGATCAGATTTACCTTCAGGACCCTGTGTCAGTACAGGGTCCACTTCCTCTTCCGTGGTGCTCTCTTCCTCCTCCGGAGTGAATTCAACATCATCAAACTCTTCAAGATCCCCGGTGATAGGGTCTTCGAAGTGAACAGCGCTGCAACTTCTTTGTTGCTCAGCACCTCCAGGCGTCAGTACCTGTTTTGAAATTTTGTCCGTCATCACAGTCATAGAGTCTACGCCCTCATCCTCACACCTACTTTCTATTACATCAAACATGGAACAAGATCCCTCATTCGGGAATTTCTGCAGCTCTTCCATGTCAAAAGATATTTCTCGATTATCCACCCTCAATGTGACTCTTCCAGATGTGGCATCAATCAGTGCACCGCCAGTGGCCAAGAACGGGCGTCCCAGGATAAGTGGCATTTCAGAGTCCTCTTCGATGTCAAGGATGATGAAGTCAACCGGGAAAAGAACTTAGCCGGTTTTGACTACCACATCCTTGAGGATTCCTACGGACTTGGTGATTGATCTGTCTGCAAGTTGCAGTTTCATCTTGACCGGTTCAATCTCTCCGAGCCTTAGGCGAATTGCCATGGCTAGAGGCATCACGTTGATGCTGGATCCCAAATCACATAGCCCCATGCTCACTTTGGCCTTTCCAATTTGTACTGGTAGTGTGCAACACCCAGGGCCCTCTTTCTTTTCGGGCAGCTTCCTTTGAACAATGGCACTGCATGTGCTGTTGAGAATGATCACTTCCTCCTGCTCTATCTGCCTTTTCCCTGAAATCAATTCTTTCAAGAACTTAGCATAGGTGGGCATTTCTGAAATCATTTCCACGAGAGGAATGGTTATCTCTACAGACTTTAACCGTTCTAGAAATTTCTTGAATTTAAGGTCATGCTCCTTATTTTTAAGACGTGCAGGGTACGGCACCCTTGGCATGTACTTATTATTATCTATTTTTGGTGGTAAAGAGAAGGAAGTTGTACCTTCACCCATACCCTCTTCAGCTTCATTTGCAGCTTCAGCCTGCGAGTTAGCTGTATCTGATTTATCCTTCACCAGTTCAACACTTTCATCTCCTTCGACCTTTTCCTTTGTCCTTTTCCACCTCCAATGAAACCTTTACTTTCATGGCTTTCTTCTTTGCAGATCCAACATTTCCTTTCAGAGTCTTGCCTCCCCGCAATGTGATTGCCTTGCATTGCGGGTTGGCTTCGGTGCTGCTCGGCAGTGTTCCTTTCCCTCTGTTCTGCAATTCCTTAGCCAACTGGGTGACCTGCGTCTCCACATTTTTGATTGATGACTGCAACTGCTAGTTTATCTCCCTTTGATTGGAAATAAACTCGGTCATCAAATTCTCCAGGCGAGATGGTGGCTTTTGGTTGTATTGCTGATTATGATCAGGTTGGGATTGGAAGTTTTGGAAATTCTGGCCTTGGTTTTGGTTGGGCCTCTGTTGGATATGGGGTTGAAAGTTCTGAATCTGGTTCTGGAAGTTCTGAACTCTCTGCTGGACGAATCCTTGATTCTGAGGTCTGAAGTTCTGCGGAAGGTTTTGGTTTGCAAACTGGTTAGGCTAGTTTGGCTGTGTCAACAAATGCGCATTGAGTGCATTGTTGTTGGAATAGGAGAGGTTGGGGTGGCGGTTCTGGTAGTTCCCTGCATAATTGCAGCTTTCGGTAGCTAGTTGTTGGCATGTGTCAGTTGGATGTGGTCCCTGACATAGCCCACAAATTGCTTCCGACTGCTGTGCTTGCACTTGGCCAGATGAGGTTCCTGCCTGAGAAGTACCTGCTCCCCTTCCTTTCTCCTGTCCTAGCTGTATCGTAGCTACCTGTTCCTGCAATTTTTCGAAATCCGTTTTTCCTTCACTTACAGCAAAAACTTTTCTAGGAGGGTCCGCCTTCTTGTCATTGCTGTTCAACACAGATCTGTTGACAGACATTGTCTCAATCTTTTCCCAGGCTTGATCCATTGGCAAATGGAGTAAATGTCTTCCGCCTGCAGCATCCAACATCGTTCTCCATGGATGGGTGAGTCCTCCATAGAATTTCCTCAGTTGCTCCCACGGTTGATATCCGTGTTGGGGGCATCGCCTCAAAAGGCTGGCGAATCTTTCTTTCGCGTCATATAATGACTCGTCCGGCTTCATCTTGAACTCTCCAATTTTCTCTCGTCCCTCTTCTATCTTAGATTCAGGAAAATACTTCAACAGAAAGCTCCTCACCAAATCTGCCCAGGTACTTCTCTGATTTATGGGCAATGATTTATACCAATCCCTGGCACCACTAAACAAAGAAAAGGGAAACAACATTAGTCTTATAGCATCAGGTGAGACTCCCTGATTTTTTATTGTGTCGCAGAGCTCCAGGAAGGTTTGGAGATGATCATTGGGATCCTCATGATTTGCACCGCAAAATTGATTGTTCTGCACCAAGTTGATGAGTGCCGGTTTGAGCTCAAAATTGCGTGCAGGAAATTGTGCTCTCCCAGGCCTATCCAGATAGGGCTCCACGATGGGCTGCATAAAATCAGCTGCTGCTTGCCGCTGTTGATTTCCTTGCTCTGCTTGGTTTTGATACTGCTGGTGGTAGTTGGGATTCTGTTGAAAAATGTTATTGGGATCATGAGGGTTGTCTTGGAATTGGTCCTGATTGAAGGCTTGATTCTGGTATTGCTGGTTTGGCATATTTTGGTTTTGTTGGTTATATTGGTTAGGGGGTGGTGGTTGTTGGTGGAATTGCTGATACTGTTGCTGATTTGGATTAGGTAGATCTTCCTCTTCGTTTGCACGATTCGGGTGTTCTACCATACCCCCATCAGCTCCATTACCAGGATTATTGAGTGGTTGGTCTAATGGCAAGATCGGGGGAATGTCTTGGTTCTCTGCCATATCGGATATTTCACTGCTTGTGGTTTCGGGTGAGGTACGAGTCCGGGCTTCCTGCTCTTTCCTTCGTCTGGCTTGCGCCCTCAATTGGCGAGCGGTCCTTTCTATTTCTAGATCGAACGGTAGCTCAGGCAATGTGGCCTTTCTCCTTTGCATAAGCAGCTTATATCAAGACTTGACAGCACCTGCACAACCCCCAGGTTAGTAATGATTCAAGAATATATACAAAAACTATCTACGAGTAAATCAGGAGTGTAGTTCTCTTAATAAACGACGCTGCATCCTCCCCGGCAACGGCGCCATGAAACTTTTGATAATTTCCTACACGAGCTTTTCTAAAATATCCCAAGTTAAATTTATTAAAAGAAAGGAGTTATGATTCGTGGGGAAGGGGTTTAAGGATATATTTCACTTTTTATTACTCATGTGGGGTACTCTGATTTCAAACGGCGCTGTGATCCTCTCCGGCATGAAACTTTCGACAACTTTCACGGTGCAGCCGGGATAGATAGTTTAATCTTGACCTTCGGCCTGTCACACTGAAGATCCCCGGCTTTTGGCATCATGAAGCTTATCATAGTTTCATGTCATGAAGATCCTTGCCATGAAACACACTCCCACTATATGAGTATTTTCTGAAAAATCATAATCCTGGGTTCCAATTTTATTCAGTGAAACCAATTTATGAAGATGGAGTTGAGATTAGGGATATATTATAGGTGGAAAAAAGGATAAATAGGTCCTTTTTCTTTTCAAAAAATTCAAATCAGTCCTTTTTCTATTTTATTACCAAAACAGTCCTCTACAAATGCTAATTATGTTCAAATCAGTCCTTTTTTCACTAATTATATTCTAATTGCTGACGTGGCAAGGGTTTTAATTTAAACCTGACACGTGTGCATAATATTAGTCCTGTTTCTTTTATCTTTTGTCAATTCAGTCCTAAACTTTTATTTTGTTCTATTTAGTCCTCTACCCCAATCACTCATTTTTATATTAATTGGCCTCAAACCTTTCAAATTATTTCATTTTAGGCCCAGAACCTTAAATTTTTTATTATTACTAATCCATTTATCAAATAAATGCACAACATACTTCCATAAATAAAATTAAACACCAAACCTCATATATCGGGTTCGACTGCTTTGTTATCGGGTCTTTCAAGTACCGGAATTTTACGGACTCTCTCTAATAACCACTCGACCGCAACCGATTGTTCATTGGTTTTGGTTTCCTTCAGTAACAATCAACAGAACCTTACTTTGCGTCCTACCTTAGGATGTAGCAATATTTGAGTAAATGATTTAACTTGAATTTTTGGAAGGTTATGGATACATGAAGCCTTGGTTTTATTGAAAAATATTAATATTATTAAAAATGAGTGATTGAGGTAGAGGACTAAATAGAACAAAATAAAATTTTAGGACTGAATTGGCAAAATATAAAAGAAAAAGGACTAATATTATGCACACGTGTCAGGTTTAAATTAAAACCCTTGCCACGTCAGCAATTAGAATATAATTAGTGAAAAAAGGACTGATTTGGACATAATTAGCATTTGTAGAGGACTGTTTTGGTAATAAAATAGAAAAAGGACTGATTTGAATTTTTTGAAAAGAAAAAGGACTTATTTATCCTTTTTTCCTATTATAGGTTGTCACGTTTTTATTGCTCGTGTTAAGAAACTGTGCCCCGAAAGCGCACGGTGTCAAAAATTGCAGTAATTTATAGTAAGACCGGATCGTTCACTGGAGGATGTGCGATAGAAGCAGGGCCCACGTCATTTACTAAGATTTTCCACTCGGTTACTAGATTCAAGTTTTGCAATGGTTTCTAACAACTACTTGACAATAATTTAAACCAGATCATGAAAGCAGTAAAATTATTCTACAAAGCATGATAAAATTATATCTAAGAAAGCAATTGAAATTTATTCTATGAAAGCGGTAAGAATTATGCTAGGGAAGCAGATAAGATTATTCTAAGAAAGCAGATTTAAAATGAGACAGAAGGGACGGGGAGAAAATAATGAAGATTGGACAAGATTCAGATGAAACACAATTAAACTTCCATTTTAATGCAAAGATCTTTGTTTGGGGTAGTTCGTCAGTGAAACTTTTGACAAATTTCACTAACACGAGTAATTTTTTTTTTTAAATATATCAGGGTTGAATTTTATTAAATGGAAGGAGTTATGATTCGTGGGAAAGGGGTTTAAGGATATATTCCACTTTTTATTACTCATGTGGGGAGCTTTGATTTCAAACGGCGTTGCGGTCCTCCCCGGCATGAAACTTTTGACAACTTTCACGGTGCAGCCGGGATAGATAGTTCAATCTTGACCTTCAGTCTGTCACACTAGAGGTCCCTGGCAATTTGCATCATGAAACTTATCATGGTTTTATGTCATGAAAATCCGCGCCATGAAACTTTTATCATATTCCCACTATATGAGCATTTTCTGAAAAATCATAATCCTGGTTTTCAATTTTATTTAATGGAACCAATTTATGATGGCGGAGTTGAGATTAGGGATATATTTATAGTTTGTCACGTTTTTATTTACTCGTGTTAAGAAACTGTGCCCCCGAAAGTGCACGGAGTCAAAAATTGCAGTATTTATAGTAAGTACCGGATCGTTCACTGGAGGATGTGCGATGGAAGCAGGGCCCACGTCGTTTACTAAGATTTTTCACTCGGTTACTCGATTCAAGTTTGTGTTTGACTATCAACTACTTGACAGAATTTAAACTAAGTTATGAAAGCAATTAAAGTAAAGCAGATAAAATTATTCTAGAAAGCGAATTAAATTTAATCTAAGAAAGCAATAAAATTATTCTAAGAAAGCGGTTAAGATTATTCTAGGAAAGCAGATTTAAAATGAGATAGAAGGGACAGGAAGAAAATAATAAAAATTGGACAAGATTCAGATGAAACACAATTAAACTTTCGTTTTAATACACAGATCTTTGTTTGGGATAATCCTTTCAGTTAGCTAACTCTCATGCTCTCTATACCATGTTCCCTTTAACAGACAGGTACTTACAGTAGGAGTTTACATGCTCTTAAGGCAACAAATTCTAAGATACCACAGACTCACAACTGCCCTCACATGGCCATGCTGAGGCATATTATTCATCTGTGGTGGACAAGCAACACCTGGCAAATCATTTATTGAAGTGTCAAGTATTCCCATCATTCCCCCGGTCACACCCAAAGATTCTAATTAAACCCTGAACTATCCCTTAACTATCAGTCCTAGTAGCAGTTACGCAACTCTCAATACAACCGAGTGACCTCTAACGAAAGCATTTAAAAGAAAGCAATAAAGAAAGCATTTAAAATCCTATCACTCGGAGGTTTTTGAAAGTCTGACCCTGGTAGTAAAAGAAAGCCCCCAGTCAGAATGCCCGGATGTGGATCAAGAATTCCCGGATCTCGGTGAACCGCTCGCAGTGTTCACTTCCTTCCGGGTGGTTATGAGATACAAACTAATGAAGCGAACTAATAAATTAGTTCGTTCCGGATGCACTCACTTAGGACTCAAAAATAGGCTTTGGCAGAAGAGGACAGCAGTTGAAAGAGTACTCAACCCTATCTCAGAAAATAACCAAGGCCCGAATGTTGTTCCTCTAGTATTAACTATCACAACGTATTTGAATCCAAGTGGACCCCATCTCAGTGCAACATTTAATATAAGATTTCCAACATACAGCAATTTTGGAAAATAATTGATTTGAAAATCATTCCCTAAACAGGTACTAGACTCTCAATTAAAACACAGATCCTTTCAGTTTAGATGAGACCTAATCGCTGACTCTGCTTCTAATTTTCCAAAATCAACCCCCAGTCGGATATGAATTAGTCATAACTGTGGAATTTATCCCTTACTCAGATCCGGGTTTTATAAATGAATTTTTGTTGGAAATTTATTGTGAAACATCTGATTTAAATCACGACTTCTATGTCCAAGGGAAGGATCCCAAAATAATTAGACCACAATATTTACATAATATTATCATGCATAATTTTATATGAGAAGTGTAAGATTAAATAACCCAAAATATAAGGTGGGTTTAGACAGAAGTTGGAACACAAAGGTGAAATAGCCGGAGATGAGAAGAATTTATTTTGGCTAAAAAGATGACAAAAATAATCAGGATAATCCGGACTGCAAATATCTGCTTTCCAGGTCCTGACTATTCCAGGTGGGATGATTTTTAGACAGTGGAATACCTTAAATGACAGTTGCCGCCGTCATCTTAGACTCCACTATCTGTGAATTTGGATAAAAACCTACATGTTCTATTACTGCAATAATTATTAGATGACATTGGCATATATCATCTAACATTACTACAGTTCCAGATTCGGGTTTGAAATTAAAATAAAGAAAAGAAAACTGTATCCGGATAGGAGTCAGCTGAGCAGCTATTATAATCCCGGATGGACGAACCGTCAAGGCTTCCACCGACCACTATCCGGACCATGCAAAATAACAACTAGTAATTAATATACAGACCACGAGCTAGTATATCCGTGTGGGAATACCCGTCAACATTAGTCTGTTATATCTCTTACTAGCTGTTTCACACAACACGGGAAAGACAAAAGAAATAAATAAAAGAAAATATTTTTGGGTCATCTTGTATGAGAGACATTGGTTTCTCATGCAAGGGTATGGAAATTAATCCATAATTACTCTTTATGTCTAAATAATCACTCATTCCATAATTAATTAATTAATCACAGTCCGGATTATATACTTAGATCATTAGAGTTTAATTTTTGTAGAGGAGTCTTTTAATGGAAATTGAACAAAGTTCTTTATATCAATTTAATCATGGGTTGAGATCATTGGATTTCAACCTCAAAAAATTAATACAAAGGTTCAATTAATTAATGGGAAGAGATGGAGAATAAAAATTTGGCAAAAAGATGCCAAACCTGTCGAGAAACAGGCCTGTCGAGAAACAGAAATTGTGTCGCGGACCGTGGGTCCGCGACAGGACCGTGGGTCCGCGACAGGAGGATCTCGACAGAGAGGTGGGAAATAAAAGAAATTGGATATTTTGAAAATTAGGGTTTGTTGTGTCACTAAACAAAAATCCGTGTCGCTAAGCATGGGACCGCGACCGGGGTTTAGCGACACAAGGTTAGAAAATCCAACAAGGGCATAATTCCTGGTCGCGGAACAAGGGGTGTGTCGCGGACCGTGGGTCTGCGACAGGGGTTTCGCGACAGAGCCTTTCCAGAATAAATTACAAGTATTTGGGTCCTCGGTCGCTAATCAAGAGTGTGTCGCGGACCATGGGTCCGCGACAGGGATTTCGCGACAGAGGGGTTTTAAAAATTTTATAAAATTTTGGCAGCATAACGCCTAATATTGCATTGCAGGGGAGTGCGTTGTGATCCGTGGGATCACAAAGGGAAAATTACGTTGCAACCCGTGGGGTTACAACGTGATGCAATATAACATAGGAGATGCAATTTTTTAAATAAATATGCACAAACACTTTATACTATCCCTTTTTGATCCAAAGTGATAGAAATAAAAGCAAAATAAAATAAAATACAAAAAAGAGTAAACTACCTAGACTAGACAGAACAAGAACAAAATATAAAAATGAAAAATAAAGAGACTAATCCTAAAACAACTATGCTAACAAATTAAACCTAAAAATAAAACCCACATTAAACCTATAAAGGGATAAATACAAGTGTTTATGCATTTATTGAAACTAAGAAAGCAATAAAACCTAACTGAAACAAAAAAAGTCAAACAACCCAGAAATTAAGATTAAGCAGTACATACTAGGGAGGAGCCCATCACAGAATATTTTTGAGGCATTTTCTTGATCATTCCACAAAATAAAATATGGTTTAACTACATCCATTAATTGAATGTTCAAACCTAAAATTACAAACTGAAAATACAAATAAATATAAAAAGTGGCTACACTACTAAAAAACCCATTTATTGCTTAAAACTAACTAACTAAAACTGAAAATGAAAAATACATGGTCATGAAACCATCTATTCTAAAGTTGCTTGGGAGCACAGTGGTGCCCCCAAGGAGAAGAACAAAAATAATCTGAAGACTAATGGGTGTGTAGCTACTGTTCACTGGGGTGGGATGATATATTTATAGAGTAGAAGAAAAATAAGCCCTAGGCCCATTAGGCCCGTGTCACGAAGCAAAATTTGTGTCGCGGAACAAATTGGCTAGGGACACAACACATAAAATTGCTTTTTTAATTCAGGATTCTGCGCAGGAGGGGACGGGAGCTCAAGTCCAGCAAGATGAGACAAAAATTCTCCACCCAGCTGGACCTCAAGTCCATGGAGCTTCCAACTCATTAAGCACATGTGTAATTCAAAGTTGGGTTGAGATGTCCATGGAGTGTGTGTCGCGGTCGCGATCCATGTGTCGCGGAACATTATTCCGCGACACAGATTTTGTGTCTTGATACTCCCAGTCTCTAACCATTTTTTGTGTCGCGGAGCTCTGTGTCGCGGAACGTGATATCTCGACCCGGGGTTTGTTTAGCGACACGAATTTTGTGTCTCTAAACATCCCCAGTCCTTAAGCAATTTCCCCGTCCCTATGCTCCGTGTCGCCATACATGGTATCTCGACCCGGATTTGTTTAGCGACCGGGGTCTTGTTTATCGACCGGATAAAATTTATCTCTTTATTTTCTTTCTCTTTTCTCTATTCTCTCATTCCATTTCTCTTCTTCTCTTTCTCTAATTTCCTTCTTCTCTTTCCCCATTATTTTCTTTCCTTCATTTTCCTCGTTTCCTTTCCAGTTTTCTAATCTGTTCTTCTTTCCTCTTCTTTTCTTCTTCCATCGATTTCTTCTCCATTCTTCTCCTCCTCCATTTTCTTTTCTGTTCGTTTTTCTTGTTTTCTGTTTTGGTTTCTGAAATTGGGGATGGAGATGAAGATGGCCGGAACGGCGGATGCGGCGGCCTGGAAGTTGGGGGAGGCCGGAGCGGCGGATTTGGCTTGATGTTGGTGGTGGTCGGATGTGGCAAGGGGGCGCTCGGCGGATTTGAGGGTGACGCTGGTGGGGAGCTGCTGGAGCTATCGAAGGCGGCGGCGCTCCGGAGGTGGTGCTGGCGATGCGACGGAGATGGAGGGGCTGCTGTGGTGGAGAGGGTGGTGGCCGCGAGAGGAATGGAGGTCGGAGGTGGTGAGAGGGTGAGGACGGAGGTGATCGGAGTTGGGGGCTGTTGGTGGCGAGAAGAGGCGGAGATGGAGGTGTTGGTGGCGGCGAGAGGCGGCTGTCCGGCGAGATGAAGAAGATGAAGATGGGTGGCGGATCTGAGGTTGAGGCGGATGGAGAGGACTGGATTTTGGAGGTGATCGGAATTGGTGACTGGAGAGGATGAGGACGGAGGTGGCGACGGGAAGCTGAGGTGGAGGTCGCCGGAGAAGGTGACCGGAGGTGGCGGCCGGCGGCAGTAGGAGGCTTAGGGTTAGGGTTAGGGTAGGGTTGATGGAGTGTTGGGCCTGAAGTAATGTAATGGGCTAGTGTGGAGTTGGGCTTACAGGTTTTTGGACTGATGGACTTCAAGAATTTGGACTGGACTGAGAATGCCAAATTAAAATAATTAGGGTGTGAGCCCATTCACCTGCAATTAATTAAAATTAAAAGTGGTTAGTGGACCAATTATTTTTTTGACTAAAGCAGAAAATGGAAATAAAATAAAAATAGAGATAAACATAAAAATTAAAAATATATGCATCAAAATATAAAATAGAAAATATAAGGATATTTGCTCCACTTGATATTTTGTTTGTGTTCCGTTTAATGGATCCGTGTTCCACCGAACAGATACTACCAAACCATAATTATCAAATGTGGAATTTTTAATATTTTATCATGTTTTTGGATTTTTAACACATATTTAATAAAAATAACAATATTTTTGTATTTTTCAATACCAGCTTATTATTTATACAAACTTGTTATATCTGTCAATTCAACTGCTTTTTATTTAAATAAGACCGGAATGCGATCAAATGTCCGTATTAGACACGGAAATAGATTAAAAATAATGGTCAATTTTGGCCATTATCAGTCAGTTAGCTAACTCTCATGCTTTCTGCACTATGTTCCCTTTAACAGACAGGTATTTACAGTGAGAATTTACATGCTCTTAAGACCTCAACTTCTAAGATACCACATATTAATAACTCCCATTTGCAATGCCTTGCAAGAGTATGTTAACCATCTGTGGTGGACAAGCAACACCTAACATATCATTAGTTGATATGCCAAGTACTCTTATCGTCCCCCTTGTCACACCCAAAGTCCAAATCTAACCCCGAACTAATCCATAACTCTTAAACCTTACAACCGGCAGACACATCTCTGCTTCCGAGTGACCTCTATGAAAGCATTTTAAAGAAAGCGGTAAAAAAAGCATTAAAGAAAGCACTTAAAAACCTATCGCTCAGAAGTCTTAAAAGATTATCACAATCCGTTAGTATAAAAGAGCCCCTGGTCTTGGTGACCAGATGCAGATTTAGAACTTCCCAAATATCAGTAAGCCACAGGGCTTATAACATTCGGTTAGTTATGAGATACAAACCTGAGTGGAACAGACCTATGAAGGTTTATTCCGAATGTACTCACTAAGACTCAATTTTAGGCTTTGGTGAGAGAAGATAGTAGTTGAAAGAATACTCAACCCTACCTTAGAAATTAACCAAGGCCTATATGTTGTTCCTCTAATATTAATTATCGCATTTTATCCGAATCCAAGTGGATACTGATTCGATGCAACATTTAATAAAAGATTTCCAACACACAGCAATTTTGAGAAGCAAATAGATATTTGAAAATCATTCCCTAAACAGGTACTAAACTCTCAATTTAAACACAGATCCTTTCAGTCTAGGTGAGACCTAATCGCTGACTCTGCTTCTAAGTTCTCAAAATCAACCCCCAGTAGAATATGAATGAGTCATAACTGTCCAAGTTATCCCTTACTCAGATCCGGATTTTTTAAAGTGATTTTTGCGGAAATTTATTGTGCAGCATCTGATTTAAATCGAGACTTCTATGTCCAAGGAGAAGGATCTCTAAAATAGTATAGACCACAATATCTACATAATATTATCATGCATACGGGTATATGAGAAGCAAAATAAAATACCCCAAAATATATGGATGGGGTTAGACAGAAGTTGATACACAAATATGGATTAGCATGAGATTAGAAGAAATTGGCCAAAGAGAATGCCAGAAATAATTGAGGTTATCCAGACGGCAAACATCTGCTATCCGGGTCCCAAGTATTCCAGATGGAATGATTTTTAGATAGAAGAATGCCTTGAATGACGGTTGCCGCCGTCATGTTTAGGCTTCTCTATCTGTGAATCTGGATGAAAACCCACATGTTCTATTACTGTAGTAATCATTAGATGACATTGGCATATATCATCTATTATTACTACAATTCTGGATTCAGGTTTGAAACTATGATAAAGAAAAGAAAACTGTATCCGGATAGGAGTCAGCTGAGCAGCTGTCATAATCCCGGATCGACGAACCGCCAAGGCTTCCACGACCACTATCCGAACCATGCAAAATAACAACTAGTAATTAATACTCAGAATACGAGCTAGTTATCCGTGTGGGAATACCCGCCAACATTAGTCTGATGTATTTCTTACTAGTTGTTCATACACACAATGAAAGAGAAAATAGACAAGATCAAGAAAATGTTTTTGGTATTGTGTGAGTGTTAATCACACAATGATTAAGACACTAATGGGTTGAGATGTGTAATGGATAAAATTAGGTGTGATGGGCCTAAGCCCAATACACCCATGCAACTTACACAACTCAAGAAATAAAATGTTTTTGAAGTTTTAAAATAGAAGGAAGAAAGCAATTCGGTCTATTGGGCAAAGAGCAGAAGAGATGGAATTGAGGATGTATGAAGTATGAAGTAACACCATACCCAATTAATCCTTGTAAAGTCATGAAGCATCCTCTAATTCGAATTGTCAAGCAATTCGGTCTAAACTGAATTGGACAGTTCGAATTGATGAAGTCATTCCTTCACTCAAATTTGGTTAAGGCATTTACCCCAAAATGAGGGTGATTCGAATTGCCAAGTCAATTCGGTTTAGACCGAATTGGCTATTCGAATTGGTAGAAACAATAAAATAAACCAAGGCATGAGGGGATGGAATGCATACAATGTGGTTTCCAATGCCAATTCGGTCTAGCTGAGTACTTCGTTCTAAACCGAATTACCTAGACCGAATTGCTTAGAGGACCACATGAAAAGAACACTTTTTGCTATGCAATTCGGTTTCAAGGGCAATTCGGTATAGACCGAATTACTTAGATCGAATTGCATATAAATTTTCAGGTAAAGCATTCAACAAATATTTTTGCCATGCAACTCCATTTTCATGGGCAATTCGGTCTAGGCCGAACTACCTAAAATTGAATTGCATGTCTTTCTCTCATAAGTGTGGGTTTGGTTTACATTGTGTGGTTTATGATGGATAAGATTTACCAAATCCCTCATTTCACATCAATGTCACTTCACAGCCACACTAATGAATATTTTTAAGGGAAGTAGACCTAAGTTATGTGGCTAACAGGCATTGGCATGAAACAAACCTCAAAACTACAAACAAGCAATCAAAGATCAAGAACTTAAGCATCTACTGAATAAATAAGAACACATGCTTAAAAATAAGAACACCTACATTATCTAGGCAACAATAAGCTAATGAAAGAGACTGAAACAGCAACTGGAAAACATGAAAATAAATTCTAACAAGCCTAAGATTGTCTAAAACCTAAGAGCACTTATTTGAATCTCTAAGGTATGAAATCAAGCCAAAAACCCACTAGAACACATTTATTAAGAATGCAAGGCAACTAGGGCATAATAAATGCAACCTAGTTGAAACAAACAAACATTCTACCATTTATTGCTAAGGAAAGCATTAAATAGATGCCAAACACTTGAAATGAAAACCCATTTCTGGATTCTTTCTTGTATTGACACTTGAAAGCAGTAAACAACCCTAAAACCATTCATTGACTTGAAGGTAGGGTTCATCCTAAGTACAAAGCAGTGAAAATTTATGGAAATGGCTACACTAAGGGTGGTAACCAGCTTCTATGAAAAATAAACTAAGCTCAAAAGCAGTAAAACTACATTACAACCATGAAAATAAACTAACTAAACTACACTACCTACCTAACCCTTAAGGGGTGAAGAACATTCTTCTCCTTTTTGTCTCTCAGCAACTGTCCAATTGTGTAAGGATTGGAATCTATTTTTGTGTTGAGGAAGGTCAGCTTTTATACTTCTTCTCGAAACCCTAGGCCCATCATGCATTTCTCACGTGCTTCACAGCTGCACTTTGAATGTGATTCGGTCTCCTCATGTAATTCGGTTTAGCTCGAATTGATGCAATTCGAATTGCATGAGGTCTTCTTTCTTGATCTTGAGCTGGAATGTGGTATTCATCCATCAATTCGGTCTATTAGGTAGACCGAATTGGCCTTGTCGAATTGAAGATGGCTCCTGCTTGGCTTCTTTGCTTTGAGGCAATTCGGTCTATGCAATCAATTCGGCCTAGACCGAATTGCATAAATCGAACTCCTTCTTTCCTGTTCTGCTCAAAGTCTTCTTCTTTCCATGGTGCAATTCGGTCTAGGGGTCAATTCGGTTTAGACCGAATTGCCACAGACCGAATTGGTTGCTCTTCCCTTCTTCAACACTTCTCTTTTTCTTCTTCTCTTCAGCAATTTGGTCTAATAAGCAATTGGATTTAGGTCGAATTGCTTATAGACCGAATTGGTCTTCAACACTTAACCAAAATTTCAGATTGTGTGATTTTCATTCTTTTTCCCATCTTTTTAATTTTTGTGGGCTATCTTATTCTTTTGCCCATCTTTTCATTCCTTTTTCTTTTCTTTTTCCTTTTTTCATGTTTTTTGATTTTTCTAACACAAATGCAAGTAAAATTGCATATTTTGTGTCTTTCATTACCAGCTTAATATTTTTACAAACTTGCATCAATCTGTCGAATTCAACTGCTTTCTTATTAAAATAAGATGGGAATACGATCGAGATGTCCGTCTCAGACACGGAAATGGATTGGAAAAAATGGGCAATTTTGGCCATTATCATTGCATTCCTTGAAACTTTCGTTGGCTCGGGTATGGGCTCGTCTGAACGTTCTCTTGGACGTCGTTCTCCCCGTGCTCCTTGATACTGAGCTAGTTGAGCCTTGGGATGAACTCTTCGTCGTTCCCGTTCTTTGTCTAGTTTTGTATGTTCTGGCCTTGCTCTTGGACCACCATGCTCTTCTACTTCGGAATGGAGGTCTTCTGAAACTCTTACTGTATGAGCCTCGACTCTTCTTCTTTCTTCTCTTTTCTTCTGATTCTCCTATAATTGTTGGAAAATCGTTATTTTCACAGCAAAGAGGGGTTCTTTTTATTTTACCTCTTAGTCTCTTGATGTTCTTTTGGGGTGCTGCCTGTTGACACCATTCTCTGAGCTTATCCTTTAAGAAGGACATTCTTCGGGCTATTGAATCTACTGTACCAGGGGGTACTGTGTACGATTCGATCAACATCTCTCGCCATGGGCTGCAGATCTTTGCAAAGAACATGGGACATGCTACTTCTGTTGTCATCTTACTCTGGAAATAGTATTTACAAAACCAGTAGATATATTCGTCTACTGCGCAAATACTTCTTAACTCCATACCCAATAGTGCTTGGGTATAGACCTTGATTTTTTCGGTTCTCTGTTCTTCAAAATAACCATCTCCTACAAAATGGGTTTTGAATAAGAGGCCAAATCTTTCGCAGATTGTGCTTTTGGATTCTCTTTCGAGTATTTGCTCCTTTAAAGCCGCCGTGGAGTTTTTCCAGCCCAGCTTTGCCGATCCTTCGAGACTTAGCTCTATTAATCTGACAAAGTTTTCTTTATCGAGATCCAGGGTGGTTGCTGCAATCTTCATTGATGCTACCCATTCGTCGATCAGATCTTTGATGTTTCGGAAGTCGATAACATTGAGGTTCAGTGTTATGCCATATGGATTTAATGGTTGTAACATCGTCTTGGCCACCGGTGTGGATTCTGGTGCTCTACTTGGGTTCCGTCCTGGATTTCGTCTTGCATTGAGATGCACCTCAAGATACCTGTTCATGTGGAAGTCTGTGCTTTCCCTCATTGGGACATCAGGCGGTCCATCGTGGGTTATGTTGGATCCTGATTCTTCCGCATAACCCAATTGAAGAACTTTATTGGGTTTTACATTAACTAGATCCATAATCCCATGTTGGGAAAATGATTCTGCTAATTGTTGTAGATGTGATAGATCTGCCCTAGAAACACTCATTCGACTGTTTTTAGGAGATCGATCATAAGCTCTTCTTGCCATTTATGCTTTGGAACCATAGTTGCTTTACCTTTTTGATGTAAAGCTTGTACGGGTCCGAATGCATCTCTAATGTTGGCTTGGTTATTCTTGGAAGATTCAGAAATATCCTTTAACCTTTTCTTGATATCTGAAATATCAAATTTTAGATTTAAAATCTCTTTCTTTAGATCTTGAAATAATTTCAAGATCTCTTCTGTTGATTCATTCAAGTTATCTATTTTTACATGTAAAATTAATACCCGATTACCATAATCTTGAATCGTCTTTTGGATTTCTCTTAAGTCATGTGAGAACTTAGAACTATCCGGATCAATTTCTTTCCAGTCATTTCCTCTTATTTTCATGAAAGAAATTACTTTTAATTAAATCTTGTCTTATAAACAAGTTCAAGAATAGAAATTTCTATTTTTTATTTCCAAAATTTGGAAATAACTCGGTTTCAAATTAAATGAATCCATTAAATAATTAGATCTTCACCATTAAGAGATAAAATATTATAAATAATATAATTAATATGTTCTTCAATAAAACATTGGCTCTTATACCAATTTTCATGCGGATCAGAAGTCATATAGACAATAAAATTATTTAAGTTTTGAAAGAGGACCTTTTTGTACCAAGTCAAATATTCCTAGGACCTTAATGAAAGATTTTGAAAGTTTGGGGCTACATATAAAAGTGGGGATGTCCGCTAGCCCATTTTAATAATACAAAAGGACTATTTTGGCCATTTTATGCATTTGTAGAGGATCATTAGGGTATTTTGAAACATAAAGGACTATTTTGATTTTTTAGCAAAGATAAAGGACCATTTTGGCCTTTATTCCTCCAGATATGACATGGTCAGAACAAGTCAATAATGAGCACTACATAAGTAATGAAGTCATAAATAAGTGAACTATGCTTGGAAAAGCACCTCCAAGACTGAAAATGCCTCCACTCACCGTCTTTGCGGTTTGGGAAGCAATTTAGCCGACCTCTGCCTAATTTAAAGTTCGCATCGCCTCGCCTCCTACCTTTATGAGACACCATGCACCGTCCAAGCCCTGCACATGCACATCACTATTAAATACCAAAACTTATATTCACATTAAAGAATATTTTGCATAAATGGTTACCTACAAGTTTCAACTCTATATATCCCTATTATTCATGCCCAAACCCAAATTGCTAACAATAAATCTCTCGCTTAGTGAACATACAGAGAAATAGAACATACCCTTGAAGTCTTCAAAAGCCACATTTTTAAGTTGATAATCAACAGAAGTCAAAACCTTGCCACTCTTCATGACTTCTTCAATTTTCTTCATATCCAAAAGCTGCACAAAAAATAATCAAAAAATCAGTTGTTATACCAAGAAAGTTAAATGATTTAGGGCAATATAAATAAATCCAAAATATCTAATCTTGAACTTGAAATGAACCTATCCAAAATATCTAGCCTTCCTACAATTGTAAAGTATTTGAGAACACTTTGATAGATCAAGCATGAATAAAAGATGAAACAAACAAAGTTGGAATAATTCAGAAAATCATTTAGGAATAGAAGTGCGCCCAAATTCCTTAGTGCAAAATGACATTGTTCAAACAACACAATAAATAAATCCAACAATAAATGACACGTATTATAATTAAGATTATGAATAGCAAATGGTCTTGTTAAGGAACTTACTCGATGAGGTTGTCGTATTCAATATTGCCACTTCTGTCCCTATCGAATATCTCAAATATTGCCTAGAATAACAAAGAAGTAACACTCAAAACATAAAAATCTTACACCAGGAAGCTTGAATAATCCTAATAAATAAAGAAAACAACCTTAATAATCCTACTTTAGTAAACAAGGATAAACGGAGTTAAGAAGTAATGATTCTGAAAGTCGAAAAAAATCATTAACTCAAGACAAAGATTCCCACCTGGCAGATAGTTGAGATCATGGCTTTAAGACTAAACAATATCCAGGCAACCAAAACCAATAGACAACCAAAACCAAAACCAATAGACAACCAAAAATATCCAGGCAAGAATTCAGACAATGCAGTATGTTTATATTAAAACTCAACAACCAAAAACTCCAGACAAAAATTCCATTGTACTCAAACATGCAACGGGTCAGTTCATAAATATAAGCAAAGGCAAGAGTACCTCCAATATTCAGTGAAATTCTTCTTTTTCAACAACCAGTCTTTTTATATTGCTCCAATCAACTTGTACGAAATTACGGCTTGTGCATCTTGAGTGTAGCAGCTCCAATATTGGCCTGGAAATGATAAATTAACAAACCACATTTATGATGGAAAATATAAACCAGAATGAAGACAATATGACTTCAAACTCTCAGATGACATGTCAAACTCTCAGATAAATCAACGAACCAATATTGGCCTGGAGTCTGGATATGGGGGGTAAACAAGAGACAAGCGCAATATAATACTTTCTATATATTTCATATAGGGTTAGTATTTTTTACAAATCCGAAACGGGGATGTAGCACCACCCCTAAGAAAGCACATGGATGGGACAAAAAGGCAAAAAATAAGCATCATTCCAAACTAATTAATCACTATAGAAAAACCTAAAAGGAGAACAAAAAGCATAGACAACCCCATTACTGGAAAACATAATAGCTCATGGATACGTAAACCTCACAGACGCATGACCCATGTAACAAATATTTAAAAGACAAAAAAAAAAAGACAGAAAAGAAATTCTAAGCTAGTGGTACCTGTATAAAGAAGCACCAATGTTTGGAATAAATTTTAATTTCTACAGCAATCCAACAAATTCAATTGAAACCTGAAATGCATTGCCCAAAAAAATCAAAACAAGCATAATACCCGATAGAAATATAACCCTAGAAGAAAACGGAAAAAAACTAGAGCACAAGTTTAGCTCGCACCAACACTCTCTCCAATTCAATCAACTCTACCGTAAGAAAACATCTCACCAATTAAAGCGGAGAGGAGGCAGAATTTTGCTCCAAGTGGACGGTTGAAAGGGGCACCGCCGCCAGGTCAATAGCAGGCGACGCGGTGTCGCAAACGCTCAGCGACGTTGAGGGCTGGGGGATTGAACCGGTTACAGTGGCGCGGCGGTGGCTCTGCTGGGTCACCGGCTGGAGATGCATGAGAGGCGCAGCAGCAATCGAACGAGATGAGAATGCGGGAAAAGGTATTTTACAGCGGAGGGAACCGATAATAGCAGATTGGGGATTTAAATCCCTAATTCCTACAGCGACCCAATCATTCCGTCTCCGTTTCAGTCGCATCAGCGATAGACGATATTTAGTAGGAGAATCCGTCGCCAGATTGCGACCCACATATGCAGTCGCCGAATTCAGTCGCCAAACAACGACGTGATAATTCCCGTCGGGGATCGGTCGCGGTTTGCGACGGTTTCCATTCTGTCGCCAATTTCTGTCGCCACACTGCTTTTTCCTTGTAGGTTATATAATGAGTTTGAATTTTTAATTAATTCATTTATTGTGATGTGATTGTTGTGTGTTGAATTTATTAATGTGAGTGGATTTAATATTTTAGTATATTCCCTGTGCCCAAGGTTTTAAATGCCGGTATCGGTATCGATATCGGACATATAAACTTATGGAAATTTTGAAGATATTTAAAATTTCGGTAGATATTTTGAAGATATTTGCAATTTTTTTTTAGAAAACCACATCGATTATCGGATGAAAATGAAGACATTCTTAAATATCTCATCTCTGTTGATATATAAACTAGCAATATGCTGAAAATATTCATTCCATGATATACTATGTTCATAATATTGTTGATATCATGCACTACAAAAAAGTTCGACTTTACCGACCGCACTATGTGGTCGGTAACCTCAGGACGCGGGTCGTCTCGGGGTCTTACCGACCACACTCCCGACCACAGATGTCGATCGGGAGCGAGTTTTTCGATAACGCGCCGTCGACCGAAATCTCAGCCGTCAGCGACCTTGTCGACCCGACTACCAACCGCACCA
The DNA here is from genome assembly GCA_030278955.1 of Hygrophila difformis. NCBI lineage: Eukaryota > Viridiplantae > Streptophyta > Magnoliopsida > Lamiales > Acanthaceae > Hygrophila > Hygrophila difformis. The sequence continues at coordinate 35,454,332 of JAOANR010000007.1, read as the reverse complement.
GAGGTCGGTAAGGTTGCCGACCGCATAGGCGACCACAAATGCGGTCGGGAGCGTCGGGTTAAAAAAAATTCACGAGGGTCGTACCGACTACCCTACCGACCGCACGTGTCGTCCGTAACCTGTACTGTGGCCAACACGCCAGTCTGTTTGAGAGGCATCAACCCTGCAAACATCCAAAAAATCTAATGCATTCACTAAATATATAACATCATACCATTTGGAAACATCATCAAAACAACATATATAACAAGTAATCTGAAAACACGGACAAAGGCGAGATTCGATGATCTTACATTATTATGTACTAGCTACATGTCTTCATAATCTAAAAAACAACATAAAACCAAAAATCAAAAGCTTACACATGAAATCTAGGTCAATGAAACTGTAACACAAACTCCAAAAGACAATCCAAAATCAACATCCCTTAGAAACATCCAACCACAAATCGTCATCAGTCAATAAATCAACATCCAACCAAGTCCAGAAATGTAAATGCCCTCAATGAGCAGTGATATCACCTACCTTGCCAAATCCACCCCCCCAAATCATCATCACCATCGTGAGGGGAGCGAGGTCTTCGTCCTTTCAACATCTCCACGTCCTCCTGAATCGTCTTGGACCTCTGGGACCATTCCTCAATTGTTGTCTTCAAAGCATCAAACTTGTCCCTTCTGACATTGTACATGCTGGACTCGTCAGTAGTCTCATCCCTGTAGGTGGTCGGGATAGCCTTGGCAAGTGAACCTTTATGTATTCGTAAAGAAATATTGAAATCTCAAACATGATGAGGTACCGTAAAATTTATGTAATATCTTATGAGCAACAGAAAAAGAAATTCACCCTTACCTAAACCGTAAATCGACTTGCGCCTATCACGACCCCCTGCTACCTCGATGAAGAGATGGTTCGGATCAAATTCCATCTGAGTTTCCGGATCTTGGGTTAATGTATCCACAATGGCATTGTAGTCCTCCTGGATTTGAAGTTAACAAACAATTAAGATATTATACGACAAACTTGTACCAAGTTTTTAATGGCAGCGAAAATTGATTCATAAGCAATACAATCAAATACAATCAATATTTGACAATACTGTGAATTTCTAATATTGTACCTGAACCTCCTGATCCCGAGGTGTAATTAACTGCTCCTTTTCATGCTTCATCGTATGGGTGTGCTCGTGTAGTTCCCGATAGTAGACCGGCCTGTCATATTGAGTTTCCTATACAATAAATAATTTATTTATTTATGTTAACACGTAATAAATCCTTTTAATTGAGTAGCTTATGTTAAAAATAAAAAAATAGGAAGTTTATACCAGTGCTTCGTGTGTAGCAAGATGTCATCTTGAACCAGCTGTATGAGTGGGGAGGGCAGGCGCATTTTCGTCACCCCGTCGACGGTTCAATTTACCTCTGGCTTGTTTCTTTTTGAAATCTTCGGAATCCCAAATATCCTGCTATCTGGCAGCAACTGGAGCATCCGACGGCATTGGCCTTTTATGCTTCCTGATGTCCAGAGTCTAATCTTTGTATCTAGAATTTCAGGAATGACCAAATATTAATATATTTTCCTAAACACGATATAAAATTAGAAACAAACCACAAGAAAACTCCGAATACAAAGACACACCTTGCTATGTTCTTTTTCTCCCACTCCTTCTTCACCATTAAATCATGCCGGGTTCCTAACGAGCAAGCTTCTGCAATGCATCCAAAATTTAAAATCAGTTGTCGTACATCGAATGAGCTAATTTAATTGGAAGAATCGAACGAACCTGAAATTCACCCCAATAGAAATCCTTTGTTGCTTGTGATCCTTTCCCCCAACTTATCCCTTCCTTGTCAGTCCGCAAATTGTAGCATTCCGTAATTTTTTTAACCACTTTGTTTGGGAAGTCAATTATGCAGCAAGTAGTAATATTAGTTTAGAAGAAAAATAATTAAGAAATGGATAAACATTAAAATAATCCACTTACACTCCCTTCTTGTTCAGTCCAATCTCTATCCTATTGATTGGTGCTTGTTGTGTTGGCGCATTGATGGCATTATTTCCAGCCCCTAAAAAAGAAGATTTTCCACATTACATTATATAATGTTGATATAAATCCATAATATGCATACCTGGGATATGTGGTGGCGGTGTCTCTGGTACAGCTGGCTCGTCAGCGTCGGGGCATCAGGTGGTGGCTCTTCCGAGCCTGGAGTAGCAACTGCCATTCAAAAGTTTAAAACAAATCAAGATTAATAAGATATTGTGTTATACAAAACTAAGTAAACACATACGTGCTCCCTGTCTATGGGTCGCTCCCGCCTTCCTCTCACGAGTGCTACAGTTTCAGCACGACTCAGACGTCGTCATGGCGTGCCCATCTGGGAAGAGCTACCATGTGGAGTGCTAGAAGACGAGCCACCCCCTGAGCATCCATCTGCAAAGATGAAGGAAAATTATGATACAACTGACTGGTAAATTGTTATAATAATATTTACAGTGCTCGAAGTAAATTGTCATGAGAAATGCATATCATAAATTGATTCATATTTTAAACTTGGAAATCTTCATCTTAATTCTCCTGTGAAGGATCATCCAGATCATCTTCCTCTAACTCATCATCAACACTCATATTAGACTCATTGTCCTCATCCTCTTGTAAGTCTACATATTGCACCACATCGTCTGTTAATCGTTCTCGACTTGATGTAATCATGGAAGTCTCAAGTCTGAGTTGATCTGCCACATCAACCTGGAATGCTTCGGCCACTTCCCCCGTTTTCACAGTAATCACACCTCTAGGTTTAATTTGCATACAGCCACCCAATCACTCCCTCTAGATGTGGATCTCGTTGCCGGGAATGGGACATAACACACTTGCTCTGCTTGATTCGCAAAGATGAAGGGTTCGTAAACGGGTAATGACTTTGTTTTGTTGACTTCAACTATTTTGTAGTTCGAATGGGTTCGGGACCCAATCCCCTCACGAGGATCAAACCATCTACATTTGAAGAAAGTAACATGTTTGATTGGCAATGCAGGATACTCTACGACAATCACATCCTTTAGTATTCTGTAGTAATCTCCTGATAGGCTAGTAATGCAAACTCCACTATTGTAGGTGGATCTATGATTACCGTGACTCTCGGTGTGAAATTTCATGCCATTCACAAAGTATATGGAATATGAGGTTGCAATTGGAAGAGCCCCTTGTGCGACATGAAAGAGACATGGGATTTCGGGTGGATTGTCAGTCAAATACGACTCCAACCATTTCGGAAATACATTCTCTATCGCTTTATCACATTCAACTTCGGTTATTCGAGGATTTTCTTTGTGCAGTTGATCTTGGAACACCCTGTAAAATGTAATGTGGCCACGTACATATCAGATGATAGAGCCTTTTTGCATGCAAAAATTATTAAGTTAATGAATTATGATACTAACTCAATATACTCCTCAAACTCTGTGCAATTTAATAGTAGGTACTTTTGGATGGCTTCCAATTCTTGGGACAATCGTCGTTTTTAGTTCTACCTTGACCACGACCCGCATATTTGAAAACACTAATAAGGCCATCGTCCGTTTCTGGTAGACCCCCATCATCGTTTCTTGGCACATTCCTTTCGCGTGTGAATACATGCTTCTCAAAATAGTGAGAGAAAAATATAGATGCCTCACGCACCATGTACGCATTGCATATGGAACCCTCAACGTGTGCCTTGTTTTGCACCGTGCGTTTCAAGCGGTTCAGATACCTGAATTGCAACATATTTAATATTTCACAATGTAATATACAAAATTTTGAGTATATCTAACATATAAGCATTGTTTAAACTTACTTCTCGAAAGGGTACATCCACGAACCAGCCACACTAGCTTCTCGAGGTAGGTCGACAGGTAGATGTTCCATACAGTCGAAGAAAGCAAGTGGAAATATTGTTTCAAGTTTACACAACACAATTGGAAGATCTTTTCCCAGTCTCTTCATATCTTGCAAAACAATTGTCTTCGCAGTTAATGCCCGGAATACATTGCTCAATTCTGTTATGGCCTCCCACACATGCTTTAGAAGCAGTTCCCTCCATCCAATGGGAAGAAGACGTTGCATGAAAACATGACAATCGTGACCTTTCATCCCAAACATCCTGTGTTTGTTCATATCAATGCATCTCCCAAGGTTCGGCACACAATGGCGTAGCTGGAAGAACAACTGGACTGATGATCCCAAAATTCCCGGAAGGTCCAGTGTCCAAGCAGAGAATCAAGAAATTCACAGATGTAGTCTCCAAGTATTTTTATGACGAAGCTGATAAAATGGAGCCGGAGGAGAGCAAGGGACTGAAGCTGCTGTTAGAATGCCAACCGGATCAGACCGACCCAGGGCCCAACAATTGGAAATAGGAAAGACCAATTCGGTCTGTGCTAGTTCGGTCTAAACCGAATTGAAGCACATAGACCGAATTGCCTTTTCCTCCCTACTGTGCCTTGGAAGAAAATTAAGTCTCCCAATTCGGTCTATGCAATTCGGTCTATACCGAATTGCATCAGCATAGACCGAATTGCATCCCACGCCTTGAAGAAATCGCGAGACTACCAATTCGAATTAGGCAATTCGGTCTAGACCGAATTGCCTCATGCCTTTGGAAGAACTTGAAGAATAGCTCAATTTGGAATACGCGTTCGGTCTAAACCGAATTGACGCGTCTAGACCGAATTGACTCTCCTTTTTTCGCATTGCCTTTTTGCTGCTTTATTTTTGCTTTCGCATCAATTCGGTCTTGTTTCCATGTAAACCGAATTGATGCTATAGACCGAATCACTATGTGATTTTACTAGTTTTATTTTGTTTAGTTATTTTAATTTTGTTTTAGGGTTAGGGTTTTGGCCACCTATATATAGTGGCCTCCCCTATTCTTGTAAGACACTTTGCATTTGAATGAAAATTACTCTTCTTATTCAAAGTCATTTTGAGAGCTCTCAACCAAGTGCTCTCAACCTACTTGTGAAATCTTCCTTTGGAACTTCACACCATTGACTCATGAAGCTAGTTTCAATGGTACTAATGGATGATGCAATCAAAGGAGACCATTTGTCTTGTTAATCCAAGTCCCTTGGTAAGCTTGGTTCACCTTCATCCATAGGCTTCACTATCTTTATTTTTGTTCTTCATTTTGTTCATCCATTTATTTTCCTTTTGAATCCGGGTATTGTCTTTATACAAGCTCGGTCTACGGCATAAATTATATAATTTTGGTATCAGAGCCAACTTGTTGATTCAATAGGATTCATTTCCATCCATCCTTATTCAAAAATACCAAAAATATCATTTCGGAGTTACTGTAGCGTTGGGTTTCGTGTCTGAATCTTTGGAATTTTCACGATCAGGTTACATATTTGGATTCCTTGAGTCGAGCGCATCGACTTGCATATGTGGTTTGTCAAATTTGGCCAAGAAATGAGTGAGATATGATGATTTGAAGTTTTTGAGTGTTCTTGAGCCAAAACTCATATTTCTAGCACTTTTGCTTCTTGATCTTCATATTTTCTTGTTATTGGTTTGGTTTTTACATATTTGCCCCTCATTGTGTGGATTTGCATCATTACCCATCGCATCTTGGTCATGGTTTGCAAGATTGGTTAAAATAGTGCTTTGTTTGCCATTGATTTTGTTAAATCTGAACTTTGTGATTGAGGGAGATCTTGTTGAACCTAGCCATAAATATTGGGTTGTGTGTTTTCTACCATTTTTGGATGTTATCTTTCATTTGGAATTGGTTTGGGATCGATCGGAGTTCATTTGGGTACCGAAACATCGAAAACAAAGTTACTGCCACAGTGAGTCCGCGAGTGACCTGTGTTTGAGCCTTCTTTTGAACTTGAAGATCATTATCCAAATTGATGAATCTTACATGAACAGAAAGATCTTCAAGTTAGCTTCAATTGGGTTTTTGAATCAGTCAATTTGGATAAGTATTGAGGGTGTTATGGACATTTTCCCAAAAGGTGTCAAAATCTGAACGGGGACCATTGTTTGTGCGCGTGTGGCCGCGTGAGAGAGCCAAAAGGAGTGATTCTTGCGCCTTAAGTTTCCTAATTTGATCCGGTTTCCATCCATATAAGATTTGATACCATTTGGTTCGGTCTATGTAGAGCGAATTGCACTTTAAGACGGAATCTGTGCAAAACCGAATCCAGCAAAACTCCAAAATTTTGGCCAAGTGTTGGGAATTAATTTGTGCAAGAATTTGGACACCAACTTCCATATACACCTCCTACAATATTTCCACACATACCATATCATATCCGAGTGAGTTACAATAAGGTGAATATTGGACTAGCACAATTGTGAAACCTAGTCCTTGAAGCCACTTGAGTATTTTTACAATAAAGTGGATATAGGACTGGCACTTTTGTGAAACTAAGCCCTTGAAATCACTTGAGTAACAAACTTTTTGGTGAGATCACTCTTCATATTTTAGTGAGGATTTTTCTTTCGTCTTTCGAACTCGATCAAGAGTAAGGAATTGACTTAATTGATTGCATCTTGCACTAAACTGTTTTTGCAAACCTATATCATTTTGCATTGCATATCACACATAAGTCATTGCTTTTAATTGATCGAGTCGAACATCTCACAATGCATTCGTGATTTGTGCGTACATCTCTTCCACTCCTTTGCATCGGAAGTTGCTACTATTGAGCCAGCTTGTACTGATTTTGGTGTTGGAACCAAAGGTAAGAGACCTCGAGGTTGAAGCACAGTGTGTGAATATCTGAGAGGCACTTTACATATTTTCTGCACTATATTTTTCTAACCCTTTATATATATATAGCTACTTTGTCTCTGAGATGGCAGGAGACCTGGAGGGAAGCAGCAATGCTATCATGGAGATGCTGAGAGCCATGGATAAGAAATTGGATTCCAATTCCACTAATATAGCAGCTGTAACTAATCGTGTTGAGGAAGTAAATACCCGTGTTGATGAAATTGTTGATGATATTGCAGGTAGGGTAAGGTTCCAAAATGAGGTGATTCAGCGGGAGGTGATGAACCGAGTCGAAAGGCGATTGGAAGAGGCTTTCTTTCCTACACCCTCGTCTCGGACCACTACACCTCCAGCACCCTCAGTAACCCCAACTGCTCCCAGAGTCATACCAGGAGGTACTAGCAGAGTCACCCAGACTGACATGGCTATCGCCGAAGCAGCCTTAGCTGAGCAAGAACGACAGTACAGCACCCTCAACAGACAATCCGGGATCAGTGGACCTACCTCACTCCACCCACCTACAGGGCAAACTGTATTCAGGACAGAGGACCCTCTAGCCATGCCTCCACCAGTGGAACCACTTCACCTGGGATTACCTCCACCACCTCCACCTGTTGCTAGACACAGATTGGAATTTGATTAGAATGATGATGAAGACCCACGGGAAGATGATAATCTGAAATGCATCAAGTTTACCATTCCTTCCTTCAAAGGAACTGGTGATCCAAATGAGTTTTTAGATTGGAAGCACTCTGTAGAGATGATTTTTAATTGTCATAATTATTCTGATGTGAAGAAAGTCCAGCTAGCAGTGACAGAGTTCAAGGATTATGCACAGCTTTGGTGGCAAAAATTTGCTATGGACAACCAAGCTGCAGGACGTCCACAAGTCACCAACTGGGAATATTTGTTGCAGATTTTGGAACGGAGATTCGTCCCTCATACCTACAAGCCTGACATGTACATGAAGGTGATCAGCTTAAAGCAAGAATCCAGGACGGTTGAGGAGTACTACCGAGAGATGGAGATGCTTATGATGCGGGCTCAATTCAATGAGGATCCACTGATTACTTTAACAAGATTTGCCAAAGGATTGAGGCCCGAGATCTTTGAAGAAATGGACATGCGAGGATACATCAACATCACCGACTTGGTAAGAAAAGCTAGCAAGTTTGAGGCTCAGCTAAAGAGGAGAAGTCATAGGGTGTCTGCATCTGGCAGCTACAATCCCAACAAGCCATGGTTGATCCGACCACCTGAGAGGGGCAAGCAGCCACCACCACAGCCACAGGGTCGTGACGACAAAGGATACAAGCCAAAAGGGTTTGAACTGGGTCAGAATTTCAGAGCTTATAATTAGAATGACAGAAATAGACCGCCAGCTCGTGAGCAGAACCAACCCAAGGACAAGAAGGAAGTCACTTGTTGGAAGTGTGGAAAGAAAGGCCACTATGCCAATGAGTGCAACATACAAAAGAGGGTGGCCATGCTCAACACTGGAGAAGAAGAAAGGCCTGTCATCGAAATCGAACCAGGAGTATTCAGATTATATGATCCAGAAAGGGAAATTGAGTTCGATGATGATGATCCTCAAGAATATCATATTGATGAGCCAATTAATCCTGAAGTTGACAACAATGAAGAAGAAGATGTCAACCTGTTAGGGCCATGAGAGTACTTAATGCTGACAAGGAACCTGATCAGACTCCTAATGAACAAAGGGAGAATTTATTTCATTGTCGATGCACTATCTTAGGCAATAATGCCACTGTAATTGTTGACAATGGTAGCTGCACTAATGTGGTTAGCTTGTACACTGTTCGCAGGTTGCAGTTACCAGTTGAAGAGCATTCCAAGCCTTACCTGTTGCACTGGATGAACAACAGTGGGAAGACCAAAGTGACACAGCAAGCCTGGGTTCCCATCACCAAGGGCACCTATTCGGAAAGGGTTTTATGCGATGTGGTCCCAATGAATGCTTGTCACGTGCTCTTAGGAAGGCCTTGGCTATTTGATAAAGACGCTACTTACAGAGGGAAGTCAAATGTGCTATACTTCAAGCATGGGCAGAAGGACTACTTGTTCAAGCCACTACCTGTGAAGGCTGTAAGGGCAGACCAAGAGAAACTGAGGGAAAACACTGCCAAAGAGGAGGCACTTGTCAAGGCAAGATCAAAAGGAAAGGCCAAGGAAGGGCAATCAGTTGAAGGTTCATGCAACTTGGATCAATGTCTGATATTGACCAAGTCTGCGTTCAAGCAAGCTGCACTAGAACCCGAATTTTCAGGTCACTGTTTCCTTGCTTTAATTAAGCCTTATGAATCTGTTAATAGAACTTTATATGCTACACCTGATCTGCCTATGGAATTTTCTAGGATGCTCGAAAGAAACAAGGACGTGTTCCCGGAAGATATACCTGCCGGTCTGCCACCGATTAGAGGAGTTGAACATCGGATAGATTTCATGCCAGGAGCCCTATTCCTAATAGACCCGCCTACAGGATGAACCCCGAGGAGACAAAGGAGGTTCAAAGACAAGTGCAAGCTCTGTTAGATAAAGGCTGGGTTCGAGAGAGCCTCTCACCATGTGCAGTTCCAGTCCTCCTAGTTCCCAAAAAAAATAGAGAATGGCGGATGTGTGTCGACTGTCGTGCGGTCAATGCCATCACCGTCAAGTACCGCCATCCCATACCGAGACTGGATGACATGTTGGATGAGTTGGGTGGTGCAAGCATATTCACGAAGATTGACTTGAAAAGTGGCTACCACCAGATCCGGATGCAATCCGGGGACGAGTGGAAAACTGCTTTCAAGACCAAATTCGGTCTTTATGAATGGCTCGTCATGCCATTCGGGCTTACTAACGCACCTTCTACATTTATGCGCTTAATGAATGAAACACTTAGACAATTTATTGGAAAATTTGTAGTAGTCTATTTTGACGACATTCTCGTCTATAGTTGTACTAATGACGAACATGTTTCTCATGTTCAACAGGTCTTAAGCCAGCTAAGGAAAGTACAGCTGTATGCAAACTTCGAGAAGTGTGTTTTCTGTGTGCCAGAAGTCACATTTCTTGGATTCGTCGTTGGTAAAGATGGGTTGAAGGTGGACGAATCAAAGATAAAGGCCATTTCAGAATGGAAGCCACCAACCAATGTGCACGAAGTTCGCAGCTTTCTCGGGCTGAGTGGTTTCTTCCGGAGGTTCGTTTCACAGTTCAGTGTTATAGCTGCCCCGATCACTTCATTACTTAAGAAGGAGAATTCATTTAAGTGGGGGCCAGCGCAACAAAAGGCATTCGATGAGCTCAAGGACAAGCTCACTCATGCGCCCGTATTAGCATTGCCAGATTTTGAGCTACCATTTGAAATTCAGAGTGATGCATCGGGTACTGGCATGGGAGCTGTGCTGTTACAAGAAGGACGCCCAATAGCATACTACAGCGAGAAGTTCAGTGGAGCACAACTGAATTACTCCACTTATGACAAGGAGTTATATGCTATTGTGCAAGCTCTAAGGACATGGCAGCATTATTTGAGAGGAAGAGAGTTCATCATTCACACTGACCATGAGACTTTGAAGCACATCAAGGTGCAAGGACAACTGAGTAAGAGACATGCTCGATGGAGCACTTTTATCGAATCATTCCCATACGTGATTCGATATAAGAAGGGGAAAGATAATGTGGTTGCTGATGCACTCTCAAGGAGACAGACATTGGCTTCATTTGCAACCACAAAGCTGATTGGATTTGAGCATGTCAAGGACCAGTACCCCAATGATGAAGACTTTGGAGAAGTCTACAAGAAGACTGAACAAAGGAGTTTTGAGAAGTTTTCACAGCTGAATGGATTCCTTTATTTCGAGAACAGATTATGCATACCCAGGGGATCCACCAGAGAATTTATGATTCAAGAGGCACGCGCAGGTGACCTCATGGGACATTTTGGCAAGGATGCAACATTAGGAGTACTTTCTGAGCGTTTCTACTGGCCGGGTATGAAAAAGCAAGTGGTGGATTACATTGCCAAGTGCATCGTCTGTCTGAAGGCGAAGTCCACCGTGAAGCCACATGGGCTATATCAAGCACTGCCCGTGCCCAAAGGACCTTGGATAGATATATCAATGGATTTTGTACTTGGATTGCCACGGACCCCAAGAGCCAAAGATTCTATCTTTGTGGTAGTGGACCGATTTTCCAAGATGGCACACTTCATTCCATGTGCAAAAACCAATGATGCAAGACACATTGCCAAGATATTCTTCAAAGAAGTGGTACGTCTTCATGGAGTACCGAAGACCATAGTTTCTGATCGGGATGCTAAGTTCATAAGCTATTTCTGGAAAGGCTTGTGGAGGGAAATTGGCACCCAACTACTATTTTCAACTTCCTACCATCCCCAAACAGATGGTCAGACAGAGGCAGTCAATCGGGTATTAGGTAATCTCTTAAGAATCATTACTGCCTCTAGTTCAAAAAGTTGGGATGAATGTTTACCGCATATTGAATTTGCCTATAATCGTCACATTCATCGTGCCACCCACATGTCTCCCTTTGAGATCGTGTATGGTTTTAACCCCCTAACTCCCCTTGACTTATTGCCACTACCTTGTAGTGAGCATCTTAATACGAATGGCAGGGACATGGCGGAAGCAATTAAGGCCTTACACAAGGATGTGCGAGACAGTCTGTTGAAAGCAACCGAACACTATGCCAGATACGCCAACCGAGGGCGTAAGAAACTGATCTTGAAGCCCGGAGATTGGGTTTGGGTACATATGCGTAAGGAAAGATTCCCAGCACAGAGGCATGGAAAGCTGTCACCCCGCGGAACCGGACCTTACAGAGTTTTAGAGAAGATTAATGATAATGCTTATCGGATCGAGCTACCTGATACATACAATATTAATCCGACTTTTAATATTGCAGATCTTTCTCTTTACGAGCGGGACGAGGAGCTGGAATCTGATCGGTTGATGGATCAACCTTCCCAAGGGGGTGGGGATGGCGTAGCCGGAAGAACAACTGGATTGATGATCCCAACATTCCCGGAAGGTCCAGTGTCCAAGCAGAGAATCAAGAAATTCACAGATGCAGTCTCCAAGTATTTTTATGACGAAGCTGATAAAATGGAGCCGGAGGAGAGCAAGGGACTGAAGCTGTGTTAGAATGCCAACCGGATCAGACCGACCCAGGGCCCAACAATTCGAAATAGGAAAGACCAATTCGGTCTATGCTAGTTCGGTCTAAACCGAATTGAAGCACATAGACCGAATTGCCTTTTCCTCCCTACTGTGCCTTGGAAGAAAATTAAGTCTCCCAATTCGGTCTATGCAATTCGGTCTATACCGAATTGCATCAGCATAGACCGAATTGCATCCCATGCCTTGAAGAAATCGCGAGACTACCAATTCGAATTAGGCAATTCGGTCTAGACCGAATTGCCTCATCTAGACCGAATTGCCTCATGCCTTTGGAAGAACTTGAAGAATAGCTCAATTCGGAATACGCGTTCGGTCTAAACCGAATTGACGCGTCTAGACCGAATTGACTCTCCTTTTTCGCATTGCCTTTTTGCTGCTTTATTTTTGCTTTTGCATCAATTCGGTCTTGTTTCCATGTAAACCGAATTGATGCTATAGACCGAATCACTATGTGATTTTACTAGTTTTATTTTGTTTAGTTATTTTAATTTTGTTTTAGGGTTAGGGTCACCTATATATAGTGGCCTCCCCTATTCTTGTAAGACACTTTGCATTTGAATGAAAATTACTCTTCTTATTCAAAGTCATTTTGAGAGCTCTCAACCAAGTGCTCTCAACCTACTTGTGAAATCTTCCTTTGGAACTTCACACCATTGACTCATGAAGCTAGTTTCAATGGTACTAATGGATGATGCAATCAAAGGAGACCATTTGTCTTGTTAATCCAAGTCCCTTGGTAAGTTTGGTTCACCTTCATCCATAGGCTTCACTATCTTTATTTTTGTTCTTCATTTTGTTCATCCATTTATTTTCCTTTTGAATCCGGATATTGTCTTCAACAAGCTCGGTCTACAGCACACAACCATCCGACAACTTTAAACTTGCAACCCAATTCAAGAACCCAACCCTCTTGTCCTTATCCAATGTGTACACGGCCTTCGGATATTTGCCCGTCCGAGGATCCTTATGCAATTCTGGCCTGTTACGTAAGATGCAGATATCCTCGCGGGCTTTTGCATTGTCCTTTGTCTTCCCTTGTACATCCATTACAGTATTGAACATATATTCAAATACATTCTTCTCAATGTGCATGACTCTAGATTGTGGCGAACCAAATGTGTCTTCTAATACGGTAAGTCCCAAAAGATGCTCTTCTTTTCCATTCACAAGTCTTACTGATTATTGTATTTGCATCCTCACTACCCACATCAATTACACGATGGAGACCAAGAAATCTAGTTCAGTTAAGACCTCTTCCCTGCTTTTATGTAAAGGTCGGTTACCATGCTCTACGCGGTCCTTTGAGAATTTTAACTTATCAAGCCTAAACGGGTGATCCGACTCAAGGATCCTACGATGACAGTCAAACCATGATTGTTTCCCACCCTCTTTTTTAACCTCATAGATTCTACACCTTCCATACAGACCGGACATGCAGTCTTCCCATATGTACTCCAACCAGACATCATTGTGTAAGCTGGGTAATCTCCTATAGTCCACATCAATGCCGCTTTCATCTGAAAGTTCTATCGGGTAAATGTGTCCCACGTCGTGATACCCACATCCCATAGCTCTAGAAGCTCATAAATCAGGAGTTGTAAATACACATCTATCCTTTATTTTGGGCTAGATTTCCCAGGGATGATGCAAGTCAAGAACATGTATTCATCCTTCATATACATTCCAGGAGGTAGGTTATAAGGTGTCAAAATAACTGGCCAATATGAGTATTGAGAGCCCGATTGGCCAAATGGTTGGAAACCATCAGTACGTAACCCCAAACGAACATTTCGTCCCTCTGCTCCAAAGCTAGGATGAATTGTGTCAAACTGCTTCCATGCCTTGGAGTCACACGGATGACACATCTCTCCGGACACCCCATGCTCATGGCCTACATGCCATGTCATATGTTTCGCAGTCACTTTTGATGCATACAACCGTTTCAAACGATTTTTCAGTGGAAAATAGAACATATACTTATGTGCCACGCAAGAATTGTTGTTGGATTCTTTAAATCGAGGTCTGGCACAAAACTTACAGTTCTCGAGTGCCTCATCATCACGCCAATACAACATACATCCCCTATCACAACAATCGATTTTCTGTACTGGTACTCCCAATCCCTCTAGAAGTTTCTTCGCCTCGTAGAAATTTTTAACCATAGAGTTTTGTTCTGGGAGTGTATCAATTATAAGTTGGCATAACGTATCAAAACATCTCTCCAATAGGTTATGTTCGGATTTAATATTTAATAACCTGGCAACTGTAGACAATAATGTCATTTTCTCACAGCCAGGCCACAAATCCTTGTCAGCTGCTTCCAACATACGGTTGAACAGTGTCTCCTGCGGATTAGGCTCCTCAGTCGCTCTAGGCTCATCATCCATACCACTCGATGTGGTATCAGGAATACCAAACCCATTCCATCACACACCATTTCTCGGTAACGGTCTAACGGTTCAGTTGTACCCGTTTGTGTCCTAATTCCAGAGGTACTCCCTACATCTTTATCATCGCGGTAGGGGCAGAAGGTGTGTGGTTCTCGTGGCACGTCCACCTTTCATAATTTGGGACAAATCCATCCCGATAAAGATGTCCTTGGATGTCCCGATCGGATAGATAAAATCTATTCTTGCATTTTTTTACACGGACACCTTATCTCTCCTTTTGCATTCTCGTCAGTATCGGGTTACCATGAGAAACCTATAAAGAATTCAACTCCTGCTTTAAATTCGGGTGCAACCAAGGTACCGCTAGGCAGGTACATCCTACTTCTATCCATCTTTGGTAAAAGTCACCTACAATTCCATAATTATTTTATAATATTAATTTAAGAATTATATTTGGGTCCATTCGCAGTATTTTATATATTTGTAGGTGATTTAATTATTTATAAATTTGGATTTAATTAACATAATGCATTTCAAATTTGTATCTACAGCTTTAAATAATATAATTCAAGTAATGTAAACTTTAAATCATTATTATTACTCACTTATGATTTAAAATATCTATGCCAATTTGAAATAAATTGTTTTTATTTAATTATTAGTATTATATTATCACTTAGTCATGTTTGGTTGTCACTATGTGTGGCCTCATTGGTTTTCTTTCATGTCTTGTAACTTAATCATTTGTAGTTTTACTTGGTATTTGTATGGGTCAATTTATATATCAAAGAGAGTCTTAATATGAAAATCCGACCCTAACCAACTTGGAAATTGATTTGGTTAACAACTCTAACCACACTTCTCTGGCTTCAAATAATTCAAGAATATTAATATCAAATTTCAACACAAAATTAGTTCTAACACAAATAATTCTCAGGTTTCAAACAACTCTAACTGCTTTGGATATTTGGTACAAGAAAAAAAATTCTACCTACAACCACACACAATTCATTCATCAATCAGCAATCATGTCGAGTCCTTGTACAAATTCATAAATACTAAAAGCAAATTTCATAACAAAATACCAATTTAATCATACAATATGCATTATCTCAACTCAAACTTATTCAACAGTCAATGAATGCAAAAAGTTGTAAGAATTCTAGTGACCAAAATCATCAAACCATAACTCCTCCCAATTTGCATTTTCCAAATTTTTTCAGATTCCAAGTACAATTTTTTTTCAAGCTCGAAACTTTCAATTTCCAAATTTTTCAATTTCCAATTGGTAAAACTTGATTCCATAATTTTGACCTCAAATATCATTTTCAGTTTGAATAATACACTCTCAATTTGCTACATTGAAACTTGCTGTAAACTTAAAAATGCACCAAATCACTCACAATACACTCTCAATTTGAACAATACACAATACACTCGCAATCAAGCATTTCAACATAACAAGAACAACATACCAACATCTGCCAACATAACAAGATTTTCAATTCCACCCAATCAAGCATGAAATTGTGAAATTGCAACCAACAATCGAAAAGAGAAAAGGATGTACAAACTTGTGAATGAAGGGATTTGGGAGACGACGAGCTCGACAATGGGAGGGGCGGTCCGGCCGCAGTGGCGGTCCGGAGGGGTTTAGGGGCCTGTCCGGCCGCAGGGGCTGTCCGGCGGGGTTCAGGGGGCTGTCCGGAGAGAAGGTTTGAAGTGCACGGCTGTCAGGAGGCAGGGCGTTCGACTGCTCGACGGTGGCAGTGGAGGCGAATCTGGTCCGGTGGCAGGGCGTCCGACGGCAGTGGAGGCGGCGGTGGTCCAGTGGTGGGTCGAAGATTGCTCACCGGTTGGGGGTGGCTCGAAGGCGATTCAGACCGGGCCCAACCCCCTGCTAGCTCGACGCGGTGTGGCTCGTGTTGGGGATGAAGACTCGTGCTGGGGTGGTCGATGCGGGAGAGGCTCGAGGTGGTCGAGAATGGTGGTGGTCGGAAGGCCGGAAGGTTAATCACGAGTGAAAATCGCGTGTGAAGTGGAGTTGCGCCTGTAAATGAGATTTACAGCCCGTTGGGGGCGAGATAAATGCCCTAAGTTACCGACCGCATATGCGGTCGGTAATGGGGTCGGGAGACCCGGCCCGGTTTTTTGTCGTCGGAGGATCCGGTCGGTAACTAGGCTTTTTCTTGTAGTGATGAACTATATTGATTAAAAAGATTTTGACTAAAAATCAATGACATAATCAACATGTATTGAAGAATAATTTTTTTTTAATCCTCCTTTAAAAGAAGATATTTTTAAAATTTAGAAAAAGAATATTTTTTTTAAAAAAAGTAAACATTTCGGGAAATTTCTGGAAATATCGGCTAAATTTTGGGTTTCGGGTGAAATTTCGTAGGAAATTTTGCAAAAAAGTATTGTAGGTCAAATTTTGTGATTCGGTCGAAATTTAAAACACTGTCTGCGCCACACTTATTATGTCACATTTTGACTTTTGACATTGTTCATTGATTAACTTCGACATAATGTTATCGCAATTATATAAACGAAAAATATAGTTAAGTTCGGTCTTGTTGGATTAATCTAATTAGTGTAGTTTTAAAATATAGTATTCCCTCCATTTTCTATTAGTTGAAACATGTGAATAGTTTATACTATTCATTCAATACATTTGATTCAATTTTTAAACATAGTAATATGATAAAACATATAGTCAAGTGAGATCTTGTTAGATTCGTCTAATCATGATAGTTTTAGAATATTAAATTTTTATAATTTTTACTTTTATACCCGTGGCATATTAAGCGTTAAAATTGTATATTGAATTGCGTGAAAAATTGAAATGTTTCAATTTTTCAAGAACTAACGGAGGAAGTATATTTATATAATTTTTATTTATTCACATTTGAAGATATTAACAGTTAAACAAGTGTATTAGATTATGTGTCCAAAATTTTTGAGATAGAAATAATAAGACAGTAGGTTGTATTGATGTGATGTGATGGGAGTATATTTTGTAATTAAGAATTTATTTAATTATTTCTTAAAAAGAAAATGTGACAATTGTAATAAGACGCACCATAAAATGAAAGTGGAAAAAGATTAATGGGAATGAGGGAATATATAATGAGACGTGTGATTCATAAAAACTCTTATTCTTGAGCAATATTTGCTCAAATCTTCCTTGGGTCAGCTAACCAACAGTGAAGTCGGAAACCGAGGCAGACGACATGGCTTGAACCCTAGCCTGTTTGGAACCACCTCATGGATTTCAACATCTCTGACCTCATCATCATTTATGGTGGTCAAAAGTCTTGGTCAACGCTTACTCCAGACTTTTTAATTTATGATATTCGTACACAGCATGTAATTAGACTATCTCTATCAATAACAATCTCAACCACTCAATCATCAAACCATTTCATTATTTCTCTTTTCTCCAACTCATCAATATTCACCCGAACCCAACCATTCCAATTTTACATACTTTATCAATAACCACCCAACCATCCAACCATTTCATTATAATTATTCTTATTATTTATCATAATAAATTTTTTATTTTTAAAATAAAATAAATTAATTAAAATAATTATAAAATTTAATGATATTCTTATTATCTCAAGATTGGTGTCTATTTATAGGGAATTAAAAAATAAAATTTTTGATATATTTTATATTTCATACAATTATATTAAATGAAAGATATATTAAGTTTAATTAAATAAAAACAATATAACTTATTACCTAATAAAATGAGTAAAGTGTCAAATTTTGAATGGTGGAGTGAAAGGGACCATGTGGTTGGATTTTGGGTTTGGTCGACTCTAACCTTATTTACCAATCCAATTTTGAATTTTATTTTAAAAAATGATGACATGGAGGTCCATCCAGTGAAGACCTTGTCATTGCTAAAGGTAGTCTTAGAGTACACTAGCATCAGATCAGGGTCACAGAATTTATAGAAACTGGTACGTGATCATAAATAATTAAATTTCGATAATTGAATACAAATGAAAGAACAATCAAGAAAAAATAAAATAGAATGAAGCCCAGAAAATAATACTCCCTCCATTGGAGGCAAGACGTCTTGTTTAACTCATTGACACTGTTCATTATTCAACTTTGACTCAATATTATTGTAAATATATACTAACAAGTAACCCGTCGAGAATCGACGGACATATTTATATATTTTATATAATATTTATAATTATATTATATAAATTAATAATAAATTGTATTTTGAGTAATGAAAAATATGTAATGATTTTATATAGATTCGAAAGAGAAGTATATGATAATATAATTTAATTATTTTTAAAACTAACAAATTAAAGAAATTATATTATACCGTCTTCTTTAGCTTCTGTGGCTTGTCCGGTACAAACCTATCATATCAACAAAAATAATTATTAAAATAATATTTTTATTTAATTGAAATTTAAATTAAAATAAAAAAATTTAAATATAATTATTAAGCATAATATGAAAAATTCCCCCACAATTTGCTGAAAAATTCATTGTTGAAAATCTTATTGGTAAGGGCTAGTATAACACTATCCTTAAAAATGTCTGTATTAAAAGTGATACAGTTTATATTTGTATATGTACTATAAAAAATTGCCGTTATAGGATCACCCGTAGAGTTTATAAGAATATCATCTGGAAATGTCACAACTGATTGTACATCTCCAAAATCAATAACAGATTTACCATCACCTACATCAAGTATTAATTTTGTAAATTTTTTGCCATATATAAATTTCATCGTAAACATTTCTTGTGGTATATTGAGTTAATCATTCTTAATTGTATATTAATAAGTTAAGTCACATCTTGCTAGTGACACAAAATATTGCAACATAACTGTTAATGGCTATAAACTGATTTTGGAAGATAAAGTCCAACATTATTTAAAGATTGACATTGACTTTTGTTTATAATCATAGCAAAATAAACCGCGAGTGGGATTTTTTTCATCTGAAATCGAATGAGAAATTTGATTAAATCGGATAGGCTTATAATTATTCTACCAATCAAGAATTTTCTATTTTCATGGTTTCTCGAAAATTAATTTAACCTCAATTATATGGTCCTGCATCTTAGTTATGATCAACCTACTTCCATTGCATAATTTATTTGATGGATCTATATTCCTAAGATGCATGATTATGCAACCCTCATTCAACTATATTTTTCGGTAATCCAAAACAATTGATTGTGTTTAGGTATTCCAGTGAAAATAATTCATTGGCTTTACTTATGCTTTCATCATCTTGATAAATATTGTCAGAATTGATATGTATATATATATATACATATATACATTTTCATTTGTAGATATATGTTTCATGATGCAATAATTGATCGTATAAACAATCACTGGTATGGGTTAGTATAACATAATCTTTAAAAATACCTGGATTTGAAGTGCTGCTGTTCATATTTGCATAAGTACTCTGAACAAATATCTCTATATGATCTTCCGTATATTTTATAAAATTATCATCTAGAAATGTCACATCTAATTATACATCTTCAAGATCAATTACCATCGCATATATTTTACCAATTACCATCGCGTATATGAAATATTCATTGTGCAAATTCTGTCATATATAATTTTCATTGTAAACAATATTTCTTGTAGTATCTTAAGTTAATCCATCTTAATTACATATTACTTCGAATCCTCTCTTTCCAGTGACATGAGATATTGTAACATATTACTGACACGGGTAAAAACTTGTTTTGAAATAAAGCCCAACTTTCTTTAAAAATTGACATTGAGTTTTTTTTTTAATAGTTATAGTAAAACAAACTGTGGGATGAGAATTTTTTTCTCTGAAATCAAATGGAGAATTTGATTAATTCAGACTGGCTTATAATCATTCTACCAATTAAGAATTTTCATCCCAAATAATGAATTTTGTTTTTTTTTAGAAGAGAGGTTAAATAATTTTATGGAATAAGTATTTTGCAGGTAGAATTCTCGTCACAATCTAGTTGAATACTAAATTTAGAATATGTAGTCCACTGGATGCTATTACATTTGATGCTACAGGCAGCACCATATCACATCTTCCACGAAAGGCTATACATAATGTTTTCTAGATAAATTATTGATAAATGTCTTATCATTTCCACCACGTAAAGAAAAAAATCAAACATTATCACTATCAACTACAGACATTATTTTATTATAACATTATTATGTTCATCAATCAAGAAAGATAATAGCTTAGCACGACCCGCCTTCATTTCTTCCTTATTATAATATGCATGTTCTAGTATCAATAGATTATATGTTTCAGACGTTAAAACTTCATTCAGTATCGGCATTTCAGAGAAAAATTTCAAACTTATATAATTTGCAGCAATTAGCCTTTCAATTCCTAATAAAACTATATTTATATTTTTTATTCCGTAAATTACAAATCTATTAAAATATAGACTAATGAATTATTTCTTAAAAAAAGATTAAAAAAATAAAATTTTCATTTATTTACTGATGAATCTATTCGCACTCCCAATAACTCTTTATACATCATATTCTTTTATTTATAATATGCATTATGAAAATAATTAATTTACTTTAAACCAATTATCAAAAAAATATGAATTTTCACATTTCCCTTAAAAAATTATAATCGTTTTGAATTATTTTTAGAGATAATAATTTTTTAGGCCATCAGAATGATCAATTTTCAGATTTTAGCCATTATTTTTTCATCTACAATTTTGAGCCACTACAAGGCTGTCAGACCCACAAAAGAGCCAAAGCGGATCGCATGTTGTTCAAATCGCCTCATTATGGTCCAAAAAATGGGAATCACATCCCTCTGATAGCCTATTTAAGTTTTCTTTTTATTATTTTTTTATGTAACTAAAATAAATAATATTAATTCCATCCTATTATTCATGTCTCGCTTTTTTTTTCGGCATTTCGAATAAAAGAATAACCAATTAATAACAATGTGTCAAACCATATATCGATTCCATATAAATTAAAAATTTCATATCTTTTTAAAACGGAAATTTATGTGATAAAACAATGCAAAATCAAAAATAATTATAAATAATACAAAAATCTAAAATAATAATACAATGCAAAAATCTAAAATAAATAAATAAATAAATGCAAAATTAAAATTTGAAATCTTTTAAAAGCTAAAAATTGTAGGAATTCCATATAAGTTAAAAAATTTTATATCTTTTAGAAACTGAAAATTGTATAAAAATAAAAATTGTTGGAATAAAAAGTGCAAAAATCTAATATAAATAAATAAAAAACCAAAATCCACTATAAATAATGCAAATATACAGAATTTCAAATTTCAAATCTTTTAAAATTGGTATTTTGAAAATTCCATATAATTTAAAAATTTCATATCTTTTAAAAATGGAAATGAGGATTTCCATATCCAAATCAATAAATATTTTGACATAAATAAATAGTAAATAAATAAAAAATACAAAAATTAAATTTAATTAATAGAAAATGCAAAAAATTAAGAAAATTGGAAATTTAGAATGGAGACACTACATTAAATGTTGACTTGGTTGACACTAATGGTTTTAATAATATATAGATTTGAAAAAATAGTGGAGTCTGGTTTTGTTAAATTCGTCTAATCGTATAGTTCTAGAATATATATTTTGATTATAAATTATAAGAACAAATGAAAGTATATGGTCACTCATTTTATTTACCAAGAATTTTCTCGCTTCGGCTGCGAAAAAAAAAAAATCACCAAGAAGACTGAAGGTTTGATTATGTGAAAGAAAGAGAGCCATCTGAAGCATTTTCAGTCTTGGACATCCTTAAATTGAGACCAAAACTAAAATAATTTCATCTTAAAATAGTGTTTATCAAATTCACAGCTATAAAAACTGAATCTTTGCCTATAATAAAACTCCAAGAACAGCAAGAACAACGGCCCCTTCCACCATAATCTGAACAGCAAACTGCAGAGCTCTGCGCAAGAAATCCCTCCTTTCAACCTCGAAAGTCTCCTGCCCAAAACTGTAAGAAAAGTGCAATATCCCATCCGTCTCCTTTGTCCCTTGTCTGATTGGCACGGCTTGTCTCGCGCTCCCTCCATATCTCCACGCACCGTCATAAAGATCTTTGATCGTTGTGTTGATCTCGCCGATGTATCTGTTCATCGAGATCGAGCAATTGATTGAGAAATGTCAAATAAAAACATGTTTAATTTATTTAATTATCAATTTTAAATGCAGCATTAGGGTTTTTAGGACAAAAAATTCAGATTTGATGGCTAGAAAAATAGTAATTAACGAATTTCGATTATTAAAACTGTGGTAGCCAATGAATTACGATAATTGAAACAGAAAATTCTTTTAGATAAATTGGGTATATGTGATATGTTATCGATCAGGCAGCAAACCTGTCGGGGCCTAGGGAGCGCTCCGTGTAGAGCTTGATGGTGACGGAGAGGCCATAGTAGAGCACGGCGGACTCGGATATGTCGAAAGACATGGCCTGGTTCCAGACGGGGTTCAGGCCGTTGCGGTCGTCTGATTTGGTCTGCAGCTTGATTTTCCTGTCAGTTGATCCAATTAAAACTTGAACATAGGCCCGTGTTTTGAATACTTCCCGGACGTTGGGGAGGTCCTCTGCGTACTCGATTGTGAGATAGAACTTCCGGCAGAGAATGGGGTTTCTATTGTTGGTGGCCATCGTAGGGAAGAAAATGGAATAGTCAATGGGAGGAATAGAGAATGGGTACTGGTTCTTCCATGTGATCACTGAGTATATGGTTGGAACATTTATGGTAATAAATGCCCTAGTAGAAGTAGGGCCATTTGTTCGCGTCATAAATCATAATATGGCATATTCTTCTTATGTAAGTAAGGGTGAATAAATATCAAACAAGTCATCTAACTTTTGCTATTTAATCCTTCTAGTTTATAAAGTATTTGAAAAACTCAATTTCAATTTTTAATTTTCAATTTATGTTGGATTTATTAATTTGATAATTTTTTATTTTATTGTATCTAACTTTTACATTATTTTTGTAATTTAATTTATTATTATTTCATATAAAAATAAAATTAAAATGGTAAAATAGAATAATTAAATTATAGTGGAAAAAAGAGAATTGAGACTCAGTGGTCATGTCCATGACTTTCTTATTATGGTTGAGGATTTGATTTCCAACCGTCCCCTATCTCTTTATCCCATTTGTCGACAAATGAGTGTCAATATTTACCAAAAAAATTATAGTGAAAAATGAAGAATTTAAAGTTTTTGTGTAAAAATATAATAAATCAAAAGTTATTGAGAGTCAATTTGAATAAAATGACCATTCTGGTCAAAATTTAATATTTATGCAACAATTTATTCTTTACTTTATAATGGAACTTCTCAATTCATGCCTTCCAACAACCCTCGGGTTTCATAGGACCATCTCTTTTAGATGTGATGATCATGAGTCTCCGTGTGGTTGGGTTGGATTTGACATAGTGGTCCATTGCGGATGATACTACGCTTGGTGCTGCCATATGTCCTGTAGGCAAGACGGCCAAGCAATATCTAGCCTATATTACTCACAGCATGAAGCCTAGACTTCCTTCACATAATGAGCATGTTGCTTTCCTCTTGGCGTGGTTCAGCCGCTATGTTATTTGTTCGAGTGCTTGGATTGTGCTGCATACGGCCCTGCCCCTTGTTCAGGCCATTATGATTGGTCAGCCCTACACTGTGGGCAAGTATTTCCTTGGCACATTGTTCAATGGCATTGGAATGACTGTTGATATGTTGGCCAGTGGTCAGGATCCTAATAACAAAGACTCAGAACCGCTATGTAGTTGTGGGTTCAACCGTATTTCCCACAGTTGTTTCATGGAGTGAGTCCTCTAATCCCGTGTGATTGTTGTCTTGCCCTTGGGTCCCTTGTTGGCTATTCAGTCCGTAGAGATCCATCAAGATAGTCTTTTGGAAAAAGACAGTCTGCAGATTATGTTTTGGTCTCTTAGGTACCGATCGTCTGTTGAAAAACGGCATAAACATCAAATGCCGTAAAAGTAACAGGAATCGCCGAAGTCCAAGAAGGATGCTCATCTACCTCGCCGAAAAGCTTGAAGCCACAATAAGAACAGTATTAGCATGTGTCCATTGTCTGTTGTTTATTTTCGATTCTATAAATAGGTACTTCCATTGTTGTAAAACTCAGAGCGAAGCAAAGCAAAAAATACAAAGAAAGCTTTAGCTATACAACTCTCCGCTTTTGATTATCCTTTTCAGATACAAAAGTGTAAAGTGTCTTGTGTGTGTGAGATTTCAAAATCTACAAATTGGTATCAGAGCCTGAGTGATCCGAACTCAGAGCAAAACAGGTTTGAGTATAAACACTCAAATTAAAAGAATTAAATTTACCCACCGTGGTTTCCTCCGAGCTATTGTCCGCTGCCTGAAACCTTTTCCCGGCACCGCCTCCGCTGCCGCCCAGACCAACCTCCACCGCTCATCGGCCACCATCTCTCGTCACCACCGAACACCGTCCGACCTCCCTGTTGTCGTCCGTCTGCTTAATCTCCCGCGCCTTTGAAATCTCCACATTGCTGGTCTCTACCGTCGCCCATCTCAACTTTCGATAGCCACTGCTGCTCGGGTCCCTGGCCGACCAGTCATCGTGGAAACTCACAAGAGAAGTGTGATGAGACACAAAATAATTGAAGAAAGAAACAGTGGATACATTGAGTGTTTACGAAAGAAAGAAAGGGGGGGGGGGGGACACAATAAAGTGTGGTAGGTTAAATAATTAAAGAGGTGGGCCAGTTATAAACTACTATTATATAAATATATATTATTTATCCAGGTCAAATGGCAAATATCACGGGACAAAATGCCACTGCCGTAGCTTACAAAAGCAACTTACGAAAAATGGAGTATTCAAATGAAAGCCCTTCTCGGAGCTCAAGATGCATGGGACGTGGTTCAAAATGGTTTTGTAGAACCAGAAAATACCGGGAAATTAACTGCAGCAGAACAAAAAGCATTGAAAGATGCGCGGTCCAAAGATAGCGGAGCCCTGTACATGTTATTCCGAGCCGTTGACGAATCAGGCTTCGAAAAAATATCCGGTGCCACCACCTCAAAAGAAGCATGGGACATCCTGTAAAAATCATTCAAAGGAGCCGACCGGGTAAATCAAGTGCGTCTCCAAACCCTTCGTGGAGAGCTTGAAAGCATGAAAATGAAGGAGTCAGAAAACGTGTCCGACTACATCACACGTATCCAGACCGTGGCAAACCAACTCAATCGGAACGGAGAAGAATTGTCCGATGCCAGAATTGTGGAGAAAATATTGAGATCATTAACTAATGATTTCGAAAATATTGTGTGCGCAATTGAAGAATCGAAAGACCTCAAAGTGCTCACTGTTGAAGAGCTCGCTGGATCTCTCGAAGCACACGAACAAAGAAAAAAGAAAAAGAAAGATGAGTCACTCGAGCAGGCACTCCAGACCAAGGCATTAATTAAAGATGAAAAGATTCTCTACTCTCGAAACTTTCGGGGGAGAGGACAAGACCGTGGAAATCGTGGACACGGTCGTGGTATCCAAAGCAATAATTATGAAAGGTACCAGAGGGACAGATTCGAATCAAGCCAAGCAAACTGGCGTGGAAGAGGACGTGCTCGAGGAAGAAGCGGTCGATCAAATTTCTCCAACGTCAAATGCCAAAAGTGCCACAAATATGGTCATCATTCCGACGACTGCAACAACGAGGGTTGTTACAATTGTGGCAAGATGGGACACTTTGCAAAAGAGTGTCGGGCCAACAGACGAGTGGAAGAGACAACCAACCTAGTCGTGGAAGACAAAACAAATGGAGGTGTCCTCATGATGGCCCACAATGATGTCAACAATGACACATCCTGGTACCTCGATTCTGGAGCAAGCAACCACATGTGCTATGATGAGCATCTATTCAAAGAAATACAGAAAGTTGACAATGGTCATGTATCATTCGGAAATGCATCAAAAGTGCAAGTCAAAGGCCGTGGTACGATATGTTTCACACAGAATGATGGCTTGATAGGGACAATCCAAGATGTCTACTATGTCCCAGACCTCAAAAACAACATCTTGAGTCTTGGCCAGCTCGCAGAGAAAGGTTACTCAACCTTTCTAAAAGATCAGTCGCTGCACCTGAGGGACAAGCAAGGACGTTTGATAGCTCGAGTCGAAATGGAAAGAAATCGAATGTACAAGTTGAACCTGCAAAGCTTGCAAGGGAAATGCTTACAAGTCAAAGAAATAGATAAAGCATCGCTATGGCATCATCGCTTTGGCCACTTACATTATGATGGCCTGAAAAAGCTAGTGAAGATGAAGATGGTGAAAGGACTGCCTAGCATGGATTTTGGAGGAGAATTTTGTGAAGATTGTGTACCCGGGAAGCAAACAAGAGCCTCATTTCAAAGGAAGACCGAATATGATGCGAAGCATCCACTTGAGCTGATCCACACCGATATATGTGGACCAATTACTCCCGAATCTTTCAGCGGAAAGAGATACTTCATCTCTTTCATCGATGATTTCTCTCGAAGGACGTGGGTCTATTTGCTGAAGGAAAAATCCGAGGCATTCAAGGTGTTCAAAATATTCATGGCGAGTGTTGAAAAAGAATCTGGCGGATCCATCAAAGCAATTCGATCCGATAGAGGAGGCGAATACACCTCGACAGCCTTCCGAGAGTACTGTGAACGAGAAGGCATAAAAAGATTTCTGACAGCACCATACTCGCCCCAACAAAATGGAGTAGCTGAAAGGAAGAATATGACCATCCTAGATATGGTTCGGTCGATGCTGAAAAGCAAAAAGATGCCCAAAGAATTCTGGGCAGAAGCTGTGATGTGTGCCGTCTACATACAGAATCGGTGCCCACACATGAAGTTGAAGAATCGAACACCACTGGAAGCATGGAGTGGTAAGAAGCCTACCGTCTCTCATCTAAAAATATTCGGTAGTGTAGCCTATGCACATGTACCAGATCCGCGAAGGATGAAGCTGGAAGATAAAAGCAAAGCATATATTTTTATCGGATATGATGGACTGACAAAATGGTATAAACTGTATGACCCGATAAGCAAGAAGGTGATAACGAGTCGAGATGTGCGAGTGAATGAAGCAAGTGACTGGGACTGGAATAACTCAAAGGAAGTTACCAACAAAGTCGGAGAATCGTCAGCCGTTGTTCCGACTGCTCTATCAACAAATCCTGAAATTGTTGAAGAAAAAGATGAAGAAGATGAGCCACGACAACCCCGAATGAGAAGTCTCCAAGATTTGTACGACTCTACAGAGGTACGTCTTGTATGTTTGTTGGCAGATTTTGAAAATATCAAGTATGAAGATGCCGTACTAGATGAAAAATGGAAAGCAGCCATGAATGAGGAAATTGAAGCAATCGAACGCAACAACACATGGGAGCTCACTGAATTGCCCAAAGGAAGTCAGGCCATTGGAGTGAAATGGGTTTATAAGAAAAAGTTGAATGCACAAGGGGAGATTGAACGATACAAAGCTCGGCTTGTTGCAAAGGGATACAAGCAAAATGAAGGAATCGATTATGATGAAGTCTTTGCCCCTGTCGCAAGAATGGAGACAATCCGGCTACTCATTTCTCAAGCTGCTTAGTACAAATGGCCAATATTCCAAATGGATGTCAAGACAACGTTCTTGAATGGTGTACTTGAAGAAGAAGTCTACATTGAGCAACCACCAGGTTATCTGAAACTTGGAGGAGAAACAAAGGTGTTGAAATTGAAGAAGGCGCTTTACGGGCTAAAGCAAGCACCGCGAGCATGGAATACTCGCATTGATGCAAATTTCAAAGAGAAGGAGTTTGAGAAATGTCCCTACGAGCATGCCCTCTACATCAAGAAAAATGGAGGTAACATTTTATTTGTTGCTCTTTATGTTGATGACCTCATTTTCATGGGTAACAGTGATGAGATGATAGAAGTTTCAACACCTATGGAACCTGGAGCAAAACTTTCAAAGTTTGATGAAGGAGAACAAGTTGATCCAGGAAGGTACAGAAGCTTGGTTGGAAGCCTTCGCTACCTCACATGCACAAGGCCAGATATTGCACTAAGTGTTGGAGTTGTAAGTCGGCTCATGGAGAACCCAACTTACTCACACTGGAAGGCGTTAAAGAGAATCCTCAGGCATATTCAAGGAACATCGTCACATGGATTGTTCTACTCGTGGACAGAAGATTACAAGCTGATTGGATACTCTGACAGTGATTGGTGTGGAGATATTGATGATTGAAAAAGTACTGCAGGGTATGTGTTCTTTCTGGGAAATACTGCTTTCACTTGGCTTTCAAAGAAGCAACCGATCGTGACGCTCTCAACATGTGAAGCTGAATATGTAGCAGCATCTTGGTGTGTATGTCATGCTGTATGGCTCAGAAATCTATTGAGCAAGATGGAGATGAAGCAGTCAAGCGGAGTAGTGATTCACATAGACAACAAATCCGCAATTGAATTGGCGAAGAATCCAGTGAATCATGAAAGAAGCAAACACATTGATGTTCGTTTCCACTTCATCCGAGATCATGTGAAGCGGAAATGTGGAACTAATGCATATGACAAGCCAAGAACAAGTGGCAGACATATTTACAAAGCCATTGCCGAAAGCTACTGCTGGACAAGTTCAAGAAGATGATAGGGATTATAGATGGCAGAAGCATTTGAAGTTTACGGGGAGTTTTGTTGAAAAACGGCATAAACCTCAAATGCCGTAAAAGTAACAGGAATGGCCGAAGTCCAAGAAGGAGGCTCATCTACCTCGCCGAAAAGCTTGAAGCCACAATAAGAACAGTATTAGTATGTGTCCATTGTCTGTTGTTCATTTTCGATTCTATAAATAGGTACTTCTATTGTTGTAAAACTCAGAGCGAAGCAAACCAAGAAATACAAAGAAAGCTTTAGCTATACAACTCTCCGCTTTTGATTATCCTTTTCAGATACAAAAGTGTAAAGTGTCTTGTGTGTGTGAGATTTCAAAATCTACATCGTCACCCTCGGCCTTATTTGTGTATATATAGGCATGGGAGGAGCTGTTGACGAGGCTTGCATGTTTGCGCTCTCAGCTAGATGGCTGTAGTGGTGAGACTACTTGAAACATTTGCTTAAAGCCTTATCTGCTCTTGACTGGCGTTCGGCGGGCTGATAAGTCCAATCCACTTATAGCTGAGCCTTATCTGACAGTTGAGTCCGCAGAAAATGTCCCCAATGTGCGGCAATTCCGTCGTGCTACGGCAGCATATGCTCAAGTCTTGTTCGGTTCTGCTTACCAAACAGTCAAGTCCAAAACCAAATTAAAGCAGATGATGATCGCAATGGCTTGAACCTACTGTGCGGAACGAGCCCATGTATGGAATTCAACATCTCTGAGACAGACAGACAGACAGACGTGGGTTATTACTGCCTCTCCCTAATCATCATTTATGGTGGGCAAAAGTCTTGGTCTACGCTTCCACCATTAAAAAAAAAAAAGAAAAAATAAACTAAAGCCCAGAAAATAATTTTAAGAATAAGAACAAATGCAAGTATAGGGGAAAAAAATCCATATCGTACCATAATTTTAAAAAATTTCCGAAACAGTCCCACAAATATCGAATTAGACGAATCCGTCCAATAACGGCCATAATTGTTGTCCAACCCGTCCATGAACCCAGTCCTTTCGCTAATCATGGCCGAACTCGTCCCATAACTACCCTAATCATCGCCGAACCCATCCCTCCATTATGATAGTTATGGGACGGGTTTGTGAAAATTAGCGAAAAAACTAGGTTCAGAACGGGTTCGTATAATTCAATATTTGTGGGATGATTTTGAAAATTAAGAAATCTTATGGGATTAAATATATTTTTTTTTTTTTTTTTTCCGCAAGTATAGTATATAGTGAATCAATTTATTCACCAAGAAGACTCAAGGTTTGATTATGTCAGAGAAAGAAAGCCATCTAAAGCGTTTTCAGTCTTCAGACATCCTTAAATTCAGACCAAAACTAAAATAAGTTCATCTTAAAATAGTGTTAATCAAACTAAAACTCCAATAACAGCAAGAACCACCGCCTGGGATACCCCTTCCACCATAATCTCAACAGCAAACTGCAGAGCTCTGCGCAAGAAATCCCTCCTTTCAACCGCGAAAGTTTCTCGTCCAAAACTGTAACAAAAGTGCAATACCCCATCCGTCTCCTTTGTCCCTTGTCTGATTGCCACGGCTTGTCTCGCGCTCCCTCCGTATCTCCACGCACCGTCATAAAGATCTTTGATCGTTGTGTTGATCTCGCCGATGTATCTGTTCATCGAGATCGAGCATTTGATTGAGAAATGTCAAACAAACATGTATGTGTAATTTATTTAATTATCAATTATAAATGCAGCATTAGGGTTTCTAGGACAGAAAATTCGGATTTGATAGTTAAAACAATAACGAATAATTTCGATGGCAAATTTTACCAAAACTTTTTTTGGATCTCTAGAACAGAAAATTCTCGTAGATTAATTGGTATCTATCTGTGATCTATTATCGATCAGGCGGCAAACCTGTCGGGGCCTAGGGAGCGCTCCGTGTAGAGCTTGATGGTGACGGAGAGGCCGTAGTAGAGCACGGCGGACTCGGATATGTCGAAAGACATGGCCTGGTTCCAGACGGGGTTCAGGCCGTTGCGGTCGTCTGAATTGGTTTGCAGCTTGATTTTCCGGTCAGTTGATCCAATTAAAACTCGAGCATATGCCCGTGTTTTGAATACTTCCCGGACATTGGGGAGGTCCTCTGCGTACTCGATTGTGAGGTAGAACTTCCGGCAGAGCATGGGGTTTCTATTGTTGGTGGCCATCGTAGGGAAGAAAATGCAATAGTCAATGGGAGGAATAGAGAATGGCTGGTTCTTCCATGTGACCAGACTGATTATATGATCATGGTGGGAACATTTATGGTAATAAATGCCCTAGTAGAAGTGGGGCCATTTGTTCGCGTCATAATATGACAGACTGTTCTGATCAGACAAGTCCTCAAACTTTTGCTCTTTAATCCTTCTAGTTTATAAAGTACTCTCTCCATTCCGCTTTAATGCTAGTTTATAGGGTGGACACAGTTTGGTTAACCTGAATCTTTTAGTATCTGTATTTGTATTTGAACTGGGCTAATACTTCATTAAAAATATTTGTATTTCGGAGTCATCTCGGTTAACCGGGGGTTCGGTTTCGATTCGATTAAGCGGTTAAGCGAATCGGTTCGAATATTTTGTCCCGCCCTCTAAAAATATAGTATAATTAAGTTTTTATTTCTTAATTCTTAAGTTTTGTAAATTTTAATTTTAATTTGAGGTTATGATACTACAAGAAAAAATATATAACTATCGAGTCCAGTGAGATTCTTTATGTATTATCAAAATATGTCACTATAAACGAATATTAGTGTAGTGGTATATTTCAATAATGGGGTGTTATTAAAGATAAAAAATCAATATATGCTCGTTATGGTGACATATTTTGATAATTAGCTCTTTAGATTTTAATATTAATTTTATTATATACTTAAGTAATTATATAAATAATGATATATATTATTATTATTAATATAATTACATAACACATAATATCTATAATATATACAATATATATAATTTTTAAAAATATAATAAATTATTAGGTTCGGTTCGGTTAACTGGGGAAAATTAAAGTATTTGTATTTGTATTTGAACCGTACGAATAGTGAAATTTGTATTTGCTCCGGGGGTCCTCGGTTAACCGGGAATTCGGTTCGATTTCAGTTTGATTCAACGGTTCAACGAATCGATTCGAATATTTTGCTCACCCCTATCATTTTGGACCAAATTGCATAAACCAAGGAGTGCAATAATTACTCTAGACATTTACATTTTTGTCCTTCATCATTATGATGGTTTGAAATAGGAATTGGTTAGTTTTAAAAAATTATAGATAATGCACAATATTATATTCAAATTATTAATGAGAGTAGAAGGGTGATATTGAAAAAATATGATATAAATATGTAAAATGACAACTATTTTGAAATATTTTTTTAATTTCTAAAAAGACAACTAATAAGAAACGGAGAGAGTATTTGAAAAACTCAATTTCAATTTTTAATTTTTAATTTATGTTGGATTTATTAATTTGATTATTTTTATTTTATTGTATTTAAATTTTAAATTTATTATTTTTATAATTTTATTCATTATTATTTCATATAAAAATAAAAATAAAATGGTAAAATAGTATAAATTATAGTGGAAAAAGGGAATGAGAACTTGGCCCAATGGTCATGTCCTTTACT
This sequence comes from Hygrophila difformis, assembly GCA_030278955.1. NCBI lineage: Eukaryota > Viridiplantae > Streptophyta > Magnoliopsida > Lamiales > Acanthaceae > Hygrophila > Hygrophila difformis. Next base: position 35,421,610 of record JAOANR010000007.1, on the reverse strand, counting down.
TCCAACCTTATTGTTGGGGGTTAGATTTCCACACGGCCCCTATATATCTCTCTCCTCTTTATCCCCTTTATAATTAGTGTATCTTGGGCTCCCACACCTTTATTGATACAGGAGTGTTAATGTTTACCAAAAAAAATTAAAGTAGAAAATGAAGTATTTAAAGTTTTTGTGTATATATATAATAAATCAAAAATTATTGAGGTTCAATTTGAATAAAATGACAATTCTAATCAAAATTTCATATTTATAGGATCAATATGATTATTCAAATACTTTCTAAATTAAATTGTTGGTTAAAAAGCAAAGTTACAAGATCTTCTTTTGTATTTATTCCGATGGATGTAAGGGCAAGCGTGTTCCAAATGGGTGAGGTTACTGACTCAGCTGGGGCTGATTGTGTGACCAGCTGATTGTGTGACCCCATGTTTGTAGTGTGCTAGTTCATATGCGTGGAGTAATTGATATGTATTAAATTAGGAAATAATTAATGACATTATTGATTATTTTTGGTTGGTGAAAAGTCTATTTTTTATTTTTTTTTTCTATCCTGTAATGTGGAAACATTCCCTTTATAAAGGATTTTTGTCTTTTTTGTGAACTAAGAAAATCTTTTGGGGAGCCCGTTGTTAGTGTGCTTGTGGAGTTGCTCATTTCCCCACACCCATTTCTTGTCCATTTCTCCCGTCTTTGTTAATAAACAAATTTCTGTGTATAGTCCTCAAATTGCACTCAGCAACCTACCATGTGTGCGTATAGTTTCCGTGATAAAGTACAGCCACAGCGAACCTAACGCCGATTGTGAGTGCCACCGTCGGATCCCATTTTGTGTGAGTCACGAAACCGTGGAACAGGTTGCGGTCGTTCGCACTGGCGGGTTTTACATCGGAGTTCACTGCCATTTAAATTATGAACCGTTTTTGCATATTACTGTGAATCTTAGAGGGCGTTTGGATATGCGTTTTGAAAAGTGTTGCAGCATTTTGAAAACGCATAATTAGATAATTGATGTAACAAAACTCAGTTTTGTGTTTTGAAGTTATAAAATTAGCAAAAAGGACATATTCAATAATAATGAAATATTTTCTTTTAGTTTGTTTTTTTATTTACGCTATAATATTTTGAGTTATGTGTTTCCTACCAATCAGATATTTTTATAAAATTATATATATATATATTACTATATCAAATTTAGAATTTTTTTTAATATCATAATTCATATGTTGCATTTTTAATCTAATAAAATATAATTTTTATTTACAACAAAATATGAATGATCACCTGGTAGTAATAAAAATATAATAATATGAATGTCTCCGGTAATGATAATTTTTAACAACAAAATATAATAATATGAATGTAATAAAAATTTGGGCAATCAATTGAGAGTTGAGACTGACAAATTCTCGGTTGCAGAATTGTTTTATGTCTCCCGGTAGGGAGCAAGATGAAAAGAAATTGAATATGGTGGAAGGATATTACGGTAAAAATGATCACATCATCAAAACCCACTTTACTCACCGCTCCATTTTGTAGCTGTTGGAAAACGTGAATAATAGATTGTCTGTGTATTTGAAACAAACACTATTATTTGATTGTCTGCATTTTGAAAATGCAATAATCAGTTAATCAGATTCTAAACACACAAATAAACACCCACTTAATAGAATTTTTCCACGGAACTCAGGGTCAGCTTTTTGTCGGTTGGTGCAACATGCATGCAGTTCGGGTGCTACCATTTTATGACAAATGCGCTAATACAACATAATATGCGTGCTAGACATTGTTTTCACAACAAGAAAAAAAAAATTAATTTAGCGACCTCAATCTGCGACCGCGCGAAATAGGTTGCTGATCTCCGACCGCAATAGCGACCGCATTTTGCGGTCGCTAATCTGCGACCAATTTTGCGACCGATTTCTTTTGTCGCAAAATGGCGACCGAAATTGCGACCAAAAAAGAAAACGACATCTTTTAGCGACCGCTCATTTTCAGTCGCAAGTTTTTCTCATTTTTTTAAAAAATTATTTTAAAAAAATAAATAGTCTGGTGACCGCACTAGCGACTGCAACATGCGGTCGTTACGGTTTTTTTGAGCATTTTTAAATTTCTTTTTTATTACTTTTTAATATATATATATATATATATCCTTTTTTAATATTTAAAATAAGTTTTTTAATTAGTTGATTAATATTTTTCTTTAAGATTTTTAATTATTACTCCCTCCGTCCCGCTTAACGTGTCTTGTTTGACTTTTTGACACTATTCATTGTTCGATTTTGACTCAATTATATTGTATGTATAACTTTGAAGAAAAATAGTCGAGTTGGGTCTTGTTAGAATCGTATGATCACGTAGTTTTAGAATATATATTTTACATAATTTTTCATTGTGCATATTTTGAGATATTAACGATTGAAAAAATACATTGGATTGTGTGCAGAAATCAAACAAGACAAGTTAAATGGGACAGAGGGAGTATATTTTATTTTATCTTATTATTTAAATACTCCATTTATTCCAATTAACTTAATTATATTTAGTTATTTTATAAGTTATCATTCAATATAATTTTATAAATTAACTATTAAATAGTAATAATAATCATATAATGAAATTTATTTTATTTTTAAATTTTTATATAAATAATTATTATAATATAATTAAATAATAATTTTTTATATATATACAACATTATAATAAATAATTAAATTTATTTTATAATTATTAAATTGTATTAATAATTTAATTTATTAATTATATAATTTTTAATTTTATATTAATTTAATTTTTTATTTTAGTATTTTGTTATTATTTTTTAATTTAAATATTTATTTAATTATATCTTTTAATCTTCTCTTTATTTTTAAATTTGATCATATAAATTTATTAATTTTAATTGAAATATTTTTTTTTACTCTTATATACTATATTCCATATTTATTTTATTTTGGATTTATTATTTAATTTATTTCTATAAAATTTATTTTATTAAATTTATTAAATTAATCTATTAAGTAAAATTTATATAATAAAAGAAATTTATAAAGTATATAATAAATTTAACATCCCGAAAATTCAAACCTGATATTTGCAAGCATTCCCGCTGTACTAACTATTCTAAACTAGTGGTCAGCTAATTTAAAATAACTAATACAAGGCTGAGTAAACATAAAGTGATCATCTTATTAATCCAGTTTCATCCGAAATCTATAATAAAATAAAACACATAGGCGCATAAATAATTCTCACAGAATAACTGAATAAAACAATCCATGTAAGAACATCAGGCTACAAGCCTCTCAAAACATAATCTGGCATCATGCCAATATAAAAGAAACAGGGCTACAAGCCCATAGCAGTAAATCACATAAGGCCACAGGCCGACAGAATGTAAATCCTAGGCTCACAGGCCTCAACTAATCAACACAAGTACCAAGTCATAACAAGTAACAGAGTATCACATAATCACATATACATAATAAAATCAGGGAAGTCTTAGCTATGTGATCTCTCATAACCCCAAACCAAATCATTCTCCAGCGCCTTGAAACTTTTGACGAGCTTCGCCAACACGAGTAATTTTCTGAAAATTCCTTTACTGGTTTAGTGCTTAAGGAGGAAACTGTGATTTCAAATGGTACCTCAAGAGTCCCAGGTGACGGCCATGAAACTTTTGCACCCAAGCCAAGTTTCATTTTGCTGCTGGGGGGTTGAAGAACCGTCTAAATACAATTTCCAAGTTCGGATTTATTAAATGAAAAGAGTTATGATTGGGGGAAGGGGTTTAAGAATATACTAAGATTTCCCTTTTTATTACTCCTGTGGGGTTCAAACGGCGCTGTGGTCCTCTCAGCCATGAAACTTTTGACAAATATCACGATGCAACAGGAATGGACCTTCAGTCTGTCACCCTGAAAGTCCCTGATATCTGCACCATGATGCTTCTCTAAATTTCATGTCAAAGAGATACCGGCCATGAAATTCTTGAACATCTTCCCACTGTACGAGTATTTTCCCAAAATGTTATTTTTATTTACTCGTGTCACGAAACTGTGCTCCCGAAAGCGCACGGGTCAAAAATTGCAGTAATTTATAGTAAGTACCGGATCGTTCACTGGAAGATGTGCGATGGAAGCAGGGCCCACGTCGTTTGCTAAGATTTTCCACTCGGTTACTCGTTTCAAGTTTTGCAAGGGGTTTCTAACAACTACTCGACATAAATTAAATCCAGATCATGAAAGCAGTAAAAATTATTCTACAAAGCATGGTAAACTAGATCGAGGAAAGCAATTAAATCTATACTACGAAAGCAATATAAAATTATGCTACACTATCTAGAAAGCAGGTTAAATATGACAGAAGGGACAGGGAGGAAACAAAAAAGATTGGACAAGATTCAGATGAAACACAATTGAACTTCCATTTTTAATACACAGATCTTAGCTTGGGATAATCCTCTAGTTAGCTAACTCTCATGCTTTCTACACCATGTTCCCTTTAACAGACAGGTACTTATGGTGAGAATTTACATGCTCTTAAGACAACAATTTCTAAGATACCACAGACTCTCAACTGCCCTCACGTGGCCATGCTAAGGCATATTATTCATCTGTGGTGGATAAGCAACACCTAACATGTCATTAGTTGACATGCCAAGTACTCCTATCATTCCCCCATGTCACACCCAAAGTTTCAAATAAAGCCCCAAACCATTCCATAACTCTCAAACCTTTTAACAGATGGACAGCCCCTAATTCTTCCGAGTGACCTCTATGAAAGCATTTAAAAGGAAAGCAGTAAAGAAAGCTGTAAAGAAAGCATTTAAATCTATCACTCGGAATCCTTAAAAACGTCTCTTTCCGTTAGTATAAAAGAGCCCCTGGTCTTGGTGACCAGATGCAGATCAAGAACCCCCGAGATATCAATAAGCCACAGGATTTACAACATCTGGGTAGTTATGAGATACAAACTAAATGAAACAGATCCACAAGTGAACCTATTCCGGATGTACTCACTCAAGACTCAATTCTAGACTTTGGCAGAAGAAGATAGTAGTCGAAGGAATACTCGACCTTACCTTATAAATTCACCAAGGCCTATATGTTGTTCCTCCAATATTATTTATCACTTCTCATCTACACCCAAGTGGATATTGATTTAATGCGATATCTAATATCAGATTTCCAACACACAGCAATTTTGAGAAGCAAATGAATATTTGAAAATCATTCCCTAGACTGGTACTAGACTCTCAATTAAAACACAGATCCTTTCAGTCTAGATGAGACCTAATCGCTGACTCTGCTTCTAAGCTCTCAAAATCAACCCCCAGTAGAATGTGAATTAGTCATAACTGTCGAATTTATCCCTTACTCAGATCCTGAGTTTTATAAAGGAATTTTTGTAGGAAGTTTATTATGCAGCATCTGATTTAAATCAAGACTTCTATGTCCAAGGGGAAGGATCCCCAAAATAATGATAAGACCAGAACATCTACATAATAGTATCATGCATACAAGTATATGAAAAGGAAAATAAAGTATCCCAAAATATATGGTAGGGTTAGACAGAACGCGATACACAAAGGTGGATTAGCCTGAGATGAGAAGAAATTGGCTAAAAAGAGTGCCAGAGATAGTTGGGGTTTTCCGGACTGCAAACATCTGCTGTCCGGTTCCCAATTATCCAAGATGATTGATTTTAGACAAAAAGAATTCCAAACAACGGTGACCGCCGTCATTTAGTTTTCTTTTGTCTATGAGTGGAAGAAAAACCCACATCTTTCTTGCTGTAATATTTCTCAACTGATGTTGGTCGACACCAGTTGATACTATTACAACTTGAATTCAGGTTGAGAAATTAAGATAAAGAAAATTAAAACTGTATCTGATTAGGAATTGGCTGAGTGACTAATCGAAACTCTTAGTGAAGAGAACGCTCGCCGAAGCTTCCACCAACCACTAATCAGATCATGCAAAATAACAGATAATGATTGACACACAGAAGACGGGTTAGTCGATATCCCTGTGAAGGGACCTTTCACCAATATTAATCTATGTGTTCCTCATTATCCGTTCATACACGCAATGAAAGAGAAAATAGGAAAGTAAGAAAATATTTTTGGTATTGTGTGGGTGTTACGCACACAATAAATGGACACTAGTGGGTTGAGATGTGTAATGGATAGAAATCAGATGAATTGGGCCTGGGCCCAATACACCCATGCAACTTACACAAATCATGGAAGAAAATATTTTTGGAGTTTTCAAAATAGAAGGGATAGTTCAATTCGAATTATTGGGGTAATTCGAATTGAGAATGCATGAAGGATGAAGTAATGCTTTACCCAATTGATCATTGCCAGAAATTGGAACATCATCTAATTCGAATTATTGACCAATTCGAATTAATTCGAATTGGACAATTCGAATTGGCGAAGTCCCTTTTCTTGCTCAAATTGACTAAGGCATTTACCTCAAAGGAAGGGTGAGTTCGAATTATACAGCAATTCGAATTAATTCGAATTGCAACAATTCGAATTGGTAGAGGATGGAAAATAAACTAAGGCATGAATGTGTGGCAATGGATACAATGTGGTTTTTAACCCAATTCGAATTGTTGAGCAGTTCGAATTAACTCGAATGGCATAATTCGAATTGGTTGAAAACCACATGAAGAGAATAGTTTGGGTATGCAATTCGAATTTCCCTTAGCAATTCGAATTAATTCGAACTGCCTCAATTCGAATCACATATTCTCAAACACAACATTTTTGTTCTCACAAGTGTGGGTTAGGTGAACACTGTACTGTAATGATGGGTTTAGATTTGTTAAATCCTTCATCTCACATCAGTGTCATTTCACAGCCACCCTAGTGAGATTTTCAAGAAATAAACAAATACATGTCTAATGGGTATTGGCCAGATTCAAACCCTATTTCTACAAACAAGAAATCAAAGATCAAAGAGCCTAAAACATCTAGTTATCTAAGAACTACATGAGCAAACTAAGAACACTCAAGTTATCTAAGGTAGCAATAAAATGAGATTAAGACAGGAAGAATAAAACTAAAACACAAATTAACACAGACATAAAAAACATCTAAAACCTAAGAACACTTATTTGAAGCTCTAAGGCACTAAATCAAGCCAAAAACCCATCAAACATGCATTTATTAAGTTTGAATGTCAACTAGGACATAATAAATGTAACCTAGTTGAAACAAACAAACACTAAGCATTTATTTCTAGGGAAAGCATTAAAGAGTGCCAAAACAAATGGATAAAACCATTTCTGGAAATTTTCCTTGTATTGACACTTGAAGGCAAAATAAGAACCCAACACCATCATTAGCTTGAAGGTAGGGTTTATTCTAACTAGAAAGCATGTAAGCATATGGAAAATGGCTACTCTAGGGGTTACACAAACTGCTTCTATACTAAACTAAGATTACAACATGTAAAGATTAAAATACTTGCAAGAAAAATAAACTAAACTAATCTAAACTACCTACCTAACCCTTAAGGGGTGTGGAACCTCCAGCTGTTCTTTTTGTCCCAAGCTGCCTTTTGGTTAAAATTCTTGATCCTTTGATTCTGTTGTGGAAGGTCTGCTTTTATAGACAATCTTCAAAACCCTAGGCCCACCAGTGTTGTGCACAGCTTTCTTTGGATGAATTGTTGAGTGAAGTTCGAATTATCTCAACCAATTCGAATTAATTCGAATTGTGAGATCTCTTCCTTGAGCTGGGATTTTGGCCTTCAGTAGTCAATTCGAATTGTTGTGAATAATTCGAATTGATCTTTTCTCGAATTGGATGAGGGTTTCTGCTTGGCTCATTGCACTTTGTTGGCAATTCGAATTGTTTGTGCCAATTCGAATTAATTCGAACTTGGACAATTCGAATTGCATCTTCTTCTTGCCTTTGGGTTTCTTCTCTCTTCATTCCCTAATTCGAATTAATTCGAACTTGAATAATTCGAACTAGCCTTCTGCATCCCTTCCAACACTTAACCATTTCTTGCTCTCTTTAGCAATTCGAATTGTTGTGCAATTCGAATTAATTCGAATTGCTCACAATTCGAATTGTTCTTCAATCACTTAACAAAATTTTCAGTTGTGGGATTTTCAATCTTTTTCCCATCTTTTTGGATTTTTGTGGGCTCTTTTATTCTTTTGCCCATCTTTTCATTCCTTTTTCTTTTCTTTTTCCTTTTTTCATGTTTTTGTATTTTTCTAACACAAATGCAATTAAAATTGCATATTTTGTGTCTTTTTATTACCGGCTCAATGTTTTTACAAACTCGCATTAATCTGTCAAATTCAACTGCTTTCTTATTGAAATAAGATGGAATCACGATCAAAATGTCCGTCTCAGACACGGAAATGGATTGGAAATAATGGACAATTTTGGCCATTATCACGCCTCCAGCAAGATCTATAAAACAGACAAAAGCAAAGGAGTCAGTACAACGTACTGAGCAAGGGCTACGTGCAGGGGAATAAGGAAATTAGTTAAAATAATAATAACTAATAATTAACAGAATAAAAATAGAAACAGATAAAACATCACACCGTCTCATACCGGTGCTTCAACCATAATCATACAATTTATGCACATGATGCTGGCCTAACACACACCTATCTACCCTATATGCAAATGCAAATGAGTATGCCTAGCCAACAACCTAAAACTCGGTCGGTATGAACCCACGGGTGAGGATATCATCAACTCCAACCCATTACAGGGTAACATACACCATCCCCGCAGGGATCACAGGTATCACAGCCCAAATCATACACCCCGAAGGGCTAACAGGCATCACAGCCAATAATCACACCCCAAAGGGCATCGAGACTCAACAACACCTGTGAAGACTGCCCGATCAATCATACTCAACATAAAACCACATCGAACCAATATATCCGTCAATTACGTTGCAATATATGCATATATCATATAATAAGATGATCAAGCAATAAACCCCAGACTTGCATACTTGCAGTTATTCGCACAATTAATTATTTCATGATTCAATATGTATGATCACTACAACTCAGAATGAATCACAATCAATTCCATGATAAAAGATTACCTAAAATTCCTAACAGTGCCCCTGCACACCCTTTTCAAACATGTCCATAACTACACATAGTCACACTATGTCTCGGTCCACTTCACTACATTGATTAAATAAAATGAGCTTACACCTCAACATTTAATAGACAGAATTGTGAACTGAACCTACACTACTTAGTCCATAATAATAAACTAAGCTTGTCCTATTATCAAGTTATAAAAGAAAAGAATTACTCGGTCAACACCACTACACATTATACATTTTCAAAATCAACTGTAATACCCCAGATTTTTATCAACGTCCAAAGGAATAAAAATTTATTCCGATCAATGTCGAAATATCTCCGAGAAGAAGAAAATAATTTATCACAATAAATTATTGCTCGGAAATGAAACGCCGACAGATTCAAAAGTCAAAATGGAATAAAAGAGGGAAAGGAAGCCCGAAGACATTCCATGAATTGAGTCAAAATAATTAGAATTAAATTCAAGAAGGAAAATAATTCTAATTCCAAGAACCCGTGAAGTCGGAAGAAATTTAATTACACAAGTTATTGCACGGGAGTCAAAAGACGACGAATTGGAAGCCGACGAACCCGAGACCGACGGACTTAAGATTTCAAACATGAAATTCATTTGAGTCGAGATAAATTTAAGATAAGAATTTATGATCCGAGAATGACCCGAAAAATCGAGCCCGGAAACGTAGGAGGACAGAAGTCCGAAAGAGAGGAGAAAAGGCCCGACGGGATCGCACGGCCCAGTCCGGACGCACGGCCCAGACCAGGCGGCGCGCCCTCCGGGCGGTTTTTGGCTAAAAACCGCGCCAACCCCGCGCCACCAAACAGGCAGCAGCAATCTACGCGATTTCGGGCGATTTCTTGCCATATTTCGACCTCCCGACTTTGGAAACCCAATCCCAGTCGAGGGGAAAGGCTATAGGACGATCAATGACTGATTTTCACTCCCATAATCAGTCTCACAAGTCTATCCATCACCCTCAAACTCTCCCAAAGCCGAAACACAAGTTCTTCACTTTCCGACGACTCTCCGATTACTTTCCGGCGACGAAAATCGACGAAGGAGGCGTGGAGAACAACATCTTTAGTGTCCCAAATTGTGGTAAGTCATCCATGGTTTTTCGTTTAAGTTTTCGAGCCCGAAAATCCGATCTAACCCTAGATTTTACTTTCGATTTCGTTTCGGGGCCAACGGAGAGGAGACGGAGTAATTGGGACATGTTCGTAGAAAGCGTAAGCGCCCCCATCGACCCAGCGACGTCCTAGACTTCATCCCCACTGTAAGTTAATGCTTACTTGGTTTTGGGTGACGTAAAATGTAATCAAACATAGAGATTTAGTAACTCTAAAATCTGTCAACACGAAAAACCCCCGGCGCAGCGATTGTGTGAGAATTTTTCAAACCCTTAAAACTGCTCAAACGGAAAAACGCAAAACATGAAAAACGCTCCTAAGACATAGATCTAGTTCGTGTAAAATTTTCATAATTTTTCATTGAGGTTTGATATCTGAAAACGGCCGAGAAAGAACCTGCCTTGAGAGTCGAACGTGAAACTGTGACAGATTTGAAATTGGACCAAAACCCCTATTTCGAGAGTTCAAACCCAAAAACTCAAAACTAGACTTTTAATCCTAACACATAAATCTAGGTTGTGTAAAAATTTCAGACATTTTCGTTAACGTTTGCTATTTTAAATCGCATCGAAAAGAAACTGTTTTGACAAAACGTGTTGAAATCTGCCTATGAACATGTTTAAACTTAGTGAATTTGTTTCTATATTTTCTAGTCCGATTTGAGCTTTGCAATCTAAATAAAAGTTGTAGATAATCATGTTTAGTATGTGCATATAAAATTTCAGAATTTTTGGAGTCCATTTGATATGTTAAAAAGTCGAAATTTTGAACTGTGTCAAACCTGAGTTCGGACAGATTTCTGATTGCATAGTAAAATCGATTTTTGACATGTTTCCTCAACTTATTTCGAAAAAGTTAAAACACGAAAGTTGTTCGTTAGGGTGTTTTGCATAAACTGTGAAGGTTTCAGATTTTAAATCGAATTTTTAAATTGAAAAGGCGCAAACTGTGACGCCAAGATACTTTTGAATCGAATGATTTTGAAATGTCGAAACGAACGATCAAAGATTTGAAATACGATACATCTTTACTTTTGAAAAACCCCGATACGTTAAATCTAAACGATACATGAGATACTTGGTGGAGGGTGAGTGCTCTGCAGGGTGCCCCTCTAGCCTTTCTCTTCGGGCCTATAATGGACGAGAGAAATTAGATGAGATATTACGCCAATCGGCGGGAGATACATTGCCTACTCTCTCGGGTTTGTCCGTATGGATTTCCCGAGGCTCCAGAGTGTTACTGGGTATGGCAGATACGGCTGCTGGCCGCCGGATCACCGGCTATACGAGATACTTACGAAACGGCTGCTGGCCGCCGGATCACCGGCTATACGAGATACTTACGAAACGGCTGCGGCCGCTGGATTACCGGCTATACAAAACATTGAGAAATGGTTACGTAACGGGGAAATAAAAGATTTAATATTTTTAAGTATTTATTTATTTTTGCATGTCTTTAAATTATGCATTTAAATTATGTCTTTAAATTTCATATCATGACTAAATGGTTAGTGTGGATTAAAGGCATGTCAAGTACACAATTTAAGTATTATTTCCTTTAAATTGGTAAAATTTGTAAATGGAATATTTTTGTGTGCATGCTTAGGAGAAAAATTTAATTATTTAAATCACGTGTGTTAAATTATGAACGTGTGGAAATCCTTGTCTTTTAAATTATGTAATTAAATTATTATTAGTAGATGAATTAAAAATTTAAATCATGTCTCGTATGCATATGTTTTTATTAAATTTAATTAAAGGCTTTGAAACCCCTAGATCATGCTAGGTGTTAACTTACTCAGCACGTTTTGCTGACCCAAACCATTTTTCCCTTTTTTTTTTCTTTCAGAGTATGAGGATTATGCATCATCACATGCATACATGGGAACATTTGGGGAAAAACTCTATTTTAAATTCCTACATTTAGTTACGACTTGCATGAACGGGCCTGTTTAACCCGTGTTTTGGCCATGTCGGCCATATACTTAAATTTCCGCTGCATTACAATTATATATATGTAAATATTACATTCCGCTGCAACTTTGATATTATTATTTTTAAATTATATGTAAATGGGCTGTTTGAATGATTTAAATTCTGAAAAACCATAGCCTTGCATCTCTTTAGCAAGCTCGGAGAAACCGTGTCTTGCTAGGGAGGTGTGGCGGTGACATCCCGGCCTGGGTTATCAAATCCGGGGTGTTACAAAGTGGTATCAGAGCCCGGACTATTTTTAAAACTAGTATATTATTATTTTTAAACTATTACGAGTATTATTTTAAACTAGTATTATGTTTAAAAATCCATTATTATTTTAAAACTAACATTTTTGAGCCCAAATTTTTTTTTTCTAAGCTCAAACCTTTTGAGCCCAAAATTTATTTTTCCTAGCCCAAATCTTTAGCCCAATATTTAATTACTATGTTGGCCCAATTATTTTGGCCCAATACCCTTGTTTTTACTAAAGCCAAATAATTTATTCTTTTGGCCAATATAGTGGCCCAAATCTTTTACCCTTATTCTTTTACAACATATCCATGGAACAAATTTATTTTTAAAACCCATGGATAAATAAATGTATGCATTAAATTTTTATTGGGGGGGGATTACATATGCATATGCATACATAAATATCTGTACTAACCTCTTATGTGAATCATATGTGATACCTAAACTTCTCACTCTAGTGTTCGACATGACCTTGAGACTTGGCTTAGAAGCGTTAACTTGAGACTAACTTTGCCTTAGTCCTAGATCTTGATCACTTAGAAACTCGCCTTCGCGTGCTTAATAACAGAAAATGGCACCTAAAGGAAGACCTAACAATCCACCTATCCCACCCAACACCAACGAAGAGCCACGACAACCCGATGAACCAATACAAGACGTTAGTGCACCCAATCAAGGAGGGGAAGTAGCCTCCATGCCTAAGAACTTAAGTGACCGATTGATGCATCCCATACTGATGCACTACTATCTATGTTCCCTTTTCAAACTATTATCAGCACTACCATTTCATTCATGTTTCGAATACTTGTAACCGAAAAAAAAAAAAAAAAGAGAGAGAGAGAACAAAAATAAAACGACGAGTAGTAAACAACCCCCAACGACAACAAATAGTACACTAAACTCCAAACAACCTCTATTAACAAGTTCCAGTGGGTCGATACATGTTAATACCATTCTTTATTTAGTCAAGCACTTCACAAGCATTATATAATAATTCAACAAGAAAATCTAAAATCTCTTGTCCTTGCAACAGCATGGCACCGAGAGGAAGACCACGCGCCCAACCCATTACGCCCAATACCAACAAAACACCTAGGCAACTAGATATGCATATACCCAATGAGGGGGTACACGCGCAGGAGGAGCCAGCAAACCCCATACCAACCAACATGGACGCTCGCATACGCACTTTAGAAGAGGTTCTCATTGTGCTAGGAGATGCGCAATTGAATCAGGGCCAAGCAGCTGCGGTACCTCCACCCGAGGCCCGCATAAACTACTTGGCTATGGTGAACTCATATCACCCACCACACTACGCCGGCGAGGAGGACCCGACTAAAGCTGTTTATGATCGTGCGGACGCGGTTGCACGAGTTCAGAGACTGAAGCGGAAGGCGATAGGTGAGACTAGCCAAGCTCCCCAGGGACAAGACAAGAGAGGTAAGGACCGCGGAGCTGATAATGACTCGGGTAGGAATAACCTTCGCGAAGGCCCAAATGGACCAGCCCAAGGCAACAATAGGAGGATTTTCACCCGTAAAGGCTACGTGCCCCGATGCCCAAGCTGTAACCAACCTCATCTAGTGAGGGGATGCCCTCAACCCGACACATGCTTCCGATGTGGTCGACGTGGACATCGGATGAAAGAATGTCGAACCCAGATTAAGAGTATAACCAAGAGAGAGGATCTGGTCGCTGGACCTGACTAGCCACAGATAACCAAGGGAGACTCATGGGACGTTAAATGTGGTAAATAAAGCGGACTTACCTGTGCAAGGCGACGATACTCGAACCTTCTTGGGAATAATGTGTAGGCAGTTATGGGGACATAACTGTAATCTTAAGGGGGGGAGGATGTAACGCCCCGAATATTTTGTATCCCAAATAAACAAATTCAAATTGTTTTGAACTACGTCATGGCTTGATCCCTTCACAGGGTACGTAGGCAACTCGGAAATTTCAATTCTGGGTTCAGTCAGACAATAATCAAACAACAAACAATCAACAATCGAACAATAATTCAATAACACAATATCGCAAAATAATAAAGTAAACAAAAGGACCCTAACTCTTAGCGCGAGAAAAGCCGAAACACAACTTCGAGGGCGAAGTTGATTCTTAAGGGGGGTAGACTGTAATACCCCAGATTTTTATCAACGTCCAAAGGAATAAAAATTTATTCCGATCAATGTCGAAATATCTCCGAGAAGAAGAAAATAATTTATCACAATAAATTATTGCTCGGAAATGAAACGCCGACAGATTCAAAAGTCAAAATGGAATAAAAGAGGGAAAGGAAGCCCGAAGACATTCCATGAATTGAGTCAAAATAATTAGAATTAAATTCAAGAAGGAAAATAATTCTAATTCCAAGAACCCGTGAAGTCGGAAGAAATTTAATTACACAAGTTATTGCACGGGAGTCAAAAGACGACGAATTGGAAGCCGACGAACCCGAGACCGACGGACTTAAGATTTCAAACATGAAATTCATTTGAGTCGAGATAAATTTAAGATAAGAATTTATGATCCGAGAATGACCCGAAAAATCGAGCCCGGAAACGTAGGAGGACAGAAGTCCGAAAGAGAGGAGAAAAGGCCCGACGGGATCGCACGGCCCAGTCCGGACGCACGGCCCAGACCAGGCGGCGCGCCCTCCGGGCGGTTTTTGGCTAAAAACCGCGCCAACCCCGCGCCACCAAACAGGCAGCAGCAATCTACGCGATTTCGGGCGATTTCTTGCCATATTTCGACCTCCCGACTTTGGAAACCCAATCCCAGTCGAGGGGAAAGGCTATAGGACGATCAATGACTGATTTTCACTCCCATAATCAGTCTCACAAGTCTATCCATCACCCTCAAACTCTCCCAAAGCCGAAACACAAGTTCTTCACTTTCCGACGACTCTCCGATTACTTTCCGGCGACGAAAATCGACGAAGGAGGCGTGGAGAACAACATCTTTAGTGTCCCAAATTGTGGTAAGTCATCCATGGTTTTTCGTTTAAGTTTTCGAGCCCGAAAATCCGATCTAACCCTAGATTTTACTTTCGATTTCGTTTCGGGGCCAACGGAGAGGAGACGGAGTAATTGGGACATGTTCGTAGAAAGCGTAAGCGCCCCCATCGACCCAGCGACGTCCTAGACTTCATCCCCACTGTAAGTTAATGCTTACTTGGTTTTGGGTGACGTAAAATGTAATCAAACATAGAGATTTAGTAACTCTAAAATCTGTCAACACGAAAAACCCCCGGCGCAGCGATTGTGTGCGAATTTTTCAAACCCTTAAAACTGCTCAAACGGAAAAATGCAAAACACAAAAAACGCTCCTAAGACATAGATCTAGTTCGTGTAAAATTTTCATAATTTTTCATTGAGGTTTGATATCTGAAAACGGCCGAGAAAGAACCTGCCTTGAGAGTCGAACGTGAAACTGTGACAGATTTGAAATTGGACCAAAACCCCTATTTCGAGAGTTCAAACCCAAAAACTCAAAACTAGACTTTTAATCCTAACACATAAATCTAGGTTGTGTAAAAATTTCAGACATTTTCGTTAACGTTTGCTATTTTAAATCGCATCGAAAAGAAACTGTTTTGACAAAACGTGTTGAAATCTGCCTATGAACATGTTTGAACTTAGTGAATTTGTTTCTATATTTTCTAGTCCGATTTGAGCTTTGCAATCTAAATAAAAGTTGTAGACAATCATGTTTAGTATGTACATATAAAATTTCAGAATTTTTGGAGTCCATTTGATATGTTAAAAAGTCGAAATTTTGAACTGTGTCAAACCTGAGTTCGGACAGATTTCTGATTGCATAGTAAAATCGATTTTTGACATATTTCCTCAACTTATTTCGAAAAAGTTAAAACACGAAAGTTGTTCGTTAGGGTGTTTTGCATAAACTGTGAAGGTTTCAGATTTTTCGGACATAAATCGAATTTTTAAATTGAAAAGGCGCAAACTGTGACGCCAAGATACTTTTGAATCGAATGATTTTGAAATGTCGAAACGAACGATCAAAGATTTGAAATACGATACATCTATACTTTGAAAAACCCCGATACGTTAAATCTAAACGATACATGAGATACTTGGTGGAGGGTGAGTGCTCTGCAGGGTGCCCCTCTAGCCTTTCTCTTCGGGCCTATAATGGACGAGAGAAATTAGATGAGATATTACGCCAATCGGCGGGAGATACATTGCCTACTCTCTCGGGTTTGTCCGTATGGATTTCCCGAGGCTCCGGAGTGTTACTGGGTATGGCAGATACGGCTGCTGGCCGCCGGATCACCGGCTATACGAGATACTTACGAAACGGCTGCTGGCCGCCGGATCACCGGCTATACGAGATACTTACGAAACGGCTGCGGCCGCCGGATTACCGGCTATACAAAACATTGAGAAATGGTTACGTAACGGGGAAATAAAAGATTTAATATTTTTAAGTATTTATTTATTTTTGCATGTCTTTAAATTATGCATTTAAATTATGTCTTTAAATTTCATATCATGACTAAATGGTTAGTGTGGATTAAAGGCATGTCAAGTACACAATTTAAGTATTATTTCCTTTAAATTGGTAAAATTTGTAAATGGAATATTTTTGTGTGCATGCTTAGGAGAAAAATTTAATTATTTAAATCACGTGTGTTAAATTATGAACGTGTGGAAATCCTTGTCTTTTAAATTATGTAATTAAATTATTATTAGTAGATGAATTAAAAATTTAAATCATGTCTCGTATGCATATGTTTTTATTAAATTTAATTAAAGGCTTTGAAACCCCTAGATCATGCTAGGTGTTAACTTACTCAGCACGTTTTGCTGACTCAAACCATTTTTCCCTTTTTTTTTTTCTTTCAGAGTATGAGGATTATGCATCATCACATGCATACATGGGAACATTTGGGGAAAAACTCTATTTTAAATTCCTACATTTAGTTACAACTTGCATGAACGGGCCTGTTTAACCCGTGTTTTGGCCATGTCGGCCCTATACTTAAATTTCCGCTGCATTACAATTATATATATGTAAATATTACATTCCGCTGCAACTTTGATATTATTATTTTTAAATTATATGTAAATGGGCTGTTTGAATGATTTAAATTCTGAAAAACCATAGCCTTGCATCTCTTTAGCAAGCTCGGAGAAACCGTGTCTTGCTAGGGAGGTGTGGCGGTGACATCCCGGCCTGGGTTATCAAATCCGGGGTGTTACATCAACCCATTTGACACCAAGAACTGTACTATTTAATTGATAGTGCTGAATGGTTTCCATAAACATGGTACAAATAGAACTTGATGGACTCACACCAGAAGCTATCCCACTCCACACATGTCCATTTCGATACTCACAGTGAAGAACAAACTCCATTCAACATATCAGGAATTATAAACGATATTCAATAACTCATTAATCAAAATCAATATGCAAGAATAACCCTTGCCTTATGTTCTTCCACAAGTTTAGATCACCGAATCGTCAATATCCAAGCCCCAATCAAACTAAAACAGTCCTAAACTTCAAAACCCTAACATCCAAGAACTCCATCAAACTCCACCAAAATACTACCAATCAGAAGGGGAAAATAAGGGGAAAACACTTACCAATTTGTTAGCAACGATTAGACAACAAACTCCGATGGATTGGCAAGATTTCTACACTCCCTCTTCTTCCCCAAAAAGAATGATCGGGTGCGTCCCTTTTCCAAATTCTAAAAATCTGAAATAGGAGTCCCAAATAAGCTCTTAACACTAATTGAGCCACTTCTGGAATGGGCTTCCCAATAACCAATAAATAAATATAAAATACCCGGTTCAATAATAATTTAATCGGGTCATTACATTCCCCCCCCCCTCCCCCGACGATCATTTCATCCTCGAAATGCATATTCAAGAACATGTTCAGGTAAGGAAGAAATGTTACCTCATTGTGAATAGGTCAAGTCCAAGTCTGGGTACTTCAGCTTCATATGCTGCTCGTTTTCCCAAGTAGCATCTTCAGTTCCGTGCCTAGACCACAACACCTTAACCATCGGAATGGTCTAGTGCCCAGAACCTTCTCCTTTGCATCAATTACCCGAACAGGAGACTCCTCATACTCAAGACTCGCATCCAATTCAATCACATCATGTTGGATAATCATAGTCGGGTCAGATACAAACCTCCTGAGTTGAGAAACGTGAAAAACATCATGAGTTCGACCTACATCAGCTGGCAAAGCCAACCTATAAGCCACTTTACCGACTCTCTCCACAATCTCATAGGGTCCAATGTATCTCGGGCTCAACTTGCCCTTCCTACCGAACCGGCGTACCCCTTTTATAGGCAATACCCGCAGTAATACCCTATCACCAACCTTAAACTCCACATCTCTACGAGCTAAATCAGCATAGCTCTTCTGTCTGTCCTGAGCCTCTTTCATACAGTCCCTAATGATCCTCACCAACTCAATAGTCTGCTCAATAGTTTCAGGACCCACATTCACCTTATCTGTTGGATCATTCCAACATAAAGGACTTCTGCACTTCCTCCCATATAATGCCTCGAAAGGAGCCATACCGATACTCGCATAATAACTATTGTTGTAACTGAACTCCACCAAACTGAGGTGATTCTCCCAACTACCCTGAACAGCACAAGCTCGCAACATATTCTCTAATGTCCTAATGGTCCTCTCTGTGTGACCATCTGACTGAGGATACCATGCAATACTCATGCTAATCTGCATGCCAAACGCTGCCTACACCTCCTTCCAAAACTTGGACAGGAATCTGGAATCCCGATCAGGCACAATCTCCTTGGGAATCCCAAACCTTTTAACAACATGCTGAATATAAGTCTGAGTATGCTGGCTCATACTCCATGTCAGTCTCATAGGTATGAACACTGCACTCTTAGTCAAGCGATCCACTACTACTCAGATAGTGTCCATCTTCCTCACAGTCTGTGGCAATCTCGTCACAAAATCCATGGAAAAGGATTCCCACTTCCATTTAGGTACTGCTAAAGGCTGTAGCAACCCCATCGGCCTCATATGCTCAGCCTTCACTCGTTACCCCTGGGTTAACGGAATAAGTAGTGTGAGCCTCATCCATGACCTTTCTCTTCAGATCATCACAACACTCCGAAATGCACCATCTATCACCATGTCTCACCATGCCCTACCTTCCTGAATCTTCTATCTCAACACTGCCATCTCTCCACTATCATGTTGACTAGCAATGATTTCATCTATCAAAGATGATGTGGTGACCAACATGTTCAAAGTGTGTTGAACAGAGCCAACAGGAACTACCCGAACCTCAAGTCTGAGTAGATCCCTGGGCCATTCAGGCATTACCCCTAAACATGCCACTGTATGATGCTCTTTTCTGCTCAAAGCATCTGCCACCCGGTACGCCTTCCCTTCAATGTATTGAATATCAGTATCATAGTCCTGCAACAACTGCATCCACCTCCTCTGCCTGCCACTCATATGATCTGAGGTGTACAAATACTTCAGATTCTTATGATAAAAATAAATCCTACAGTTCGCCCTATACAGATAGTGTCTCCAGATTTTTAGAGCATGCACTACCGCTGCCATCTCCAAATCGTGAGTCGGGTAGTTCTGCTCATGTGGCTTAAGCTGTCGGGATACATATGCAATCACCTTCCCATTCTTCATCAATACACAACCCAAACCCTTAAGAGATGCATCCGTATAAACCTCATACTCACCTGAATCATCAGGAAATACTAAAATGGGTGCCTCTGTCACTTTCTTCTTTAGGAGTTCGAATGTGAGCTCGCAGTCATCATCCCACCAAAATCTGACATCTTTCCTCAATGAATTTGCGATAGTGGCCAACAAGACCCAAGAAACTTCGGATCTCCCCCACATTCTTCGGGGCTTGCCATTTTAGTACTACTTCCACCTTAGCAGGGTCAACTACAATACCCTCACCAGAAACAATGTGTCCCAGAAAAGACACCTTCTCCAACCAGAACTCACATTTGAAGAGTTTCGCATATAGCTTATGCTCTCGCAATGTGTTCAAAACTGTCCTCAAGTGACCCGTATGTGCCTCACGAGTCGACGAATAGACTAGAATATCGTCTATGAACACAACCACGCACACATCCAGCAGAGGACGGAATACCCGATGCATAAGATCCATGAATATCGCTGGTGCGTTAGTCAAACCAAAAGGCATGACCGTGAATTCAAAGTGTCTATAACGAGTCCTGAACACTGTCTTAGGCCTACCAGCCTCCGCCACCCTTATCTGATGGTAGCCCGATCTCAAATCAATCTTGCTGAATACACTGGCCCATCTCAAATGATAAAACAGATCCTCAATCCGAGATAAAGGATACTTGTTCTTCACTGTGATTTGGCTCAAACCTCTATAACCGATGCACATCCTCATCGACCCATCATTCTTCTTAACAAACAATACAGGAGCTCCCCTAGGCGAGCTACTCAGCTGGATATACCCCTTACTAGTAAGCTCATTCAAAGGCTCTTTCAACTCCTTCAGTTCGGCAGGAGCCATACAATAAGGAGCCTTAGAAATAGGAGCTGCATCAGGCATCAACTCAATAGTAAAATCAATTTCCCGAGCAGGTGGGAGACAAAGAATTTCATCGGGAAAGACATCCCTGAACTCAGATACAAATGGAACACTTGAAGCAGCATGAACCTCTGCTCGAAGATCCCTCATTTGCCACAGGGAAAGAGAACAACCCCTGCGCATCAGATCACACAACGAAGCAACAAAAGCCACATTAATAGCAGGTGGAATTAAAGAAGGTCGGTAAGATACATACTTACGAGGGGATCTCGAAAGGGAATACGTGGAAATACCACATCGATAACAGCACGATGGCGAGTCAGCCAATTCATGCCAAGAAATACATCAAAATCACCTAGACTAAAGACCACCAAGTCTGCTCGGAACTCACAGTCCTCGATGCTCAATACCGCATCACGCCATATATGATCATTTCGAATAATATCGCCCGAAGGCAAGGAAACGGGCATCTGGTAGGGAACCAACGGTCCTACTCCGTGCTCTCGCCCAAATTCCAAAGCCACGAACGAACACGAACTCCTGAATCTAATAATACTAGGGCAGAGTGATTCGCAACAGTAATAGTACCTAAATAGGGTACAAAGTTTACAAAGACAGAGCATAATGAAAACTAAAATAACGGCTGGAATTTAAAACACACCTGCAAGAACATCATCCCGCCGATCAGGACATTCAACCAACTACCTCTGTCAGCTCGAACCGGTCTACCACGCCCAGCGTACGGGCACTCCGCTCGACGATGACCAAACTCATAGCAAGTCCAGCAACGGTACACAGGTTGTCCATCTGGGCCAACCTCATGAACAGGTAGCGGTGCATGACCACCAACCCTACCCACATTAGCACGACCTCCATCACGGCGACCCCTGACAGCAGACTGACCCCTCTGATCGCTGCCCCTATGTCCCTCATGGCCCTGGTCCCTGTACCTCTTCCTTTCTGCCACTGCTGGCGTTCCTCAGCCCGGCTCTCCTCCACATACAGGGCCTGGTCGAACGCCTCAGAAATTGTATCATAAGCCCTGTACCCGAATGAAGACTTAATCTCCGCCTTGAGACCCGCAATAAATCAACGGACCTCATCCCTAGGCTCACAGGCTTCAACTAATCAACACAAGTACCAAGTCATAACAAGTAACAGAGTATCACATAATCACATATACATAATAAAACAGGGAAGTCCTAGCTATGTGATCTCCCATAACCCGAAACCAAATCGTGTTCCAGCGCCTCCAGCAGGATCTATAAAACAGACAAAAGCAAAGGAGTCAGTACAATATACTGAACAAGGGCTACGTGCAGGGGAGTAAGGAAATCAGATAAAATAATAATAAACATAATATAATTAACATAATAAAAATAGAAACAGATAAAACATCACACCGTTCCATACTAGTGCTTCAACCATATTCATACAATTAATGCACGTGATGCATAACCTAACATATACCTATCTACCCTATATGCAAATGCAAATGAGTATGCCTAGCCGGCAACCTAAAACCTGGGCGGTATGAACCCACGGGTGAGGATATCATCAACTCCAACATGTTTCAGGGTAACATACACGATCCCCGCAGGGACCACAGGCATCACATCCAAATCATACACCCCGAAAGGCCAACAGGCATCATAACCAATAATCACACCCCGAAGGGCCATCAGGACTCAACAACACCTGTGAAGACTGCCTGAAAAATCATACTCAACATATCACCACATCGGGCGAATATATCCGTCAATTACATTGCAGTACCATGCATATATCATATAATAAGATGATCAAGCAATAAACCTCAGACTTGCATACTTGCAATTATTCGCACAATTAATTATTTCATTATTCAATATGTATAATCACTACAACTCAGAATGAATCATAATCAATTCCATGATAATGGATTACCTAAAATTTCTAGCAGTGCCCCTGCACACCCTTTTCAAACAAGTATGTCCATAACTACACATAGTCACACTATGTCTCGGTCCCTTAAAATGAGCTAACACCTCAACATTTAATAGACAGAATTGTGAACTGAACCTACACTACTTAGTCCATAATAGTAAAGTAAGTTTGTCCTATTATCAAGTTATAAAAGAAAAGAATTACTCGGTCCACACCACTACACATTATACATTTTCAAAATTAACCCGTTTGACACCAAGAACTGTACTATTTAATTGATAGTGTTGAATGGTTTCCATAAACACGGTACAAATAGAACTTGATGGACTCACACCAGAACAAACTCCATTCAACATATTGGGATTTATAAACGATATTCAATAACTCATTAATCAAAATCAATATTCAAGGATAACCCTTGCCTTATGTTCTTCCACAAGTTTAGACCACCGAATCGTCAATATCCAAGCCTCAATCGTAATAAAATAGTCCCAAACTCCCAAACCCTAACATCCAAGAACTCCATCAAACTCCACCAAAATACTACCAATTCGAAGGGGAAAATAAGGGGAAAACACTTACCAATTTGTTAGCAAAGATTAAACACCAAACTCCGAAGGATTGGCAAGATTTCTACACTCCCTCTTCTTCCCCAAAAAGAACGATTGGTAGCCTCCCTTTTCCAAATTCTAAAAATCTTAAATAGGAGTCCCAAATAAGCTCTTAACACTCATTGGGCCACTTCTAGGAATGGGCTTCCCGATAACCTATAAATAAATAAAAAAAATACACAGTCCAATAATAATAATAATTTAATCGGGTCATTACATTCCCCCTACGATCATTTCGTTCTCGAAATGTATATTCAAGAACACGTTCAAAATCAACAGTTAAGGAAGAAATGTTGCCTCATTGCGAATGAGTCAAAATCCAAGCTAGGTACTTTAGCTTCTTCATATGCTCCTCGGTTTTTCAAGTAGCATCTTCAGCACCATACCTAGACCACAACACCTTAACCATCGGAATGGTCTTATTAATATATTTATTTTAATTAATATTATTAATTTAATAAATTTATTAAACGGGTGCGGAATGCTACTTGTGGTCTAGACACTAAATATATTTTATTAAATTAATATTTTTTTAAAATTTTATTAATATTTCTTTTATTTTGATTTTATTATTTATCAAATTTATTTTATTTAGTTTATTACATTTTAATTAAATATATAGTATGAATTACAATATAAAATATGAAACATGACTTATCACAAGGGCACAAATGCATACTTTCCTCTTATTTATCAGGGTTCGAGGCTTCTTGCCTACAATATGGAATTGAAATTGTGGAGTTAATGAGTTGTGGGAGGGTGTGGGTTCGAGTCTGATGGGTATCCAAAATTTTTTCTTTTTCTGAGTTTTTTATCGACTTGCGGTCGCTGATACAAAACAAATGAAAAATATTTAAAAAATTTTGTTTTTCTCAGTGACCGCAAAAGTTGGTCGCTTAGCCGGTCGCACAAGACTTGCGACCCTGTTTGCGATCACTAACGCGGTCGCAGACAGCTTCAACAGCTTTACTGAGCGGTCGCCACCCAAATTGTAACTAGCTGTATAGCGACCTACCTTTTGCGGTCGCTAGTGTGGTCGCTGAGGGGTTTTAGCAACCGCATACCCCCCTTAGAGACCGCACAGTGAGGTCGCTAAATCCAAAAAATCTTATAGTGTTTGTGGATGCATGGCAATGTCATTTTTTTTTCGCTGAACAACCTATATATGCTAGGAAATGGTGGTGGGAGCCCATGCCACACAAATTACAAAGGGAATAAAGGAGAGTTATAAGGGCCAGGTGGGGAATCGAACCCCCAACCTATATATTGGGAATCAGGAGACTTGACCACTAGGGTAAGTCCCCATCCCCGACATGGCAATATCATTTTTGATATGGACATGAGCATATATGATTTAATTTAAATTTTTTAAGGGGAGGGATTTCACTTCAACCATATTTTTAGAATATTAACTGTTAAAATAAATATTAAATAGAATTATATTTCAAATCATTTACTCCATCTGTCCCATTTAAATCACCCAAAATTTTTGGATACGTAATCCAATAAATTTCTTTAATAGTTAATATCTTAAAATTTAGATAAGTAAAAATTATAAAAATATATATTAAAAAACTATGTGAAAAGACGAATCCAACAAGTTCTTACTAATTATATGTTTTCTTATATAACTGTAACAAAAATTTAGGACAAATGAAACTTTGAGGTAAAACCCTGATACAATACCCTCGACAGTCTTTAAACTATAATCCTATATGACTGTTAAAGAGCTTTCCTCATTTTCCTACCGAAAGCGCACGGTATCAAGCTGCAGTATTTATTTTTATTGTCGGGATCGTTCATTAGAGAGTTACACGATAGAAGCGTTTTAATAGGATTATTTGTTCTAGAACTTGTTTCTACTCTTGGTTTAATGATGGTGTAATGATGATGACTAAGAATTAAATGCTTAACTGTAAATGCATAAAACTGTAAACAAAAATAAAGAAAGCAATTATAATGATGTTGAATGATATGAATATGTTCATGAGTTAAAGATAGTGTGGACCAAAACCAACAAACGAAATAAGAATATGATGAGATTATCATACTTCAATGGCTAGAAACAGAATGAAAGCTCATTGAGATAAACAAATCCTCTATGCAATTTAACCAAATCTTCATGTCTTAAATCACTTCCCAAGACAGGTACTTGTGATTCAGTGTCATGACATTCTAAGCACTGAAATCATGGGATACTGTCATCACAGGATGATCGGTCAGACTCATTCTGTGACAAAAGCTTTTAGAACTGTCACTTAATCTATCTCTTTCGGACTCAGATTAAGCCTTTGATAACTCAGGGTCACACCTAAATCATCTTATATTCGTCTGAACTTGAAATTGTTCTTTTTATTACTCTGAAACAGATTAATCTCATGACCCTATATTGGATGTCCTTTGCAAGAAATGAAAAAGCGAATATTTAAATCTATCATCCAATGGTTTCATAAGACTTAACTCCTCAGAGTAATTCCTTCAAGTAATTGTAAGAAGTAATAGTCCTGTAAGTATATCAAGATGAGATTGCTATTCAAAATCCTTGACTTATCCAGACCACTCAGATTCATACAGATGCTTTAGCTTGAGAAATCTCTATAAACAACTCCAAATACCCATGACTTGACTCAGGATTAGTAAGACTTAGAAAGAATATTTAATCTCCTACCCATAGCATATAATGGAAACCATAAAGCTATGAATCCTGGAAATTAATCTTCTTAGAATTCCCACTAATTATCGGGAAAAAAGATGGTTTTTGAAACATCTTTCCCTTTTAAACAACAGGTACTAAATGCCCAACTAAAGAACAAGTTTCTTCTTATCACCCTGAGTAAATAATGATTGAGAAAACTTATACCATCATCTTTCTCAATGTGCTAATGAAAATATTAACATGAATTCCAAATACGAATTATGAGTCTATATTTGAGAAGTAAGATTACTCATCATAAACAGGGAAATATCCCAAAATATCATACGTATAAGTATTATTATATGTATAAAGAAACGATGAGGGTTCTGAATCCTCTTAATCAAAATGCTAGGGTGTTTCCAAAATATAAACTGGAAACTAGACAGAATTAGGAAATTACTTTCCTATGAAAAAGATTTGAGATATAATTCTGCAAAATAAATGTCCAAGATAGCTCGCAGTAACTATCTTGGGTTTCAAACTATGAACATTCCAATTTTCCGCACGCTATGTCTGTACAGCATGGAGGGAATTATTGTTCAAAGAATGTTCCTCAGATTTAGTTTATACAAAGAACTGAGTGCCTCGCAGTAATATCTGTAAGAATGCGGCGCGGATACTCAATTCCTACTTATAGAATAGGGGTTATATATGTATAAGAAATGAGTAGTTGATATCCCAAAGAATGGAAATCAATTCTGTTGCTATTTTAAGTTGGCTCTCTCGCTTTTTCAAAATGACATCGCGAGAGCATTGAAATAGCTTCTTTTGAAACAAAGTTATTTGGATAATTCCTCGCGTCATCTTTTAAGATAAAGCATGATTTTATCCTTATATGAAGTAAATGATCAGATCCTGAAATTATCATAACTACCTTCTGGAAAATTTATTTAGAAGACAATGAAAAGCATAACCTTTTACGTCCAGATTCGTGAATTTAGAGTTGTTTAATTCTTAAAGATTATCATGCGATGATTAACACTGCATGGGTCTTTAGGAACTTTTTAGAGTTCTGAACATTAATTTCTGCGGATTTCTTCCAAATTCGTGATCAAGGTATAATATCAACAGAAAATCGAATGAATTCATAATTATGTCAGTTTCATCCTAACTCGGTTACAATATCCAAACTTCTTGAGTAATTAGAACAGAAAAATTACGAATTAAAGATATGATAGTAACATGATCTTGAGAATCAATTTATCGGCGTAATGCAGATTCCAAGAAGTGAATATTGTGTTCGAGATCTATACTTCTCTGAAACAGAATTGAAGAACATCAAATTCTGATAAAACCTTTCAAAATTGTAACCAGAAAGATAAGAAATATACGATTTGATAACTGATCGTCCTTCATATATCATGAATAGAAAAGAAATTAAAAACGAATACACCTGGAAATCTGATTGCAATCAGAATAATGCGAATTTAAACGAAGAAGTCGGAAACTAGATGATGATCGTCATAATGGATGAACAAAGCATTCCAATAGCAATTCTTCTTCTAGGGTATCCTCAAACTAATCTACTAAAATATTCCGAAGAAAATCTAATGTGAAATCGAATTACAAATCTGAAGAACATGAATTAAATTGCGGCGAAAATAAACCCTAGCTAACCTACCTACGAAATTCTAAAAGTGAACTGGAGAGTAAAAATGAGCTATTCTCTTCAATCTCCTGCTGCTTGAGCTGATCCCCCAAGGGTCTTATTTATAGATGGGCGTTGTAACTGCTTCCGCCTTGGATGATAACCGCTCGCATCAGAATAGCTCCCCTCTCGCTTTGTCCAGTTCCTTCAAAGCAAGAGTCAAGAATGGAATTATCTTTCTCAACAAGGCGAGATCTCACAGTCTCTTCCAACGGTTTGCTTCTCGCCATAACACTTAAGACTTCCTGTCTTGCACAAACTTTCTTTCCTCGCGATGTCAAACAATCATCGCGTGGACTTCAACTTCTGAACATTTTTCCTTAGATCTTTCCTGATTTCGTATGTAAGTCCTCGCATCATTCATTTCTTTCCTCGCTACGTCCATTCCCATCTCCCGCAGCCTTTCAACTTAACTTCCTGCTGAATGACAAAGCGTGAGTCAGATCAAATAAAAACATAGCGTGCGAGACTTGTAATAAAAATTTAGAATTTCAAGCCATTTTTATGTAATTTCCAGCTTCTTCACAATCTTGGTTCTTCTTCCATCTTTTCACATCTTCCATGATTATTCATTAAAAACTTTTGGAATTAAGAACAAAAGATCATCATTAAGACACTAAATTGGACGCAAATGACAGTTATAAAAGACTGTCATCACCATCCTCACATTTAGAAACACTTGTCCTCAAGTGGTAGGAAACTTGTAAAGTTTCAAAGAATAAGTCCAATTAGTGGCCTCCAAGATTTAGATGTTCATGTAAGATTCTCCTGGATCAATACCTTCTCTTTTCCAACTATCTCAAGCTCAACTCTTTCAACTAATTGATGCTTCATACCTAACTTTGAATTTACCAGACTTCATGAAAACATTAACAAGAGTGATTTGTATTTATGTGAACTATTGTTCTGCCCTTTAGTTCGTCAAATTTCTCTTCTCACGCTCAATCCTATCCAACTTATGTGCATATCTTGTGCTTCTGAATCCTTAGCCAAAAAGAATAAGCTAAAACACACTCTCTCTTTTTTTTTTTTAAATCAAGGGGTGGCCTTCCGTGGCTTTCAATAGCTCGGTTTCACATTATTAGGAGGAGTCGCATGACCTGACATTGCAGATGAAACTTCAACTCCCCTGCCCTTGACTTTGCTCTTTTAGAGTTCTTCGACTCATAAGTCAGAAGAGCAGCTGTGCCAGCTACTTATATCCACATTATTTTACCACGTCTGTTTCTGAAGTTTCCCTTGCTTTTTAACTTGGAATCATACTTCACTCAATATGCACACTCATCTTCTAAGAGAGACTAGATTAGATCAATCCTTCTAACTTAGTGCAGTTGTTGTTTATGGTATACAAATCACTAGAGTTAATACAATCATAAAATCTTCAAACTGTTCATCTATTAATGACATCAATCAATCTCAGAGTTTACAGCTTAGAATAGTTTTCAAGAGCGGCTCATGCATGCAGTCAAAATCTATAAAGTAAATGTTTCTATGGTAGCCACTTTAGACTAATCTTCTATTCCTTCATCAGTTTACTGCCCTACTTGAAGTTTTGATTAGAATAATCTCAACTTGAAATTCAATCTCATGATACAACTTCATATTAACTCTATTCTAAGTCATATTCACAATTTGAGAAATAAATGGAAACAAAAAAAAATAATGAAAGAAAGACATCAATAAAAGAAAGAGAAGGTTACAGAAAACTCCCCTGTGATCTCAGGATGGACCTGCATCATTGCCTGGGTCTTTTGGTGGTATTGATGGAGACTTCTTCAGGTCTGAGACTAGGTTGGCAAGAATGTCTACCAACCTTGTACTATTTTGCTTCTCCTGTCTCCTCAGCTCCATATCCCTTTCTCGTTCCTGTCTTCTCTCCTCAAGTTCTTCTTTCCTCAACCTTTCAAATCTTTCAATTTCTTCTCTTCTCATTCTCTCTTGCCTATCCCACTCTTCCCTCCTTATCTTTTCTTGTTTGTCCATCTCATCTTTCCTGAGTTTCTCTTCAGTTTGAATCCTGGCATGCTCAAGTTCAATCCTCTTCTGCTCCATCTCTCTTTGAATGTGCTTGTCTTCTGACATAGTTTTCACTAACATCTCCATGGACTGTGCAAAACTTTGAATTGAAGTACTCATATTCTGAGATTCATACACAAGACACTGTGTTCCTCATTGGTTGTCTCAAAGGTTGAGATGGTGCAGAAGTATTCTCAAACTCCTCATCTTCTGGAATAGGATTCAATGCAGGAGATGCTGCTGCAGTCCTTGTCCTTTTCACTGCGGCTCTTGATTGAGATGATCTTGATTTTGAAGGAAGCTTTACCCGTTTTGTCTTGGGAGATGGTACTTTTGATTCTGATCCCTCAGAGGTTTGTTCCTCTAGATCTGGCATTTGGTGGACCAATTCTCCCCTCAAGGTGTCTACTGGTAATGGAATAGAAGGATCTATCTTTATGATCTCTGCTAAGAATGGTGTGATTGACACTCCTTGTTTCTCACAGAGTCTTCTGATTAAATTTGGATAAGCTAATGCTGCATCTTCTCCAACTCTTGATTTAATGACATTGAGAACATGGTGTGCAGCACTACACTTCCTTCCTGACCATAATAGTGCAAATCCCTCAAAAGTTCCAGCAGAAGGTCCTTGAAAATTTGTAGTGGGTCTGAGCTTTGAGTAGTAGAAATCAAGTGTTGGCAGATACTCAGGCTTCAAATTCTTTAATGGAATCTTATTCTGCTCAGTTCCCCTGTGTGTTGAGCAGAATCCTAATGCCATTTTTCTAGCATTGGTAAGCTTATTTCCTTGAGTTTTCTTTCTCAAAAGAACCTCAGACTTGACCTCTGGTTGTTCTAGCAGAGGTGCCTGTATCAAATCATTTAGAGTCTCCACAGTGACTTGCACCGTTTTTCCTCTAATCCATGTTGTTTCGGCCTCCACATCAAAATTAGCATAAAATTCCCTGGTTAACTCCACATAACCACATTTTTTGTTATGTCTCATGAAAACATCTCATTCATTGATTCTCCTCCAATAATTGATACACTTGTGATCCAACCACTTGGGATGAAACCCTTTGTCTGGGACAATCATTTTGGACATTCCCAGGTAATTCTCTAATGCTTCCTTTCTTCCATTAAACTTAATCTTGATTTCTTCTTCTGTGAATTCAGTCCTCTTTTCAATACTATCAGGGATTGATAGCCTCACCTTTGGACTATTCTTTCCCCAATAACTCAAAGGCAACAGCTCTGGAATTTCTTTTCCTGGTGAAGATCCTTCAGAAGTATCTGATTCACTTCCCTCAGACTCTTGTGATTCTTCCTGCTCATTCCCAACATTCTCATTTCCTTCTTCTTCTGATTGACCTCCTTCTTGAGCAGGTTCTGCATTTTCTTCCTGAACTTGTTCTGGGTTTTCTTCATTGACAGGTTCTGGATTTTCTTCTTGAACTTCATCAGCATCATTATGTTGTAGATTGCCTACGTCTGAATCATGTATCAATGATGTGATGGTATCTATCTTTTCAGTGACTTCCAAGCTATGCTGATTTAAGATCTCTGTGGGATCTTCCTGTATAGGTTCCTTTAACAGAAGAGGGATAGCAGTAGGTTCTGAATCTTCAAATCCTTGGGTTCCAAAATGTTCTTCTGCTTTCTTCTTCTGTTCCGCAACCCACTCAGGATCATTCATCCTTGCAATTGCTCTCTGAGTTACCTCATCCCTAACTTGAGATGGTAGAACCCATTGATTCATTTGATCCTCAGCATTTGTCTGTGCTCCGAGATGTTGATTAACAGTGTCTTCCACCAAATACTTTCTCTGTTGATCTTCTTGAATTTCATTTCTCTGCACTTCTTCTTCGTAAGCTTGGAGTGCTAATGGAGATGGCTCCACTGTTTGCTCAGAATTCATTTGTTGTTTAACTTCTCCAATTCTAGCTCGAGCTTAGCTGCATATTCATTTGCTTGTTCTACCGAGGTACGTGCATTCCCTCCTTCCCTGGCCAATTTTCTGAACTTTTTGATCAAACCTTCCAAAGAATAGGTCATGATCCCTACAGTAGTTCCATGCTAGTTCATATCTTCAAAACCTTGCAAATCTTCAAGTGACTGATCTTGAACTGTGTTCACCACTAATTTCTCCACTTGGTCTAGAAATTCTTGCTCATCTAAAGCCTGTTCTGGTAGTGAATCTTGTTCAATTTCTTTTCCCAAAGATCCTTGTAAATCGATCTGACTTTGGATAAGACCCTTGTTAACCTGAGCTTGTTGATCTTCATCCTGTCCTTCCAAATCATCTCTTACAATAATCTGAGTCTGTTGAAGTTTAGTGGTCGGCTGAGTTGACCCTTGTGTATCATGTTGATGTTCATCGATACATGCTCTCCAGCCTTCTGGATCTATATCTCCCACTTCCAAATTACTATAAGGAGTGAGTTCCAACCTCTCTGTATAAGGTATTACCCCTAAAGTTGGTTCGACTTTCTCTTCATCAGAGCTGGTATCATGCACAACATACTTAGGCTTCCTAGCCTTCATCTTTATTCTGAACTTCTTAACAGGTTTTTCAGGTTCTTTTTCTCTCTCAGGAGTGATTCCTGGTTGTTCTACATTCTCAAAAGAGGGTTCTTGCTGCTTAGGTTTCTCAAGATTAGTCTCCTTTTGCTCAGAAAGTAACTTTCCTCTCCTTTTGTAAGTAACAACTTCCTTCTTTTCTTGAGCTGGTTGTAGTGTCTCATTATCTTCATCCATCAAATCCCTTATTTATGAAATTCCTACTTTCAAGTCCAAAACCTCTTTGATTGCTAGCTCATCTTGATTCTTCCTCTTCTTTGGAAAGTGGCTAGTTTTCTTAGACTTGCTCTTCTCCACCTTGCTCCCAGTCCTTTTCTTCGCTGAAGGTGCTTCTTCTGAAGTGCTTGAACTAAGATTATGTGACTTTCTCTTCCTAGTGGATACTTTCTTTTTACCTTTCTTATCTTGGGTTTTCATGAATTCCTCCCATTCATGCTTTTCCTTTTGTCTGCTTGCATAATAATGTTCCATACTCTCTTGCAGGATCGGATGGATTTCATCATTTCCTTCATTCTCTTCTCCTACAATGGTTGTAACTTCATCCACTACTCTCATTTTCTCAATTCTTTGTTCATCATCTGTACTATCTTCATCTGAATCATGTTTCTTGACATAAAAATTTTTACCCCTACCTTTCAGCATCACATTCATTCCCTTTCTGTTCAGATACTTCTCATTCCATGCATCCCAATCATCAATGATTACCTGCTGAATCCTTCCTTGTGTTTGATCAGTGTAAGCTCTATGCTCCTTGTATGCGTTTTCTCTGCACATACTATCATATCTGATATATTTCTCAATGAACTCTTTCTTTCTCTCCTGAACATATCCATGAACTTCTTGTTGGAGAGTTGGGGGTAATCTCTTCATGATCTTGTTAAGTCTGTCTGTAATGAGAAGATCTCCATCTGCTGGTGTTATTGATGGGGCTGAAACTTTCCTGAAATTCTTTATAGGTTCCAGTCCTTCATTAATAACAGATTCTCTGAAAATATTTCTCACTATGTTCTGTGGTGTCTGCTTTGCATCTGATCTTTGCTTCCTGTTTTTCCCTGATCTCTCAGCTTCTTTTTCTTCTGCATCTTTAACCCATGCTTGCTGTTCTGGCATTAAATCAGCAAACTCTTCTAATGGAAATTCTTCATCAGATTTCCTTTTCAACCCTGGTTTAAGAATTTTCTTCCTCAGATTTTCTCCCTTAGCCCACTCATTCATATGCCTTATCCAGCTATTCCTAGCTTCCTGAATGGTTCTAAGAACATCTCTCCATACCATCTTGCCTTGTTTAGCTTTCTTAAAATAAGGCTCGAGGTCATGTCTCAAATTGATCCGATCATCAATAATCCTGTCCAGGGCCAAATTTGTCAAGAAATTCTGTTCAATAGGCCCCTTCTTGTTCAAGAATGTTGGAGGCATGTATGCAGGGAGTGCCTGCTGAGCATCATAAACTCTAGCATTTCGGATTTCTTGAAGTTTGCAGCAGTATTTGGTGAGTCGTTTCACATATTTAGGTAGTGGTTGAGGATCAAAGTAATCCAGCTCCAACCCTATTTGATCTTTTGGATTGATGATTCTATAGCATTCCTGGTTCCACTCAGCCATGCATTTCTTTTCCCTTTCCAAAAGTCTTTCAAGTCTGATTCCATTGGGAAGATGCTTATCATTAATGAGAAATATCATTTGGTCTTCCCAAAATTTACTCATCCTGTCCCAGAATGCTTCTTCTAAATCAATCATCAATGATTCCTTTTCCTTCTCTGGTATGTGTTGAATCATCATTGGATTGACATAAAAGATTGGGGGTGAAATTTCCATCCCTAACCATCCGCCGCTATTCTGAATATATTTCACCATATTTGCTGTTTTCCTCATCAAGAATGATTTTTCTTTCTTATCTGATTCTATACCTCGAGCTTGAAGTTCTTCATAGGTCATCTTATGAATCCTTTAGAAAGAGATAAGATAAAACTGATTAAATCGGTGTCACCATACTCACATTTAGAGCTTGACTCTAAATGTGCAGGTGGTCAAAGAAGGCATAATATCAATTTTTCCTTTTTATATTCATCATTCTTTGCATGATATCACCATACTCACATTTAGAGATTTGCTCTAAATGTGAAGATTTAAATGCTGATTAAGTTTGCTTATTGAAAAACAATAATACCAGAGAATTTTAAAAACACAGTATGAACAAACCAAAAACAAAATATAGAATTCATCAGATTCTTGCTAATATTACGGAACTACAAAGCATGATAGTTCCTATGACTCCAATTTGTTAATTACAAATAAGGAGGCATCTCCCCATCAATTCAAAATCTGAGAAACAGATTACAGTGCTCAGAGACTAAACACCTCATGCAGTAAATTGAGGTAACACCATAAGAGTTCCTTGAAAGGCTGTGATTGTTATCATAATAGTTCCTTAAATTGCAAAATCTCTTCTTAGGTTGTCCTTAAAAAGGTGAAAGAAATTCCTCTTGATTTGATAGCCACCCTCTGACTTGGAGCCGAAGATCTTTGAGCCTTCGTCTATTCTTACACAGAGTAGCAAAGAGCCAAATTCCTTTCTCTTGTTCTTCAACTTCATCCTTACTCAAAAGCATAAGAGCTTTTATGTAAATGGATGGGGGGTGATTATCAGTAATTGCAGGTTTTAAGAGATCAAATACTGCTTGTTCATTCTTAACTTGAACAAACAAACGCAGTGCCTCTGTTAATTGGTACATCCAATTTCCTGCATTTCTACAGCTTTCAATAAAATCTCTCTGTGTTTCTTCAAAAGTCCCCCATCCCCATGCAGAAAATTCTTCAAGAGAAGCCCTCTTCAAGACTAAAGGATGGTGGGTGGCTTCTTCGAACTCCTTGCAGACTAATTTACAATTAAAAACAGTCTCAAGGTGATCAAATGCCAGTCTCGACAAAATATTCCCAAGAATCTCATAAGGAAGATCTGTGATCTGAGTTTCCCCTGATCCAGATTTCTTTATTGAAGTCCTTGGTTGCTTTGAAGAGCTTCCAATTTCACAGCTGAGTAGGATTAAAAACAGTAGCCAAATTAAAAGCTAAGGAATGAAAATCATTAAAATAAAAGGAATGTACAGATCAGGTCATCAAGAGAATTCATTGTTCAAGAAAATAAGCACAAAAGATTACAAGCAAAAGGAAACATAAACTGCTTGGTTACAACACTAATCTAATTCTAGCAATTCATCTTCATTTTGCTCTTCTTCTTCATTGTTCCACTACTCCCAATCGAATAATATGCCTTCCTCTCCAGTTGCTCTTCTGAACTGCTTGACATAGTCAAATAATTCACATGGTATGCACTCCATCCTTTCAGTTAAGGGTAATTGTTGTCGCTCGACAAGAGAGTGATTCTTACAGAAGCTCCTTTCCTCTTGAGCAAGGAATGGATTTGGAAACTTTTCACAGTAAAGAAGCCAGTGTAGAACACTTATTTTAAGGAAGGCTAAATCAAAGGAATCCTGGGTTACAGATTTGATCAGTTGAATTCCTTCTTCATCCAATTGTTGGTCTTGCTTGGAAAGCAATAGGAGACATTTTATGAAAGCAGATGGTTGGTGTTTATCATCTAAACCAGGCTTTAAGAGTTCATAGGCTTTTTCTCATCTTTATTATCAACAAAGGCTATCAGTTCAGGTTCAATATTAAACATATAGTTTCCTGCATCCTGACATTCTTTAATAAATTTAACCTGATTACTGGGATAAACACTTTCTCTCCACATAGCACAAGTTTCCAGATTAACTCTTTTTAGAGCTAGTGATGATCTGCTTGCTGAGAGAAATTTTTTGGATGTCTCTGATGCTCTAAAAAGTTTCTTTATGCTATCCTTTCCCAGTCTCGACAGAATGTCTCCCAGCAACTCAGTTGGTAAATCAAATTTTGAGTTCCCAAGAGTTGAGGGATTCTGACATTTCTGTTTAAAAAGAAAAGGAGGAAAAACACAGAATTCAGAGAAAAACTTATTGTTTGTGCAGTAATTAAAAGTAGTAGAGATTAGATTTTATTGACAATACCAAGCTGCATTACAAATACAAGAGACTTGGTTTGGTGACAATTTCAAAATCTAATACTAGAAAACTAATCACAAACATTAATCTCTTCCTTCTTCATCCAAGAATTCTCCAATAATACTATGGTTATAATAGTCCTCCTTTGCTGCCATCCTAAAGTCAGCTATTGCTCTAGTTGTATCGCAACAAAGACAGATAACCTGACCTGCTCCATGATTGAAATATGGTGGCCTATGGAAGATTTCCCAGTTATGATTATCAAAATTGCAGAATTCCCTCTTATTCTGTCCTAAGAAAGGATTCGGAACATATTTCCACTCCGAGAGTAAAGTCAGAAGATTATATCTAAATTCATAACTATTTAACCTATCATTTAATATAGAACTCATTAAGCGAAGCCCTGTATCTATTTCCTTTTTAGAAACTCTGCATAAACAACATAAAGGTTTAAAATACTGAGAAAACTTAGAATTGTCATTAATTCCTTCTTCCAGAATTTGAAACGCCTTGTTCTCTTCACCCTGCGTAAACAGTTCCATAGCTTTATGAAGGTTCAATATGTGATTATTAGCCCGTATGCAGGAGTGTAGAAACTCAGCTTTACCAGAGGATTTGTTAGAAATACTCTTAAAAACTGGATCCTCTACATTGAATCTCCGGAAGACAATAGGATAATTTGAAACAATTCTGAATGTTGAACATGTTCCTTTACAGTGGAGCAAGTCTTCAAAGCTGCTCTGCCCTACTCGTGACACAATCTCTCCAATGATGACCAGTGGAAGATCAGTCATTTGTAGTGCAGAGAACTCAGAAGCCTGCTCTCCAAAGTTAATGCTGTTTAAGCGAGTTTTAAGGAAGGAAAATTAGTTGTTTGTATTAATGAAATTCTAATACCAAGATTCTACGAGTTTTAAGAGAAGTGTAAACGAGTGAAGAAAGATTATGCGAAATGCAGAATACAAACCCTAATGCTACGAATCTAGCATTTAGATGCGAAATACAGAAGCAAAATCTGCAGAATTTAAACACCAAAAAGAAGAAAATGAAGTAAGCTTGAAGGGCTTACGGATTGTCACCTGCCATTTTCTGAGTGAGTTCCTGGAAGTGAAAGTATTGCGAACGTTTCTGGATGGAAATGTTGCAAATACGATGAGAGAAACTTGACGATGGCGGTTTCTCCTTCGAGAGAAAAGATATGGATAGATTTGAGAGTGATTTGAAAGATATGGAAGTTACAAGATACAGAAATGGGCTGGCCTAATTTAAAGACTGCAGAATAGGATACTCAAGTGTTATTCTCCTCTTAAATTCTAATGATTAAGTCTAGGCTTGCCACATCAGCGGATTTGAAATTAACTCAAAATTTGAGTTAATAAACTTATGCAGGCAAAAAAAATTTTAGATGAGAACAAATTATTTACGAAAAACAACGCGAGGATTAAAACTACATAAAGATTTCATTTATACAAAAACATAGACTGAAGGGTTACATGATAACAAGGAAATGCATTCAGTCTAATTAGATTCTAAATCAGACTCAAAGTCTGAATCTAGTTCATCTACATACTCATTAAAGGCTACCCTCAATTCCTTAATTAAGGTTGTAACCTCACAGCATAAACAATTAATGTTTGTGGCACCATAATTATAGTGTGGAGGCTGCAAAACTAAATTCCTATCATGAGGGGCTAAGTATTCACAGTAATCCCTATGTTTTTGCCCTAAAAATGGATTTGGTTCCTCCTCGCTATTGGCAAAAAAAACTTTACTAATCTTCTCCTTCATCCTCTGGATATGCTCCTCTTTAGCACTAAGGGATGTTTGGAAGCCTCATTTAACGCTTAACAAGTTAATTTGCAATTGAACACGGTTTCAAGATGATCAAACGCCAATCTTGACAAGATGTTCCCAAGAATCTCATAGGGAAGATCTGTGATCTGAGTTTCCCCTGATCTAGATTCCTTTGATGAAGTTCTTTGTTTCTTTAAGGAGCTTCCAATTTCAACACTGAGTAATATTTGAAAAAGATAATGGAATTGAATTAAGAAAAAGAGCATAAAGGAATGAAAGTGCAAGAATTGTAGGGTAACAAGTGAAATAGAAATATATCAACAAGTAGTTCCAAATTACATCCCAGAATTACTGAAAACACAAAAGTTAGCCATAGTAGTTTTCTATTATAGAAAATACTGGACTACTCAAGGATTGACAATTTCTTCTTTATCAGAATCACTCCACAGCAATTCATAGGGAACACCTCACCACAATACAATCTGAATTGCCTCACTATGTCAAAAAATTGACAAGGGATACAGTCCATCCTGACATATGGAGGTAAAAAGACTCGTTCCTGCAATGTATGATTCTTGCAATAACTCCTTTCTTCTTGACCTTGAAAAGGGTTTGGGATTCTCGAAAAGTGGATCAACCAATGAAAAAGATAGAGCTTAATGAAAACAACATCTAGGACATCCGCGGCTACTGTTTTAATCAACTCTAGACCTACTTCATTTAGCTTATCATCTTGTTTTGTCAGGAGAAGCATTGTTCTGAGAAGGATGATGGGTTGATGCTCATCATCTAATCCTGACTTGAGGAGTTCAAAAGCTTTCTTCTCATCCCGTTCATCAACAAATGCTATGAGTGCAGGTTCAAAATTAAACATATAATTCCCTGCATTCTGGCATTCTTGAATAAACCTTCTCTGATTATCAGGATAGACATTCTCCCTCCATCTCATACATGACTCCAGAGTTGCTCTCTTGTACACAAGATGGGTTTTGCTCGCTTGATAAAATATTGGAGAAACTTCTGCTACCCTAAAGAGTTCCCTCACACTGACTTTTCCCAGTCTCGACATGATGTCTCCCAGCAACTCAGTAGGTAAGTCAGATATCTGAGTTCCAAAGAGTTGTGGATTTCTAGCATTTCTGTTTCCAAAAAAAGAATACAATGAGGAATACAGAAGAGAACTTTTTATTGAAAGTGATGGAACTAACAATTCGAAAATAAGATTTCATTTCTATTGCCAAGCTCCAATAACCTCATGTGGAAAATCCGTCAGTTGTAATGCAGAGACCTCAGAAAGATACTCTCCAATTTTAACACTGTTTAAGTGAGTTTTAGAGAAAAGGCTTTTAGTTATAAGAAATCTAAATGTTTAATTCTACGATTTCTACAGCCAGAATGAACTCATCTAGAATTCAAAATCATAAACCCTAGGTCTAATGGCGTAATCCGGAAACAAACATTGCAGAATAGAACAACAATGTGAAAGATAGGATAAACTAAAGAGCTTACGGATTGTTCCGGGCCATTTCTTCCCCGATTAGGTGAAGGAACTTGCTGCGAAAATGATTGAGAGCGAAAGTTTTGGTGTGTGACAATTTCTTCTCGGGAGAGAAAAGGAGAGAAAAACTGATGAAAAGTTTGGAAATGACAACTGAAGGGAATGATTGCAAGGATATAGCCGACCTATCTCTAGCTAAGAGATGCAAGGGTCAAAATAGTAAATCTTGTTTCTGTAGGGAGTAATGATTAAGCCTAAAATAAGCCTATTTGAGAAACAAATTTATTAAAATGATTGAGATAAAATCTGGTGCAAAACATAAGATCAAGTCATTATTCAGCACAAGAAAAATAAGGCGAGGAGTAAAGAAGACATATCATCAACAGAAGACTCAGAATAAACAAAAATTAAGAGAATACATAATTATTTAATCAAAATCTGAATCAGTTTCTAATTCTGATTCAGATTCAGTTACATATTCATTGAAGACTTCTCTTAATTCTCTAATCAAATTGGTAACCTCACAACACAAACAATCAATGTTTGTGGCACCATAATTATAGTGTGGAGGCTCCCTAACTAAGTCTATGCTGTGTGGAGCCATGTAGTCACAGTAGTAACGATGCCCCTGTCCCAGGAAAGGGTTAGGCTCTTCTTCACTATCGACGAAAACCATGCTGATCTTCTCCTTAATCTTGTGGATGTGCTCTTCCTCTTTAAGGATTGATCCAAGCAAATACAGTCCTTCATCAATCTCTTCAAGGCTCTCTGAACTCAGAAGAATGAAAGCCTTGATGAAGATTGAAGGGTGATGATTATCCTCTATTCCAGGTCTGAGGATTTCAAAAGCGGCTTCCATAAGCCCCGTGCTGCGGAAAGCCACGAGTGCAGGTTCAAGTTTGAGCATGAAGTTCCCTGCTTCTCTGCATCTTTCCATTATCTGTTTGTAGTGATCATCATGCGTTCTCTCCGCAGTGATTCGCTTCACTACATTTGCTCTCCTCCATACTGCAGGCGCCTTACTTGCTCTCAAGAATTTCTTGCAAGTTGGGGCTATTTTGGCTTCATCTTTAATCTCTTCCTCTCCCAGTCTTGAGAGGATGTCTCCCAAAATTTCATCAGGGATATCTGGGATGGAGGTTCTGGCATTGGGAGCTGCTGCGGCCATTTTGATTTCTGATGAAGGTTGTAGGATAATCGTTCTAATGTGGAAATGTTTGAGAGTAAGGAGAGAAAGAATCGACTAGATTTTATAGCAGAAAAACTGAATTCTGCCATAATTACAAGCGGTTGAAACGACGTGCGATGGTTAGTGCAGAGGAAGAAGAAGAGTCTGACAAAGGGTATTTTAGTCTTGAGAAGTTTGAAAAATCTATCCGTTTAATATTTCCAAACTCTCGCTTTGTTACTTGTTATCGTGTGATCATGTAAACTGTCTCTCGCTTCGTAAATTACAAAGCGAGAGAGAATTCTTGTATATTCTCCAGAGAAAATGGTCACGCTTTATGTTTCAACAAAGCGTAGACATCAAATTCTTGACATTTATTAATAAAGTAGGATAGAGTTGATAAAGATGTGACAGATCAAATTTTTTCATAATGATGAGAAATTGAACTTATCACATCGCTTTATAACTTTTTACAAAGCGTGAGCGAGTATAGTTCATCTTTAATCACGCTTTGTCAAATTGCAAAAGCGTGAACTCAGAATTCGTTCATACTTTATTTCCAAACACTTAATACTCAAAACCTGGTTGAAGATTTCCTTCTCATCCCTCTTCAATCCATCACAGCTTCATTTCTCGAGTTCCTGAAAATATAAAAATAAGAATTAGAGATAAAACAAATATCAAAAGAAAAAGGGAAATACTACTCAGTTAACCTGGGTAGTATCCACCCCTATAATTTTATTTATTTTTTTTTTTGAAAACTAGGGATTATCCAAGTATTCAGTTTGGATATTTAAATCTTGCTGACCAATATATTCCTTAAGCCTGTGTCCATTTACAGTCTTTTCTCCTTCACTGAGCATGATTGTGACTGCTCCATTGTCATGAACAGCTACAATGGGGAATGGGCCTGTCCACCTTGATCTGAACTTACCTGGAAATAATTTCAAACGAGAATTATA
This sequence comes from Hygrophila difformis, assembly GCA_030278955.1. NCBI lineage: Eukaryota > Viridiplantae > Streptophyta > Magnoliopsida > Lamiales > Acanthaceae > Hygrophila > Hygrophila difformis. The sequence goes on along the minus strand of JAOANR010000007.1, from coordinate 35,379,667 downwards.
AAGTAAAAACAATTGACCAACATAGAATTCCTTATGTTTAATTTTTGAATCATGAATTTTCTTGGTTCGATCTTTATAAATCTTGCTACTTTCATATGCTTCCAGTCTCATCTCTTCCAACTTCGACAGATCAAATTTCCTCTTGTCTTGTCCTGACTGAACATCCATATTAAGCATCTTAATGGCCCAATATGCTCTATGTTCTAGCTCAACAGGAAGATGGCAAGCTTTTCCAAAAACTAATCTGTAGGGAGACATTCCTATAGGAGTCTTGAAAGCAGTTCTGTATGCCCATAAAGCATCATCCAGTTTCTTTAACCAGTCTTTTCTTGTAATATTCACAGAAGCTTGTAAAATATGCTTAATTTCCTTATTAGATACCTCCACTTGTCCACTTGTCTGAGGATGATTTGGTGATCCAACCTTATGATGAACACCATATTGTTTCAGCAACTTCTCGAAGAGTTTATTCACAAAGTGAGATCCTCCATCAGATATAATTGCACGAGGGGCTCCAAACCTGGTAAAAATATTCTTTTGCAGAAACTTAGTAACTTGTTTAGCTTCATTATTGGGTAAAGCCACTGCTTCTACCCATTTTGAGACATAGTCAACAGCTACTAGAATGTAGTGATTACCAAATGAAGGGGGAAAAGGTCCCATAAAATCAATTTCCCAAATATCAAATATCTCAACTTCTAAAATTCCTTTGTGAGGCATTTCTTCTCTCATAGAAATGTTTCCCAATCTTTGGCATCTGTCACACATCTTTATAAGTTTCTAACAATCCAAAAAGATAGTCGGCCAGAAGAAAGCAGAATCTAGAACTTTTCTAGCAGTTCTAGCAGGACCATGATGGCCTCCTAGAGGATTCTCATGACACTTTCTAACAATTTGAAAACCTTCCTTCTCATGAACACAGCGCCTAATAACCTGATCGGAACAAAATTTGAATAAAAAAGGGGTCATCCCAGTAGTATTTCTGAATTTCTCTGAAAAATCTTGACTTCTGGTGAGAGTCTTTAAACTTTGGAACAATCTTGCAGGCTAGATAATTAGCAAATTCTGAAAACCAAGGACAATCAAATTGATGCAACTGCAAAGCATACAACTGTTCATCTGGAAATTTATCATTCACAACTTCCTCCTTTTCTGTTTTCTCTTCCAATCTAGAAAGATGATCTGCTACTCCATTGTCTTTTCCTTTTCTGTCTTTAATAATAATGTCAAACTCTTGTAAAAGTAAGACCCATCTTATCAGCCTAGGTTTGGCTTCTTGGTTTGAGAAAAGATATCTTAATGCAGAATGATCTGTGTAAACTATAGTTTGAGCTCCAATAAGATATTGTCCGAACTTGTCAAAGGCAAAAACTACAGCATACATTTCCTTTTCTGTAGTGGTGTAGTTTATTTGGGCATCATTAAGAGTATGGCTAGCATAATAGATGACATGATGTTTGCCTTCTTTATGTTGCCCTAAAACTGCTCCTACTGCATTCTCGCTTCCATCACACATGAGTTCAAAAGGTAGACTCCAATCAGGAGACTGAACTATAGGTGCAGTGATAAGTTTCTCCTTCAAGGTTTTAAAAGCAGTCAAGCAATCTTCATCAAAGCTAAATACCACATCCTTATGAAGAAGATTACATAAAGGTCTTGCTATTTTAGAAAAGTCCTTAATAAACATTCTATAAAAACCAGCATGACCAAGAAAACTCCTTACTGCCTTGATTGTTTTAGGGGGTGGTAGATTTGCTATCACAGAAACCTTAGCTTTGTCTACTTCTGTTCCTGCTCTAGACACTTTGTGTCCTAGAACAATTCATTCTTGAACCATGAAATGACACTTTTCCCAGTTAAGAACCAAGTTAGTGTCCTCACATCTCTGCAAAATTTTTGACAGATTTTTTAAACAATCTTCAAAGTCAGTTCCATAAACGGTAAAATCATCAATAAACACTTCAATGCATTTTTCAATAAAATCAGAGAAAATACTCATCATGCATCTTTGAAAAGTAGCAGGAGCATTACATAATCCAAAAGGTATTCTTCTATAAGCAAATGTTCCATATGGGCAAGTAAAAGTTGTTTTCTCATGATCTTCACTAGCAATTACTATTTGATTATAACTACAATAACCATCAGAAGCTGTAAAATTGTTTACCTGACAGTCTTTCTAACATTTGATCAATAAAAGTTAAAGGAAAATGATCTTTTCTTGTGGCTGTGTTTAATTTTCTATAATCAATGCAAACTCTCCAACCAGTTACTGGTCTTGTTGCTACTTCATCACCATGTTCATTAGTCACAATACAAATCCCACCCTTTTTAGGTACAACTTGTGTTGGACTTACCCATTTGCTATCAGAAATAGGATAGATTATACCTGCATCAAGTAGTTTGATTACCTCCTTCTTGACAACTTCCTGCATTGGTGGATTTAGCCTCCTCTGTGGTTGTCTGGACGGTTTGTATTCATCTTCCATCAGAATCCTATGCATACAAATGTGTGGACTGATGCCTTATATATCTGCTATAGTCCAAGCAATTGCCTGAATATGATTTTTAAGAGTACACACTAGAGCTTGTTCTTGTTCTTCACTTAATTTAGATGAAATTATTACCAGAAGCTTCTTTTTGTCTGTCAAAAAGGCATACTTAAGATGTTCTGGTAGTAGTTTAAGTTCAAGCTCTGGTGGACTTTCTATTGATGGAATTAATTTGCTTCGAGTTTGCACTTCCATCTTTAAATCAGATCCTTCTTTAGAATGATCTGTTTTATCAATGTCATCCTCAGATTGTTCTGAAGATGTCATATCCTCACTTTCTGATCCGTCCTTGATTTCACCAGTCTCAGGATCAGCGAATCTAACCGCGCACAAGTAAGCAAAAGTAGCATCTTCAGCATTTGTGAGTGGGGTGAGATTGTTCTCAATTACATCAGTGGTAAAGAGATTATAGTAATCAAAAAGATTTCCCCCCTCCATAGTACTAGAATCTAATCCCTTCCCTGCTACATTGGTTTCAAAGCATTAAAAGGATATGTTGCCATCTTCATCATGTCGAAGGTAACTTCCTGATCATCAACGTGAAGTTTAACTATGCCATTCTTTGCATCAATCATAGCTCCTGCAGTCACCAGGAAAGGCCTTCCTAGTATGATAGGAATTCTGACAATTTCATCAATATCAAGAATGACAAAGTCAGCTGGAAAACAAAGGCCTCATGTCTTTACTAGAACATCTTCAATTATCCCTTCTGGTCTGGTGCTCGATTGGTCAGCAAAGAAGAGAGTCATATTCACTGGCCTCATCTTCCCCAAGTCCAATCGTCTGGCCATAGCAAGTGGCATTACATTGATGTTGCTTCCTATGTCACAGAGCCCTCGTCCAGCTTCTTTACAGTTGATAATCAGGGGTAAAGTAAAACTCCCTGGATCTTCAAGCTTTGGAGGAATCCGTTGTTGAAGAACCAAGCTACAATTCTGATTTAAAACCACCATTTGCTGCTCTCCCGCACTTCGTTTCCCTGAAATCAATTCTTTCAGAAACTTAGCGTAAGTGGGCATTTCAGCAATTAATTCAACCAAAGGGATTGATATTTCAATGGCCTTAATCTTTTCAAGAAATTTCTTAAATTTAATTTCTTGAAGATCATTTTTGAGTCTCTCAGGATATGGTATCCTGGGCATGTGTTCATCCAGTGAATCCTTTTTGTTACCTGTAGAGTTAGGGATATCATTACCTCCCTCTTTTTCCTTTGGAAAGGAGTGTCCCGTGACATTCTTTTCCAAACCCTTATCCTCAAGTATCTGCCTTTCTTCAAGCTGATCATCTTCTTCCATTGTCTGAACATCTTTAAACTTTTTCTGCTGTAGCAACCTATCTCGTTTCTTTTCAAATTCGAGATCAACAACTTCTTTCCCTCCCCTCAACGTAACTGCCTTACATTGTGGATTTGTTTCAGAGGAACTTGGTCGTTTTCCTTTTTCTCTTTGCTGTAATAACTTGGCCATCTCTGTTACTGAATTTTCAACATTCTTGATTGAAGCATGCAGTTGGTTATTCGTCTCTGTCTGCTTGACAATAAACTCCTTCAGAGCATTCTCCACCTTTAAAGAATAAGTATTATCTTGAACAACAGGATAAGGGCCTGGTGGCACTGGTTGCTGTGGAAAATTTGCAGGCATTGGTGCAAACGGTCCATATGGTCTATTCTGTTGATTCATTTGTTGAGTAGGTCTCTGAGGATACATTTGCTGCCGAGGATAGAATTGTTGCTGAGGACGAAACTGCTGCTGGTTCTGTTGAGGAGGATTCAGGAGATGTGCATTCTGTGCATTTTGAGTGTTACCATAGTTCAAGTTTGGATGCTTGTTCTGGAAACCAGTGTAATTACAGCTTTCATCTTGTTTAGGTGCTTCCTGAAGCTGCGGACATTGATCATTATGATGTGGCCCAGAACATGTTCCACATTGATAAACTGGTTCCATGGGAGTAGGTTGAAGGATCATCATAAGTTTGTTGTTGTTGATACTGAATTTGTTGACTTGTTTGCTGAGCTAGCTGTAACTCAGCAATCTATTTAGTGAGTGCTGCAAATTTTTCTTCATTTTTGTCTGTATGGATAACAAGACTCTTTCTTGTAGGAGATGGTGGGTCATCATCTTGGAGGACTGCTCTGCTAGCTGTCATGGTGTCTATTGTTGGCCAAGCTCTATCAAGTGGCATCTGAAGTAATTGTTCCCCTCCAGTGGCATTGATCATCATCTGCCAAGTGTGAGTAAGTCCTGTGAAAAAGATCTTCAAAAGTCTTCTTTCTGTGATACCATGCTGTTGGCATCTTTTAAGCATATCAAAGAATCTGTCTCGAGCATCCTTCAAAGATTCTCCTTTTTCTCATCTTAAAGCTAGAAATCTTATCTACCCGTTCATCTACTTTACTTTCTGGAAAGTATTTGAGCAAGAAGTTTCTAACTAGTTCTGGCCAAGTAGCCTTCTGTTGAGCATTCAATGAATCATACCATTCTTTCGCAGAACCATCCAAAGAGAATGGAAACATTGCTAGTTGAATGGTTTCTCTTGAAGCTCTACCCTTCTTCACTGTCTTACTCAGTTCAACAAACTTTTTGAGATGTAAGTGTGGATCTTCAGCACTCAACCCGTAAAAAGCTCTGGAAGATGCCAAGTTTAATATACCAGGTGGTTTATCAACCTCTTCATCTGTTCCAGCTAAATACTGATCAACATTTGGTTGCCATGGTTGATATTGTTCTTCTTGAGGATTTGGAGCAGGATTAGCAAAATTAGGTGGAAAGTAATGCTGATGAACAAATTGTGGCGCAGCAGCCCTCTGTGGTGCTTGAAAATGTCCTCGAAGTGGTATGTTTTGCTGATTTTCTGACTGTCCATTTGGTAAGTTTCCAGGTCCGTCATTTTGTCCATTGTTAGCCATTCCAGTTATCGTTGAAAGATTCCCTTCTACAAGATCTCTTTGTCTCCTTCTAGCGTTTGCTCTGATCAGCCTCGCTGTTTTTTCAAGTTCACAATTAAAAGGAAGCAAAGGTTGCCTTGAAGATCGAGTTGTTCTTTCGCTCATAAACTGTTGAGATTTCTCTGTGAACAAAAAGAAAGAATTAATGAATTTATTCAATATGGTAAAAAGTAAATAATTACAATTAAACCAAAGAGTATCTATAGTTCTAAAATTCATAACGCTACACCCTCCCTGGCAACGGCGCCATGAAGCTTTGAGGTAAAACCCTGATACAATACTCTCAACAGTCTTTAAATTATAATCCTATAGGACTGTTAAAGAGCTTGCCTAATTTTCCTACCGAAAGCTCACGGTATCAAGCTGCAGTATTTAATTTTATTGTCGGGATCGTTCATTAGAGAGTTACACGATAGAAGCGTTTTAATAGGATTATTTGTTCTAGAACTTGTTTCTACTCTTGGTTTAATGATGGTGTAATGATGATGACTAAGAATTAAATGCTGAACTGTAAATGCATAAAACTGTAAACAAAAATAAAGAAAGCAATTATAATGATGTTGAATGATATGAATATGTTCATGAGTTAAAGATAGTGTGGACCAAAACAAACAAACGAAATAAGAATATGATGAGATTATCATACTTCAATGGTTAGAAACAGAATGAAAGCTCATTGACATAAACAAATCCTCTATGCAATTTAACCAAATCTTCATGTCTTAAATCACTTCCCAAGACAGGTACTTGTGATTCAGTGTCATGACATTCTAAGCACTGAAATCATGGGATACTGTCATCACAGGATGATCGGTCAGACTCATTCTGTGACAAAAGCTTTTAGAACTGTCACTTAATCTATCTCTTTCGGACTCAGATTAAGCCTTTGATAACTCAGGGTCACACCTAAATCATCTTATATTCGTCTGAACTTGAAATTGTTCTTTTTATTACTCTGAAACTGATTAATCTCATGACCCTATATTGGATGTCCTCTACAAGAAATGAAAAAAGTGAGTATTTAAATATATCATCCAATGGTTTCATAAGACTTAACTCCTCAGAGTAATTCCTTCAAGTAGTTGTAAGAAGTAATAGTCCTGTAAGTATATCAAGATGAGATTGCTATTCAAAATCCTTGACTTATCCAGACCACTCAGATTCATACAGATGCTTTAGCTTGAGAAATCTCTTTAAACAACTCCAAATACCCATGACTTGACTCAGGATTAGTAAGACTTAGAAAAGAATATTTAATCTCCTACCCATAACATATAATGGAAACCATAAAGCTATGAACCCTGGAAATTAATCTTCTTAGAATTCCCACTAATTATCGGGACAAAAGATGGTTTTTTAAACATCTTTCCCTTTTAAACGATAGGTACTAAATGCCCAACTAAAGAACAAGTTTGTTCTTCATCACCCTGAGTAAATAATGATTGAGAAAACTTATACCATCATCTTTCTCAATGTGCTAATGAAAATATTAACATGAATTCCAAATACGAATTATGAGTCTATATTTGAGAAGTAAGATTACTCATCATAAACAGGGAAATATCCCAAAATATCATACGTATAAGTAGTATTATATGTATAAAGAAACGATGAGGGTTCTGAATCCTCTTAATCAAAATGCTAGGGTGTTTCCAAAATATAAACTGGAAACTAAACAGAATTAGGAAATTACTTTCCTATGAAAAAGATTTGAGAAATAATTCTGCAAAATAAATGTCCAAGATAGCTCGCAGTAACTATCTTGGGTTTAAAACTAATAACATTCCAATTTTCCGCACGCTATGTCTGTATAGCGTGGAGGGAATTGTTGTTCAAAGAATGTTCCTCAGATTTAGTTTATACAAAGAACTGAGTGCCTCGCAGTAATATCTGTAAGAATGCGGTGCGGATACTCAATTCCTACTTATAGAATAGGGGTTATATATGTATAAGAAATGAGTAGTTGATATCCCAAAGAATGGAAATCAATTCTGTTGCTATTTTAAGTTGGCTCTCTCGCTTTGTCAAAATGATATCGCGAGAGCATTGAAATAGCTTCTTTTGAAACAAAGTTATTTGGATAATTCCTCGCGTCATCTTTTAAAATAAAGCATGATTTTATCCTTATATGAAGTAAATGATCAAATTCTGAAATTATCATAACTACCTTCTGGAAAATTTATTTAGAAGACAATGAAAAGCAGAACCTTTTACGTCCAGATTCGTGAATTTAGAGTTGTTTAATTCTTAAAGATTATCATGCGATGATTAACACTGCATGGGTCTTTAGGAACTTTTTAGAGTTCTGAACATTAATTTCTGCGGATTTCTTCCAAATTCGTGATCAAGGTATAATATCAACAGAAAATCGAATGAATTCATAATTATGTCAGTTTCATACCTAACTCGGTTACAATATCCAAACTTCTTGAGTAATTAGAACAGAAAAATTACGAATTAAAGATATGATAGTAACATGATCTTGAGAATCAATTTATCGGCGTAATGCAGATTCCAAGAAGTGAATATTGTGTTCGAGATCTATACTTCTCTGAAACAAAATTGAAGAACATCAAATTCTGATAAAACCTTTCAAAATTGTAACCAGAAAGATAAGAAATATACGATTTGATAACTGATCGTCCTTCATATATCATGAATAGCAAAGAAATTAAAAATGAATACACCTGGAAATCTGATTGCAATCAGAATAATGCGAATTTGAACGAAGAAGTCGGAAACTAGATGATGATCGTCATAATGGATGAACAAAGCATTCCGATAGCAATTCTTCTTCTAGGGTATCCTCAAACTAATCTACTAAAATATTCCGAAGAAAATCTACTGCGAAATCGAATTACAAATCTGAAGAACATGAATTAAATTGCGGCGAAAATAAACCCTAGCTAACCTACCTACGGAATTCTAAAAGTGAACTGGAGAGTAAAAATGAGCTATTCTCTTCAATCTCCTGCTGCTTGAGCTGATCCCCCAAGGGTCTTATTTATAGATGGGCGTTGTAACTGCTTCCGCCTTGGATGATAACCGCTCGCATCAGAATAGCTCTCCTCTCGCTTTGTCCAGTTCCTTCAAAGCGAGAGTCAAGAATGGAATTATCTTTCTCAACAAGGCGAGATCTCACAGTCTCTTCCAACGGTTTGCTTCTCGCCATAACACTTAAGACTTCCTGTCTTGCACAAACTTTCTTTCCTCGAGATGTCAAACAATCATCGCGTGGACTTCAACTTCTGAACATTTTTCCTTAGATCTTTCCTGATTTTGTATGTAAGTCCTCGCATCATTCATTTCTTTCCTCGCTACGTCCATTCCCATCTCCCACAGCCTTTCAACTTAACTTCCTGCTGAATAACAAAGCGTGAGTCAGATCAAATAAAACCATAGTGTGCGAGACTTGTAATAAAAACTTAGAATTTCAAGCCATTTTTATGTAATTTCCAGCTTCTTCATAATCTTGGTTCTTCTTCCATCTTTTCACATCTTCCATGATTATTCATTAAAAATTATGGAATTAAGAACAAAAGATCATCATTAAGACACTAAATTGGACAAATGACAATTATAAAAGACTGTCATCAACAAACATACATAATAAACAATGTAAAAAGTCTAAATGAGACGTTATAATTGAGACGAATGGAGTATTTTGGAGCCCAATAATTTGTTTTTGCAGTGTTACACGATGGGAAATTAAATATATTCTTACAATTTTTCGATTAAAAAATTTGTATGTTTTCCGAGAATTTTTCCTGAAATTATTTTTGGCCTAGTTGAGAAGGTTATTGTAAGATGGGCTTTTGCTCGCCTGGGGCGACGAATATTGAGAGAGGATGCTACAACAACATCTTAACATTGGCATCACGGATTGTTTGGGGACGTATCTGGGATTCCCCATCGTGCATGGGCGGTTACGTGCGAGTCATTTTGAAGCATTGCTCAGGAAGTTGGAGGCGAAGCTTAGTGGGTGGTCGGCATTTTTGCTTAACAAAGCTGGTCGTCTCACTAAAGCCCGCTCGGTTCTGGCATCGGTTCCGGTGTACGTTATGCAGCTTCACTTGCTACCTATTGCTGTGAGCTCAGCCATTGATAAGTTGCTCCGCAGGTGGATATGGAAGGGGGCTTCAGATCATGGACTTCATTTGATTAAATGGGAGAAGGTGACGAGACCTAGGCGCTATGGGGGATTAGGGCTTCGGAAAACGAGGGAGATGAATATTGCTCTATTGGGGAAACAAGTTTGGGATTTTGTTATGGCTCCGGACAAGTTGTCGGTCCAGGTAATGAGAAATAAATATGGTAGGGAGCTGGGCCAGTTTCCAAAGGATCATTATCGAGGGACGAAGGTTTGCAAGCTCTTTGCAAAGTCAGTTCGCTGGTTGAGAAGGGTTATGGCATTAGGATGGGGGATGGTAAGAGTTCATTTTGGTATTCGGCTTGGTGGAAGGGGGAGAGATTATGTCACCAAGTCTCGTTTGTGCACTATCAAGATGTTGAGATCAGGGTGTGTGATGTTGTAGAGGGCAACGCTTGGCATCTAGACAGGCTCTATTCGTGGCTGCCTGCCCCGGTTAAAGAAGAAATTAGTCACTCCTTGGTGCCATCCTTGGTGGAGGGGGTCTCGGACGTGTTACATTGGCTAGGAGAGACACGTGGCAGATATACAGTGGCGTCGGGTTATTATTGGCTACAAAACCTATACACTGGGCAGGGGGATTGGCGCTAGATGTGGCAAGTCTGGATTCCGGAAAAGGTGAGTATTCTTCTCTGGTTGGGTTGTCACGAGGCCCTGCCGGTAAATGGATTAAGATATGAGAGACGTCTGTCAACTACGCCACTTTGCTTGATTTGTGGGGAGGAGTACGAAGATTGGAGACATGCATGGGTTTTATGTCGTTGGGCGAGTAGTTTATGGATTAAGATAGGATTGCCAAGTGTTTTGTCCATCAACGAGGTACCTACAGAAGAGGCCAAGAGGTGGCTGCAATGGGAGACGACTTGTCTTGGGATGCAATTTATAGCGGCACTCTGGGTGGTTTGGTGTGAGCGGAATAAGAGTATTTAAAGGTTGTGCTGCTAAGTGCGATACATTGATGAGGGAGTGGCGGTGGCTTGCAGTGGCAATCGAGAGGGCAAGGCCCCGGATGAGCAGGGATCGGCCAGTGAAGTATGCTCGTTGGCGTGAGGATGATGTTGTGGGTATGGTGCTTCACACGGATGGATGTGTGTTGAATGATGAGGGTAAGTCCAGCTTTGCGGCTGTGTTACAGTCGGCTGCAGGAGAATTCATTAGGGCATGTGGTGGGCAGAGGGGTGCGCGGTTGGTGTTGGAAGTTGAACTATTGGAATTGAAGGAGGGATTGGTGCTCGCAGCACAGCATGGGGGTGATGGCGTGCGGGTTTATCGGACTCCCTTGAGGCTGTTCATTTGATTAATGGCGATGTGGATCGTACCCATCGGTTTTGGCCGCTTATATGGGGTATCCGGGATAAGATGCGTGAGTTGGGTGTCTCGCTCACACACGTGTATAGGAAAGGGAATCAGGTTGCCGATGGTCTGGCCAAGAAGGTGGCGGTTGAAGAGGATTTCTATAGCACATGGGCGTTTCCGCCGGACGAATGCGTGGAGACACTTGCTATCGATGCCCCTGGTCGCTTGTTTTGCCAGAGTTAGTTGTTAGAGTGTTCGGTTGATATCTTCACTGTTTTCTTTTGGTTTTTCTTCTTTCCTTTTGTATTTTCTTTATTTGTATTTCCCCAGCCTCCTCAGGCTATTCATCAAAAAAAAAAAAAAAATTGACCATGACAATTTTCCCCCAATAAAGTATTTGAAGGAAAAATTTGTTAGTGTGTCCCCTTCCCTCGTGTGTCCTTACATTGTGCGAGATCAGATAGTGAATAGGTTCACTTTTACCTGGTCAGCGTGTACTATCCATTGTCTCCTTCTATGTGTTCCACAGGACATGCGAATTCAATCACCCAAGGCTGCCGAGAAGTTTCATTGGGTTTCTTATGGTCAACGTTTCCTTCTCTTGCGTGTCACCTTAGAACACACGTAAATTACTCAAGCTGGCGAGAGCTGTGTGTTGAAACAACCTCTTTAATCTGCCAGCATCTCCTATGCCGTTCTCGTGTCATCCATAGAACATGAAAATGGCTTAGGACACGAGAATGAATGAAAAACTTGAATCAGAAATCTTGTTGACTTAGGAGACGACAACGAATGAAGAATTTGAATCACAAATCTTGTTGACTCACATTGGGGATTATACTTGTCCAATCCAATGTTCTTTTTAGGTTATTTGTAACCTAGGATTTGTTCTCAAATGAGGGGGTTTTGTGTACTATTTTACTGTTGATGAATAATAATCTGAATCAAACAATTGCCTTGTTCAAATTCACCAATTTTCCCATATGCTCACTTGTTCTCTCTGATTGCAAGTAGTAATCAATATTTCCTTAAGCTTTGGGTTAAAAACCATTTTAATCTTGGATGGTCTTGTTCTTGTTTATAATCAAGATTAGCAAGATTTGGACTTCCATTTACATTCTTCATTTCGGTTATTGAAAGCTAAAGACAAGTAAGTGAATCTTACTCCCTATTATTCATGCTAGCATTGAACGCCCACGTGTATTGAGCATGTTGTGGAAGCCTTATAATCTATTTAAGCCATTTTAGAGCTTAGTCGAGGCATGATAACCTGAGTGTTTAGGTTTTATATGATTCTTGTTGTTTACGGCTGAAGCATGTGTTGATGAACATGATTAATGCATGATTAGAACCTTATTTATAATATGTTGGGTGGGCAGTGGTGGATCCAGAATATTTAATTTGATGGGTCATATTACATTGATTCATATAATTAAATTTTGATATAATAATTGTTGTATATTTAATAAAAATATAAAATTCAAAATTGAAATTATATTTAAAATATTAAGTACTACTACATCAAAATAATTATAATTATTTTATTGCGTTCTCATTTTTTGAAATCGTTATATAACAACATGAATATTAACATTAATTAACAAATGATCTCGTCAATAAAAGTGACTAAAGAATTATTCAACAATTAATCTCTCAGTTTATTCAACAATTATTCTGTATCGTATAATGGAACATCTCAGTGAATGCCTTCCAGCTACCCTCGGGTTTCATAGGACCATTTCTTCTAGATTTTGTGATGATCACGGTCTCTTTGTGGTTGGATCGGATTTGACGCAGTCGTCCATTACGGATGATGCTACGCTTGGTGTTGCGATTTGTCCTATAGGAAAGGCGGCCAAGCAGTATTCAGCCTATATTACTCAAAACATGAAGCCTGAACTTCCTTCACGTAATGAGCATGTTGCTTTTCTTCTGATGTGGTTCAACCGCTATGTTATTTGTTCGAGTGCTTGGATTCTGCTGCACACGGCCCTGCCCCTTGTTCAGGCCATTATGATTGATCAGCCTTACACTATGGGCAAGTATTTCCTTGGTACATTGTTCATTGGCATTGGAAAGACTACTAATATGTTGGCTAGTGATCAGGATCCTACTAAAGAGACTCGAGGACCGCTGTGGTTTATGTAGTTGTGGGTTCAGCTGTATTTCTCACAATTGTTTCATGGAGTTAGTCCTTCAATCCCAAGTGATCTATCTGCCATCGTGCCCTTGGGTCCCTTGTTGGCTATTCAGTCCGCAAAGATCCATCGGGATAGCTTCTTGGAGAAAGACAGTCTGCAAATTATGGTTTGGTTTCTTAGGTACCAATCGTTACCCTCAGCCTTATTTTTGTATGCGGCATAGGAGGAGCGGTAGACGAGGCTTGCATGTTTGCCCTCTCTGTCAGATGGCTCTAGTGGTAAGGCTACTCGGAACATTTGCTTAAAGCCTCATATGCTCTTAGCTGGCGTCCGGCGGGGTGAAAATTCCAATCCGCTTATAGTTGAGCCTTATTGCCCACATTTGTTAGTTTGCCAGTTCAGTTGTCGCCAGGGACTCTCTCGAGGTGTGGATTGGCCAGTTCCCCCTGATCGAGATCGGAGGATGTCAGTTAGAGAGGTGGATATTGTAGTTTCTTTATCTGCTCGTCGGATGGCTTCTAGTTATTTACCTTTCACTCCATCCTGGTCTATTGCCACTGACATTCCTACGTGGTAGACTTCGTATGTTACTCCCTATCTGCCATCCCAGGACAGCCTTAGAGACGCTTTGGGGTTTTGTCCTCATAGCGGGCTCTAGGACCCCCCCCCCCCCCCCCAAACAGTGTATCCGTTGAATCATAAACTCACCTAACTAGGCATGCTCCAGCCGTCGTCCCCGACAACACATGCGCACGCGTTGTCAAAGTAGCCGCCTTGTTTGATTGCCATTGTCAAAACTTGCGGATTGCATATCCGTAGTTGTCAAAAATATTGTATTTTCAATCTTTACATTTGTACTCCTTCCGGCTATAAATAGCCTTGTAATGTTAGCGAAAAAATGCAGAACGAGATTTAGAACAATAACATCTAAACTCTCTTCTCCCCAATTCAAAATTCCAACCGAATTGGTATCAGAGCCCGAGATCTAAACTCAGCTCAAAACAACTTGAGTATAAACACTCAAACTTAAAAGAATTTAAATCTGCTCACCTGGGGTGTCTCTTCCAAGCTGCTGCCAGTAGCCTCAAGCTCTGCCTGCTCTTCCCTGTGAGCACCACCAGCACTGCCAAAGTGCCGCCTAGCCCAAGGCCGTTGTTCCAGCATCCACCGCCCACCGTTCATCTTCTCCGGTGGTCTCTCTGTCGCAATCCATCAACGACGCTAACCTTCGACCAGATCTGCGCGTCAACCTACGATAGCCAAAGCTCCACCTTCGACCGGCCACCATCTCATGTCACCACCGAGCTGCCTCTAATGCTGCCCGCTGCCACCGCCAAGCTGTCACCTTCGTGCGCCATCTTCCTGCTCGCTGTCGCACCGTTACTGTGTGCAGCAAGTCCATCGCACCTCTCCCCGTCTGCGCAAGCTGCAAGGTCCCTCCGATTGGAGCACTCTTTGGTGTCGTCCTCCAGGAAGTACTCTACCATTTTTGTTGGGTTGTTGCTTTGAGAAATTAATTTTGGGAAGCTCGGCTGCTGCTATAGTTGTAGTTGGAAATTAAAGTTTGCTGGGGTAGGAATTAAAGTGAAGTAAAAGTGGTAGTTGGGATATTAAAAAAAAAAGAAAAAGAAAAAGAGAGGGCGGAAATTAAGGAAAAAAAAGGTGGTATTTGAAGATATTAGAAAAGGAGTGTGCGGTGATATATTAAAAAAAAAACTAAAAAAACTAAAAAAAAAAGAAAGAAAAAGAAAAATTAAAGGACCTGAAGAAAAGGGAGAAAAAGGCCCTTTTCACAATTTACCAAGCAGTAGAAGAATGCACCTTTGAATTAATTGCTACAGCAAAAACTTCAAAGGAAGCTTGGGAAATTTTAAAGAAATCCCACGATGGATTAGATAAAGTGAAGAAGATCCAGCTCCAATCTCTAAGAGCCCAATTTGAAACTCTACAACAAAGCAGATTAAAAGCCGTCTCAGATTACTTCTCCCGAGTAATCTCTGTTGTTCATCAAATGAGACAAAATGGCGAAGAGATCAATGATGTTTGTGTTGTGGAGAAAATCTTGAGGTCCCTAGACCCAAAATTCAACTTTATCGTTGTTGCTATCGTAGAATCAAAAAATCTCGAGGCAATGACAATTGAAGAATTAATGGGCTCTTTACAAGCCCATGAGCATCGACTCTTTAAAAAGGGAGACGAACAATCCTTGGAGCAAGCACTGCAAACGAAACTGTTGTTTAAAAAAAAATAATGCAGTCAGAGGAAGTCCACAACGTGGACGTTTTCAGGCACAAAGAGGAAGAGATGGACGAGTCAACATTCGCTATGATCAGAATCGAATCAATAATGGCGAAAATAATGGAGGAATTGAACGTGGCCAGAATACCTATCGAGACCGAGGACAATTCCGAGCCCGTGGTCGCGGACATGGCAGAAACTTTGGAAGATTTGACAAATCAGAAGTTCAATGTCGTGTATGTAAGAAATATGGTCATTTTGCTAATGAGTGTTGGTACAATGCAGACAACAATAAAGATGAGAAGGAGAATCTTATTGACAAAGAAGAGAAGGATGGTCCAGTAGTACTAATATCTTGCAAAGAACTAGAGCCACCTCAAACGGTCACATGGTACATGGATACAGGTGCATCAAACCATATGTGCGGAAGAAAGGAATTCTTTTCCAAACTTGATGAAAGACGAATGAGCAATATCACATTCGGTGACCTGTCGAAAAGGTCAATTGAAGGTAAATGAGATATTACCTTTGAGTTACATAATGGAAAACATCTATGCATTTCTGATGTTTATTATGTACCTGAAATTAAAAGTAATCTGCTAAGTGTTGGCCAATTGTTGGAAAAGGGATATGAATCCAAATAAAAAAATTGGCTCTTAGTTTGCGAGATAAGAATAACAGGTTGATCACACATGTCAAGATGACGACGAACATAATGTTTCCCTTGAAGCTCACTATAGATGACTCAAAATGCTTAAAGGCAACCACTGTAGATAGCGGCAAGTTATGGCATCTCCGGTATGGGCATCTTAACTTTGATGCATTGAAATTGTTACAGAAAAAGAATATTATAACAGGATGCCGCAGATTGAATCCTCCGACAATGTTTGTGAGGTTTGTGTCATGGGAAAACAACATCGACACACCTTCAAGAAGTATGGCGCGAGAAGAGCTAGATCGCGACTTGAGCTGGTACATTCTGATGTTCGTGGACCGATTACTCCAGTTTCTATTGGTGAAAACAGGTATTTTCTTACATTCACAGATGATTACAATGGAAAAACATGGATCTATATGATGAAAGAAAAAAGTGAAGTTTTCTCGAAATTCAAGGAATTTAAAAACCTTGCTGAGAAACAAAGTGGGTGCCAATTAAAGTGCCTACGGACAGATCGTGGTGGAGAATACACATCTCGAGAATTTGATAATTTTTGCAGAGAGCATGGGATATCACATCAACTTACGATGCCATATACACCACAACAAAATGGTCTTTCAGAAAGAAAGAACCGAACAATTTTGAATATGGTTCGATGTATGCTGAAAGAGAAAAATATTCCCAAAGAATTTTGGGATGATGCTGTAAATTGTTCTGTCTATCTGTTGAACAGGTTCCTAACAAGGAGTATTGGAGACATAACTCCCGAAGAAGCCTGGAGTGGGAAAAAGCCAAAAGTTGATCATCTGAGAATTTTTGGAAGCATTTGTTTTGCAAAAGTGCCAGAAGAAAAGCGTACAAAGCTCGAAGATAAAAGCCAAAAATGCATTTTTCTTGGCTATGGTGAAAATTGCAGCGAGTACAAACTATACAATCCTGTAACCCACAAAGTGGTGATGTCAAGAGATGTTATCTTTAATGAGGATCAAACTTGGAGATGGAATAAAGATGAGCAGACCAAGCATGTTCCTTTTGATGATGAACATGAAAAGCAAAAGGAACAGCAACAACAAATGGAGGACATGGTACCTGATCATGTTGAAGTTGAAAGCCAATCCTCTGATGATAGTCCTATTGTGAGAAGAAAAAGAAGGGTCCAGGACATATATGATTCCAGTGAGCAAATTGATGATGAATTCAATAATTTCTGTCTATTTGCAGGTCTTGACCCATTGACATTTCAAGAAGCCTCTAAAGAAGTCAAGTGGTAAAAAGCTATGGAGGAAGAAATTCAAGCCATTGAAAAAAATAATACATGGGAGCTCACATCACTTCCTGACAGACATAGAGCAATTGGAGTCAAATGGGTGTTCAAGACGAAAAGAAATGCAAAAGGAGAAACTGAAAGGCACAAAGCCCGTCTTGTTGCAAAAGGGTACAATCAAAGATATGGAATTGATTATGAAGAAGTCTTTGCCCCAGTTGCCCGGCTTGAAACAGTGAGGTTGCTCATTTCACTAGCAGCTCAAAAGAAGTGGCAGATACATCAAATGGATGTTAAATCTGCATTTTTGAATGGAAATCTTGAAGAGGTTGTCTATGTTGAGCAACCACCTGGATTCATCATTGAAGGCCAAGAAGACAACGTCTACAGGTTGAAGAAAGCGCTCTATGGATTGAAGCAGTCACCAAGAGCTTGGAATTCAAGAATCGATAAATACTTTATCGAAAATGGATTTGTAAAGTGCCCATATGAGCACTCTCTATATGCAAAAAGAAACCTGTCCGGAGAATTTTTATTGGTATGTCTATATGTTGATGACATTATCTTTACAGGTAATGATAAGGCCTTGATCTAGGAGTTCAAGAAATCAATGGAAAAGGAGTTTGAAATGTCCGATCTGGGGTTGATGCAATACTTCCTAGGCATTGAAGTCAAGCAAGATGAAGGAATTTTTATCTCACAAGAAAAATATGCAAAGGAGATCCTGAAGAAATTCTCAATAGAAGATTGTTGCAGTGTCGACACACCGCTGGAAGTTGGCACCAGATTGACCAAAGAAGGAGAAGGAAACCCAGTAAATCCAACCTACTACAAAAGTCTTGTGGGATGCTTGAGGTACTTAACCTGCACATGACCTGATATCTTGTTTGGAGTTGGTCTTGTTAGCAGGTACATGGAAACACCAAAAACTTCACACTTGAAAGCTGCGAAAAGAATTTTGAAGTACATTAAAGGAACAATCAATTATGGAATGCTATATTCTACAAATCAAAGCACTGAATTGGTTGGATTCAGTGATAGTGATTGGGCTGGAAGTAAAGAAGATCGAAAAAGCACATCAGGGTTCGTGTTCTACCTCGGTAGAAATGCATTCACTTGGTCATCAAAGAAGCAACCCATTGTCGCGTTATCAACTTGTGAAGCAGAATATATTGTTGTTGCTGTATGCGTCTGTCATGTAATTTGGCTGAAGAAATTGCTTGGAGATTTGAAAATACAACAAGAAAGTGCAATCAAGATTAATGTCGATAATAAGTCAGCCATTGCCCTTGCAAAAAATCCAGTGCATCATGAACGCTCAAAACACATTGACACCCGTTTTCACTTCATACGAGAACATGTTAAATCAAAAGAAGTGGAGCTAAAGTATGTCAGCTCAAGTGAGCAAGTCGCAGATATTTTAATAAAAGCATTGAAAGTTGAAACCTTCCAGTATTTGCGGAAGAAGCTGGGAATCCAAGATTTCAAGAGGATGAGTTTAAGGGGGGAAATGTTGAATCATAAACTCACCTAACTAGGCATGCTCCAGCCGTCGTCCCCGACAACACATGCGCACGCGTCGTCAAAGTAGCCGCCTTGTTTGATTGCCATTGTCAAAACTTGCGGATTGCATATCCGTAGTTGTCAAAAATATTGTATTTTCTATCTTTACATTATTGTACTCCTTCCGGCTATAAATAGCCTTGTAATGTTAGCGAAAAAATGCAGAACGAGATTTAGAACAATAACATCTAAACTCTCTTCTCCCCAATTCAAAATTCCAACCGTATCGAGCTTCCTTACAGCGGCCTCCGACTTCTGCCACGGCGGATGTTCGCCCTGGTGCAGCTGCATGGTCAGCTCCTGCATTTCTTTCAAGTAACAATTAATAATTAGTAAATATACTTGAAAAATTAGTATAACTATACATTTCTTTCAAGTATATCTAATTCAACTAATTTTAATTTTCCCTACTTAGATTGATACTTGAAAAATAAAACAAACAAAAATTATATGCCTATGCTGATATATTCAAAAGAAATCGAAAGGAATAATTATCCAAAATTAATGTACTAATTTTCATAAATTAAATGTTTACATATTTCGCAATATATAAATATCATATAATAAAGAAAAAAAATATTTCTAATATAATATGATCTGATTTGGGCTGGTGTAGCTCATGTTCCCTATTGTCAAAGTCTTTTAATGCTCAATAATTCTTAGGCTGGTCTATGGACCATGCCAGCCAAAGGTGAACTAGGCTAATAATGGGCTTTAATTATTTCTGTGGACTGGGCTAATACTTTGGGCCAACTATATCAATCTTCAAAAGCGTAGGAGGTGAAATTAATCCAAAAAGTAAGCGGGAAAAATGTCCACTTCTAAATTAATGTCGAAAAGAATATAGTTCGGAAACTATATACACCGTTCCTTTTTAATTGCCACGGACCCGCATTTCACGCAATCCAATACACATTTTTAATCGTTAATAACTCAAAATGCATACAAGTAAAAATTATGAAAATTCGATATTCTAAAACTATACGATTAGACGAATTTAACAAGATCTCACTTGACTATATTTTATCTTATATAATTGTATTAAAAAATCAAATTAAAGTTACTCAATGAACAATATCAAAATCCTATATGTGGCAATAAATAAGGAACAGAGGAAGTATATAGGATAAATATCCCATTAAATAGTAGTACTTCAAAATGTTGTTGTCACAAGTCCTTTACTAAGCTGTCAAGTTCATATCTTCTAGCTTTATGGTTGTGGATTAAATTTTCCATGTGGCTCCTTATCATTTCCTTTTATTTCTTTATAATTTGTGGTCTATACTCCCAAAACCATTTTCTCTCTAGCCAATGACTGTGCAAACAAAATACTAATAATATAGTAATAATAAAATAAATAAATAAATAATAGAAAAATGTTGTTGTCATGTGGCACCCGAGCAATCTTGCAATGTGCAACTTGTTGGAGTTACGTTGTGAATTAATGGTATAAACCTTGAGGTAGCTAAATAGCCCGTTGTTTTCTTCATTATGACTTAGTTGAACTTATCACTTATGATTCTTCATATTTTTGGGATAGATCACTAATCTCGAGATTCAGGAAAGCTAGGGCAATAATCTAATATACTTCACATTTTCATTATATTGAATTTAAAATACATAAAATGCTGTTTGGATGTAAGAAGATAGTATATTTAATTATTAATCTATAATTTGTGCGGCATAGACTCTCATTAATTATTTCTCTAACCTATAAGAAAACATTATAACATATATATATTTTTTTTCGGGGATTATAGCATATATTTAATTAAAGATGTTTTATAAATGGCATGTAATAATTACAATATAATATAATATGTGAAATTTAGCAATTTGTTATTGTTACTCAATATGTTCAAAAATATATGACATTGAAATTTAGATTGACTCAAGATTGTTGTCCAATATGATACTTACCAAACAATCATATAGGCAATCAAATATGCTAAAATACAGCTTTTTGAATATGCTTGCAACCAAACAACATAATTTTATTGAGAAGAACTCAAATCATCAAACATTCTCACAAGAATAGATTTGTAATATGTACAAAGGTGGTCCGTCCCACCGCATTAAATTTGGTAGGTGGACATTGATTGTTGATAAAATTTTGACTCCCAAACTTGTCAAACTAAGCTGCTGCTTACGTGCATACTGTTCATATTTCAGCTGAGAATTATGGGCGACTCTTGCTATAAATACATGCCCTTTCACTCTTGCCAAGCACCCCCAGTAGAGAGAAAAAATATTTTAAGGCAGTGCAATTCTTGTACTGCAAATTTCTTGTGAGAGAGTGTAGTGTTTGAGGCTTTTGTAAGTCTCCCTTGTCGAGTGAGTTTTGTGTGTCAGGAAATTATTTCCAACACCCTTTTGTAATATTTCTCCCTCATAGTAAAATAATAATTCGGTGGGGCCCGGAAGACGTAGGCAAATTTGTGCCGAACCTCATTAAATCTTGGTGTTTTCTTTATTGTTTAATTAATAGCTCTATTATTCGGGTATAATTTTGGTGGAAACTAACCCAATTTCCACAACAATTGGTATCAGAGCCTTGGTTGCATAGTATGCTCTGTGGTCGCAGCTAAGCTGATCTTTCACATCAGAAACACATCTCGGTTGAGCTACCGTTTGTGAGCTATTAATTAAACTTTGAAGCAGAAATGGCGGATAGGTCCGGTGAAACGTCAACTTCAGATTCGAAGCAGTTGGTGACATCGTCATCACGGATGATGGTTTTAAATGCCAAATTTGACGTCGAAAAATTCGACGGTACCAATAATTTTGGTATGTGGCAGTGCAAGGTGTTGGACATCTTGTACCAGCAGGAGCTGGATGGGGAACTTGAAAAAACCAAACCAGATGGTGTTGATGATAAAGACTGGACAAGGATCAACCGTCTTGCGTGTGGTACAATTCGGCTCTGTCTCTCAAAGGAGCAAAAGTATCCGCTTATGAGAGAGACGATGGCGCACAGACTGTGGGAAGAACTGGAGGATAAATTCATGAAAAAGAGCACGGAGAACAAGCTCTACATGAAGACGAAGTTGTATCGATTCCAGTATTTGCCCCGTACCACAATGAATGAACACATAACAAGATTCAATTCTTTGGTCACCGATTTATTGAATCTCGACGAGAAGATAGATGACGTTGATACTGTTAGCTTCGCTCCCCGATGAATACGAGCATATAATTGTTAGTATGCAGACTGGAAAGGAAACAATTTCCTTTAAAGAAGTTACCACTGCCTTATATTCTAACGAGATCAGAAAGAATGATAAGTTAGAACACAGGAGTTCGACTGGTGAAGCTCATACCGTTCGGGGCCATAGCCACAAGTACAAACCGGACAGAAGAGGCAGATCCAAGTCGCGAGGCAGAGTGTCGAAAGACGAATGTATCTTTTGTCACGAGAAAGGACATTGGAAGAAAGATTGTCCTAAGCTGCAAAAGAAAAAGGGGAAAGCAGTAGCAGAAGCTTGTGTTGCTGATAGTGATGAGACAGAGTATTCTTTAGCTTGTGTCTCGTCGGTAACGACGTGCACTGATGACTGGTTGCTAGACTCAGGATGCTCATTCCACATGTGTTCCAGGAAGGAGTGGTTTGTCAACCTTGAAAGTGTTGACGGTGGAGTTGTCTACCTAGCCAACAACGGATATTGCCAGATAGCTGGAGTTGGCTCAGTATATCTGAAGAACCACGATGGAACAACCAAGGTGCTGACAGAAGTTCGGTACATACCGAAATTTGCTAAGAACCTCATATTAGTGGGAGCCCTGGAAGCTAAAGGCCACTCCATCAATATTCAGAATGGGATTATGAAAGTGATCTCGGGAGCACTTGTAGTCATGAAAGGTATAAGGAAAAATAACCTATACCACTTCCAGGGCAATACAGTGATTGGCATTGCAGCAGCAGTATCAGAAGCAGACAAGGAAGAGGAGATGACCAAGCTATGGCATATGAGGCTTGGGCATGCTGGGGAAAAATCCTTGCAGACTCTGGCAAAGCAAGGATTATTAAAGGGTGCAAAGACTTGCAAACTTGAATTTTGCGAGCAATGTGTTCTGGGAAAGCAAACGCGGGTGAAGTTCGGAACAGCAATCCATAACACTAAAGGCATTATGGATTACATTCATTCAGATGTGTGGGGACCTACCAAGACGGCTTCTTTGGGAGGAAACCATTATTTTGTAATGTTTGTTGATGACTTTTCCCGGAGAGTATGGGTGTATCCCATGCGAACAAAAAATGAAGCATTCGGGAAATTCCTCGCTTGGAAGAAAATGATGGAGAACCAGACCGGGAGGAAGATTAAAGTGCTTCGATCCGATAACGGCACAGAATATCGAAATGACCCTTTTTTCGATTTGTGTAAGAAGGAAGGTATTTCCCGACATTTCACTGTGCGGGACACGCCACAACAGAATGGGGGTGGCTGAACGGATGAACCGAACCTTGTTGGAGAAAGTTCGTTGTATGTTGTCCAATGCTAATTTGGGCAAGCAGTTCTGGGCTGAAGCGGTGACATATGCGAGCCATCTAATCAATCGACTACCATCAACTGCACTTAAAGGCAAGACACCTTTGGAGGCATGGTTTGGCAAACCTGCAAATGATTATGATTCTTTACGTGTGTTCGGTTCCGTTGCTTATTATCACGTGAAAGAATCAAAGCTGGATCCGAGGGCGAGAAAAGTTGTTTTCGTAGGGATATCTTCTGGAGTAAAAGGATATCGCCTATGGTGCCCGGAGATGAAAAAGCTGATCTTTAGCAGAGATGTTACCTTCAAAGAATCGATAATGTTGAAGAAGGTAACCAAGCAGCAGTCGGATAGTACTCCCCAGCAGGTGGAGCATTATCCTCAACAGGTGGAGTTTCAGACATCTACAACCAGAGAGGTAGATGGACAACTAATAGAAGACGATGGTCCAAGTACCGAAGAAGAGCCCAGAGAAAGTGAGGTTTTAACCCAAGAACCTCAGGAGCAACAAGATTTACCAATTTCAATTAGGAGGCCAAGAAGAGAAACTCGGAGACCTGCTCGATTCGAAAACATGTTGGCCTATGCACTTCCTGTTATTGAAGAAGGTATACCACAAACTTTTCTTGATGCAAGAATTAGTCCGGAAAAAGAAAAGTGGAAGAAAGCCATGGACGAGGAAATGCATTCCCTTGAAGCAAATCACACGTGGAAGCTAGCTAAACTCCCAGAGGGATAGAAGGCAATTGGTTGCAAGTGGGTCTATGCTCAGAAAGAGGGATTTCCAGAAAAGAATGACGTTCGCTACAAGGCAAGATTGGTAGCTAAAGGCTATGCTCAAAAGGAGGGAATTGACTACAATGAGGTATTTTCCCCTGTTGTAAAACATTCATCCATTCGTATTTTGTTGGCCTTGGTAGCGCAGTTGGACTTGGAACTAGTTCAAATGGACGTAAAGACGGCATTCTTACATGGTGATTTGGAGGAGGAAATCTACATGACCCGACCAGAAGGATTTGAAGTTGCTGGAAAAGAAGATTGGGTTTGCAGGTTGAACAAATCGCTTTATGGATTGAAACAATCACCAAGATAATGGTATAAGCGATTTGATCAATTTATGATTGGCCAGAAGTACACCAGAAGTAGTTTTGATCACTGCGTATATTTTCGTAAGCTACATGATGGATCTTTCATTTATCTTCTTCTATATGTAGATGACATGTTAATTACTTCGAAACATAGAGGAGAGATAAACAGGTTGAAATCCCAACTCAGCAAGGAGTTTGAAATGAAAGATCTCGGTGAAGCTAAGAAAATTCTCGGTATGGAAATAACGAGAGACGGGAAGAGGGGCACTCTGAGTTTGACTCAGAAACAATATCTGAAGAAAGTATTGCAGCGGTTTGGCATGACAAACACAACCAAACCTGTAAGTACACCGTTTGCTCCCCATTTCAAACTTAGTGCTTCACAATGCCCGAAGACGAAAGAGGAACGAGAATACATGTCAAAGGTTCCTTATTCAAATGCGGTGGGTAGCTTGATGTATGCAATAGTGTGTACAAGACCTGACATTTCACATGCCGTTGAAGTAGTGAGCAGGTATATGCATGATCCTGGTAAAGATCATTGGCAAGCTGTGAAATGGATTCTAAGGTATATCTTGAAAACCTTAGATATTGGGTTGATATTTGAAAAGACTAATGTTACTGGTCAACATATAGTTGGGTACTGTGATTCAGATTATGCAGGAGATCTGGATAAACGTCGATCAACTACTGGATACGTATTTACTCTTGCCAACGCACTAGTTAGTTGGAAGTCTACCTTACAGTCAACCGTTGCTTTGTTAAGGAAGCCATTTGGTAACAGGGATTGCTGGATGACTTAGGAGTTGGTCAGAAACATATAATAGTGTTTTGTGACAGTCAAAGTGCCATTCATCTAGCAAAGAACCAGGTGTATCATGCTAGAACCAAGCATATCGACGTACTGCACCATTTGTGCGGGAAATAATTGAAAAATGTGGAGTCAAGGTACAAAAGATCAAGACCACCGAGAATCCTGCAGACATGTTGACGAAGGCTGTAACAGGTATCAAGTTCGAACATTGTTTGAACTTGATTAATGTCTCAAGATATTGAAGCTGGCGCTGAAAAACGCATTTGGAGGTCCTGCCGAATTTCGTGATGAGAGAACCTCGAAGGAGACACTATGATTGGAATTTGGGACGTACAAAGGTGGAGATTTGTACAAAGGTGGTCCGTCCCACCACATTAAATTTGGTAGGTGGACATTGATTGTTGATAAAATTTTGTCTCCCAAACTTGTCAAACTAAGCTGCTGCTCACGTGCATACTGTTCATATTTCAGCTGAGAATTATGGGCGACTCTTGCTATAAATACATGCCCTTTCACTCTTGCCAAGCACCCCCAGTAGAGAGAAAAAATATTTTAAGGCAGTACAATTCTTGTACTGCAAATTTCTTGTGAGTGAGTGTAGTGTTTGAGGCTTTTGTAAGTCTCCCTTGTCGAGTGGGTTTTGTGTGTCAGGAAATTATTTCCAACACCCTTTTTTAATATTTCTCCCTCATAGTAAAATAATAATTCGGTGGGGCCCGGAGGACGTAGGCAAATTTGTGCCGAACCTCGTTAAATCTTGGTGTTCTCTTTATTGTTTAGTTAATAGCTCTATTATTCGGGTATAATTTTGGTGGAAACTAACCCGATTTCCACAACATAATATCTTACTAGCAAACCAAAAATCAGTGATCATACTGCATTCACATTATATTCAACACTCGCATTTGGAATTTGAATACAACTTCTCTCCAAGTCCAAACAGATGTCTCCATAAAATGTTAGGTCAAGCAACCATACAGAACATATGAATTAAATACGAAACAAGAAAAACTAAAACCAAGTCAAGAAAATAATGTACTCCCTCCGTTTTTTTTTGTTAGCTACTGTTGACTAATGAGTACTGTTCACTTATATACTTTGACTTAAAGTTTTCTCATGGTTATACAAGTTAAAATATGGCCAAGTGTGATCTTGTTAGATTCGTCCCGTCTTGTAGATTTTAAATATCGAACTTTTAGAATTTTTACATGTACCGAATTTGAATTATTAATGGTTTAAAATGTGCATTGGACTGCGTGCTGAGTGGGTCCGTAGCTATCTTTAAAAAACAGAGGGAGTACAAAATAAGAACAAACGCAACAATGGGGTTAGTTAGTTTATCCATCAACACGACCATATCAAATTAAATTGGGACCAAATTTAAAAATAATGTTGAAATTTTGCCTATGATCATTATGCCCCAAGAACCGCAAGAACCACCACCTGAGGCACCCCCTCAACCATAATCTCAACAGAAAACCGAAGAGCCTTGCCCAAGAAATCCTTCTTATCGACCATTAAAGCTTCCCACCCAAAACTGTAACACAAGTTCAATATCCCATCAGTTTCTTCTGTCCCGTGTCTGATTCGCAGTCCTCGTCTCGCGATCCCTCCATGTCTAGACGCGTATTCATAAAGATCTTTGATTGTTGTCTTGATCTCGCCGATATATCTGTTCATCATGATCGAGCAATTGATTAATTAAGAATTTATATAATTAGGGTTTTTATGTTGAATAATAAACTCACCTAACTACGCATGCTCACGCCGTCGTCAAAAAGAGCTGCCACAGCCGTCGT
Source organism: Hygrophila difformis (assembly GCA_030278955.1). Taxonomy (NCBI): domain Eukaryota; kingdom Viridiplantae; phylum Streptophyta; class Magnoliopsida; order Lamiales; family Acanthaceae; genus Hygrophila; species Hygrophila difformis. The sequence goes on along the minus strand of JAOANR010000007.1, from coordinate 35,352,675 downwards.
CAAAGTAGCCGCAAAGTTTGATTGTAATTAGCTTTCGGATTATGTATCTGTAATTTGTCAACAATGGTATATTTTATATCTTTACATTTGTAATCCTTCCGGCTATAAATAGCCGTGTAATGTTAGCGAAAAAATGTAGAACGAGATTTAGAATAATAACATCTAAACTCTCTTCTCCCCAATTCAAAATTCCAACAGAATTGGTATCAGAGCCTGAGATCTAAACTCAGAGCAAAACAACTTCAGATAAACACTCAAAATTAAAAAAAAAATTCTGCTCACCACGGTCTCCGACGCTGCTGCAGATCCAGTCACCACCAGCTGCACCCACACCTCCGACGAGCTTGCACCACCGCCTGCAACCTCCGGCAAAGCATCTGCTCCTCCAGCAGCCACCATCGTGTGCTGCCTTTCTCACAGCCCAGCAAGCATCTGTTCCGACCAGTGAGCGCTATCGACGATCCCCACCGTGAGCACCACCCGCCGCTCCGATCTATTGCCCAGCTCCTGCGCCGCCCGCTACCGACGACTAGTAGCGTTTGCCGGCGCCGCCTTCTCTCTACGTCTTCGAGCCGCTGCCTCACTGAAATTCTTTCCACTGTCGCTGTGAGCTTCTCCGTTGACCTTGATTTGTTGCCATGGTTTTGGGAAATTAATTTCGGAAAAAAGGAAGTCTTGCTGCTCGGAAAGCCTTGGCAGAAGCTGAGGATGCGCACGCATCAACATCCAATGCATTGCCAGGAAGGAGAAAGAGAAAAAATGGCTTAAATTTTGAAAGGTAAATGAGGCAGGAGACAAGGAGACATAAAAGAAAAAAGTTAGTGGCTTAGTGGGTTGAGAATTAAAGTGAGTGGGTGGAATATTAATTAAAAAATCAAAGGGAAAACAAGGTGTAGTGTGAGGTGTAGTGCGGCTGTCACACTAAAAAAAAATATATATTGGAAAAGAATTTGTCAAATTGAAAATTTTGGAGAAGGAAGCTGCGCAACAGAAAGGAGATATTGTTCACAATGGCGTCAACCAGTTCTCTTCAATCACAGGTGCCCAAATTGACAAAAGAAAATTACAGGATGTGGAGTATCCAAATGGAAGCCTTGCTCGGATCCCTTGATGTCTGGGATATGGTCGAAGCAGATTTTGCAGAGTTGACATCAACAATAGAAGATGACGATCAATTGAAGGAGATAATGAAAAAGGAGAAAAAAGCCTTGTTCACAATATACCAAGGCGTAGATGAAGCCACATTTGAGTTGATTTCTACAGCAAAAACATCGAAGGATGCATGGGAAATTTTAAAAAAAGCCCATGATGGAGTAGATAAAGTGAAGAAGATCCAGCTCCAATCTTTGAGAGCCCAATTTGAAACTCTACAACAAAGCAGATCAGAAGCCATCTCAGATTACTTCTCCCGAGTAATCTCTGTTGTTCATCAAATGAGACAAAATGGCGAGGAGATCAAAGATGTTCGTGTTGTGGAGAAAATCTTGAGGTCACTAGACCCAAAATTCAACTTTATCGTTGTTGCTATCGAAGAATCAAAAAATCTCGAGGCAATGACAATTGAAGAATTAATGGGCTCTTTACAAGCCCATGAGCATCGACTCTTCAAAGAGGGAGACGAACAATCCTTGGAGCAAGCACTGCAAACGAAATTGTCGTTTAAAAGAAATAATGCTGTCAGAGGAAGTCCACAACGTGGACATTATCAAGCACAAAGAGGAAGAGATGGCCGAGTCAATAATCGCAATGATCAGAATCGAAGCAATAATGGCGAAAATAATGGAGGAAATGAACGTGTCCAGAATATCAATCGAGGCCGAGGACAATTCCGAGCCCGTGGTCGTGGACGTGGCAGAAACTTTGGAAGATTTGACAAATCAGAAGTTCAATGCCATGTATGTAAGAAATTTGGTCATTTCGCTAATGAATGTTGGTACAATGCAGACAACAACAAAAATGAGAAGGCGAATCTCATTGATAAAGAAGAGAAGGATGGTCCAGTTGTACTAATGTCTTGCAAAGAACCAGAGCCACCTCAAACAGTCACATGGTACATGGATACAGGTGCATCAAACCATATGTGCGGAAGAAAGGAATTCTTTTCCAAACTTGATGAAAGACGAATGGGCAATATCACATTCGGTGACCTGTCCAAAAGGCCAATTGAAGGTGAAGGAGATATTACCTTTGAGTTACATAATGGAAAACATCTATGCATTTCTGATGTTTATTATGTACCTGAAATTAAAAGTAATCTGCTGAGTGTTGGCCAATTGTTGGAAAAGGGATATGAAATCCAAATGAAAAATTTGGCTCTTAGTTTGCGAGATAAGAATAACAGGTTGATCACACATGTCAAGATGACGACGAACAGAATGTTTCCGCTGAAGCTCACTATAAATGACTCAAAATGCTTGAAGGCAACCACTGTTGATAGCGGCAAGTTATGGCATCTCCGGTATGGGCATCTTAACTTTGATGCATTGAAATTGTTACAGAAAAAGAATATTGTAACAGGACTGCCGCATATCGAATCCTCCAACGATGTTTGTGAGGTTTGTGTAATTGGAAAACAACATCGACACACCTTCAAGAAGTATGGCGCGAGGAGAGCTAGATCGCGACTCGAGCTGGTACATTCTGATGTTTGTGGACCAATTACTCCAGTTTCTATTGGTGGAAACAGGTATTTTCTTACCTTTACAGATGACTACAGTGGAAAAACATGGATCTACATGATGAAAGAAAAAAGTGAAGTTTTCTCTAAATTCAAGGAATTTAAAAACCTTGTTGAGAAACAAAGTGGGTGCCAATTAAAGTGCCTACGGACAGATCGTGGTGGAGAATACACATCTCGAGAATTTGATCATTTTTGCAGAGAGCATGGGATATCACACCAACTCACGATGCCATATACACCACAACAAAATGGTCTTTCAGAAAGAAAGAACCGAACAATTTTGAATATGGTTCGATGTATGCTGAAAGAGAAAAATATTCCCAAAGAATTTTGGGGTGATGCTGTAAATTGTTCTGTCTATCTGTTGAACAGGTCCCTGACAAAGAGAATGGGAGACATAACTCCCGAAGAAGTCTGGAGTGGGAAAAAGCCAAAAGTTGATCATCTGAGAATTTTTGGAAGCATCTGTTTTGCAAAAGTGCCAGAAGAAAAGCGTACAAAGCTTGAAGATAAAAGCCAAAAATGCATTTTTCTTGGCTATGGTGAAAATTGTAGCGGGTACAAACTGTACAATCCTGTAACCCGCAAAGTGGTGATGTCAAGAGATGTTATCTTTAACGAGGATCAAACTTGAAGATGGAATGAAGATGAGCAGACCAAGCATGTCCATTTTGATGATGAACAGGAAAAGCAAAAAGAACAGCAACAACAAATGGAGGACATGGTCCCTGATCATGTAGAAGTTGAAAGCCAATCCTCTGATGATAGTCCTCTTGTGAGGAGAACAAGAAGTGTCCAGGACATATATGACTCCAGTGAGCAAATTGATGATGAATTCAATAATTTCTGTCTATTTGCAGGTCTTGACCCATTGACATTTCAAGAAGCCTCTAAAGAAGTTAAGTGGCAAAAAGCTATGGAGGAAGAAATTCAAGCCATTGAAAAAAATAATACATGGGAGCTCACATCACTCCCTGACAGACATCGAGCAATTGGAGTCAAATGGGTGTTCAAGACGAAAAGAAATGCAAAAGGAGAAATTGAAAGGCACAAAGCCCATCTTGTTGCAAAAGGGTACAATCAAAGATATGGAATTGATTATGAAGAAGTCTTTGCCCCAGTTGCCCGGCTTGAAACAGTGAGGGTGCTCATTTCACTAGCAGCTCAAAAGAAGTGGCAGATTCATCAAATGGAAGTTAAATCCGCATTTCTGAATGGAAATCATGAAGAGGTTGTTTATGTTGAGCAACCACCTGGATTCATCATTAAAGGCCAAGAAGACAAGGTGTACAGGTTGAAGAAAGCGATTTATGGATTGAAGCAGTCACCAAGAGCTTGGAATTCAAGAATCGATAAATACTTTATCGAAAATGGATTTGTAAAGTGCCCATATGAGCACTCCCTATATGCAAAAAGAAACCTGTCTGGAGAATTCTTATTGGTATGTCTATATGTTGATGACATTATCTTTACAGGTAACGATAAGGCATTGATCCAGGAGTTCAAGAAATCTATGGAAAAGGAGTTTGAAATGTCCGACCTGGGGTTGATGCAATACTTCCTAGGCATTGAAGTCAAGCAAGATGAAGAAGGAATTTTTATCTCACAAGAAAAATATGCCAAAGAGATCCTGAAGAAATTCTCAATGGAAGATTGTTGCAGTGTCGACAGTCCGATAGAAGTTGGCACTAGATTGACTAAAGAAGGAGAAGGAAACCCAGTAAATCCAACCTACTACAAAAGTTTTGTGGGATGCTTGAGGTACTTAACCTGCACACGACCTGATATCTTGTTTGGAGTTGGTATTGTTAGCAGGTACATGGAAACACCAAAAAACTTCACACTTGAAAGCTGCGAAAAGAATTTTGAAGTACATCCAAGGGACAATAAATTATGGCATGCTATACTCTACAAATCAAAGCACTGAATTGGTTGGATTCAGTGATAGTGATTGGGCTGGAAGCAAAGAGGATCGAAAAAGCACATCAGGGTTCGTGTTCTACCTCGGTAGAAATGCATTCACTTGGTCATCAAAGAAGCAACCTATTGTCGCGTTATCGACTTGTGAAGCAGAATATATTGCTGCTGCTGCATGTGTCTGTCATGCAATTTGGCTGAAGAAATTGCTTAGAGATTTGAAAATACAACAAGAAAATGCAATCAAGATTCATGTCGATAACAAATCTGCCATTGCCCTTGCAAAAATCCAGTGCATCATGAACGCTCAAAACACATCGACACCCGTTTTCACTTCATACGGGAACATGTAAAATCAAAAGAAGTGGAGCTGAAGTATGTCAGCTCAAGTGAGCAAGTTGCAGACATTTTTACAAAAGCGTTGAAATTTGAAACCTTCCAGTATTTGCGAAAGAAGCTGGGAATCCAAGATTTCAAGAGGATGAGTTTAAGGGGGGGAAATGTTGAATAATAAACTCACCTAACTACGCATGCTCCAGCCGCCGTCCCCGACAACGCATGCTCACGCCGTCGTCAAAAAGAGCTGCCACAGCCGTCGTCAAAGTAGTCGCAAAGTTTGATTGTAATTAGCTTTCGGATTATGTATCTATAATTTGTCAACAATGGTGTATTTTATATCTTTACATTTGTAATCCTTCCGGCTATAAATAGCCGTGTAATGTTAGCGAAAAAATGTAGAACGAGATTTAGAATAACATCTAAACTCTCTTCTCCCCAATTCAAAATTCCAACATTTTAATGCAGTATTAGGGTTTGTAATAGATTGGGTATCTGTGATCTATTATCGATCAGGCAAACCTATCGGGGCCTAGGGACCGCTTCGTGTAGAGCTTGATGGCCACGGATAGGCCGTCGTAGAGCCCAGCGGACTCGGATATGTCGAAAGACGCGGCATAGTTCCATGTGGGGTTTAAGCCATTGGCATCGTCTGAACCTGTTTGCAACTTGATGTTCTTGTCAGCTGAGCCAATTGAGACTTGGGCATAAGCCCTTGTTTTGAATAGCTTGCGAAAGTTGGGGAGGCTCTGTGCCGACTCGATTGTGAGGTAGAACTTCCGGCAGAGGATGTGGTTTTGCTTGCCGGTAGTCATGCTCGGGAAAAAAATGAGGAACTCTACGGTAACTACAAGAGGAGTTGGTTCTACATTTGATTAATTAGGATTTATGGGAACATCCATGGTTATAATTAGACGGACAATTTGTCGGTTTAAGATGACAATTTTGTCCCAAGTAGGACTCTGGGAAAAAAAAATTCAAACTTCGAATTTAAAAACTTTGAAATTGGAATTTAATTATTTTGGGTCACTCAATACATTCTGTCTGATCTTGGGCTCCTATACATCTTTGCCGACACATAGGTGTCAATGTTTACCAAAAAATATATTCGGTCTGATTTGAATTTGGATGAAATTCTTCAATTATTTTATTTTATTTTTAATTTAAGCTTTTTGCCATTCATAATTTGTGGAGTTATAGGCCGAAAGTAATATTTTTAAATTCAACACTAAATAGATATACTTTCCTAATATCATATGATGGAATAAAGCCCAAAATAAAATCTACTACTAGTATACAAAGTACAATAATTAATCAAGTACAAACACTACAAAAAATTAAGATGCATCTCCTAAAAATTTCATCAGATTTTTTAGCACCCTACCCTACGAGCTACATTGATATCGTATAGCATATTTGATAGGAGTAGTTGTCATAACAGACATGTAATTAATTATCTTTTGACTCGATCTCCTAGTTCTAAGAAATTCGAACAAACTAGTTTACTACTGTTCTTTTTTTAAAAAAAAAAAAAAAAAAACAAAATTCTCATACATCCTCTGAAAAAAGATTCATAAGAATGATACATAATGGTCCACTCAATATAACAAAATCAAGCTTAGAAGCAAATAATAAATAACCTTATTTGATCATATACTATTACTTAAAGTTCCTAAAAAAATAAAATAATTCCAAAAAAGCCATATAATCTCTAGCCTCTTTCACTACAAAACTTGATTAAAATAAACTATGCAGAATCATGAAATTATTCCGCAGGTTAGCTCTAATCGTATACGGCAAAGAAGCCTCTTCGATTTTTCGCCATTTGAATCGCCTGCAGCTTTTGGGACGACGTCGAGAAACGGATGAAAAAGAAGGACCAGTAAACGAATCTCAAGATGTAAGAATCGGAGGAAGCATGTCGGATTTTGTGCCGAGTATACGAGCTTGGGTGTCGGGGAAGAACTCGTGTTGAGGCATTTCAGCTATGCCTCCTTCACTGGTGACCTCAATGGGGTACCGCAGCAAATGTCCCGGCAGGTCGCGGCTGAGATCGCTGCTCGAGTAGATATCCCAATATTTTTCCGCGATCTCATTCACCTTCCTCACGCATTGTTCGCTTTCCGGGCGAATAAACGACTCATCGAGCATGCCTAGGTGCTCGTACCATAATGCCATACGGAAGCCGTGGACTTGGCCCCTCGCAGGCTTCCTGTACGCCAGATGTTGCGGTTGGTAGGCTCCTATGGCTATCTCCGAGTCACGGGAACCATCCATCGATCGTTGGTTGATGTTGGCCGACCCAACTATTATGTATTCATCGTCGACGATCATCATCTTGGAATGCACGTAGATCATGAAACGACGAGCCTCTTGAGCCTTTAGGTAATCCGAGTCCGGCTCGGGTTTGGCAGTTGGCTCGTACTCTCCGCTCTTCTTCACTTCCCGATTGCCTAAACAGAAAAATGTCAAGTAATTCCTCGGATCATCATCCATGCCCTTGTTGCGAAGGGCACGAACAACATCCTTATACATCATCTGCATCGTCCTCCTTTGCCAATCCAGGATCGCTTGGACGGATCCGCTCTCGGGAATTCCTTCGGGCCACATAGGCACAACAGCATAGACCGTGAACCTTTCCCCTGCCTCGATCTTACTCACAATTTTCATCGAGAGTTCTTTGGGAATGAGATGCAAAGCTGCAACTTCCTGCACATTAATATCATCGGCTTCCCATCCGAAGCTCGACCCCAGAAAATATTGATTTTCGATATAGATAAAGTCTTTGGCACGACGTATGGCGTGAATATACGCGTCCTGAATGCTGCGATCGATCACATTATCCTTCCCGCTAACGAGGCCAGCATTGGCCGCTTCTTCCGGTGTCTCGGGGAAGCCAAATGCAGCCCCACCATCAATGGATCTGAATAATTGAACGTTCCACGTTTCGTTGTCATCGGGGAACATTACAGGAGATGGGGGGATTATAACATCCTCCATCTCCCTCAATTTGTGCAATATATCCTTTCCGCCCTGTTTCCTCCATCTCTGCTCAAAATTAAACAGGACATCCCAAGCAGCTGGTCCTTCTACCCGGCAATGGATATCGTGCCAAGGCTCCCTCGGGCCACCTTTGGTGATATCAGCACCGGTGAAATTAGGCTGATGGAAATCATCGTGATGGGCCGTATCAAGCGTCCTGAAAAGCGAATGAAATGGTGTGTCGTATCTTCCATCGCATAGATCAATCCCGCCGACGAAGCTCACTATTCGCCTTTTATCCGATCCATTCCTCCTCGGCATATCACTGTCGACAACCACAATCTTTTGATGATGAGTGAACATCGTCGAAATCTGTAAGTTCTGAACCATACTTCCACCGTCGTCTGGATTGCGAGGGCACAACACGCACTCCACCTCTGTACCTTGGAAGTATTGTTGAGTCTCCTCGTCGTGTGTAGCCATCAGCCCGTCTTTCTTCAACAAATTCACGGATGTTCGATCATCCCAAACGAGCATTACAACCTTAACGCCTTCACTCGCCTTCTTCTTAAGTAACTCGCCAAGCTTCGTGTCACCCCCCGGTTTTTGCCTCCTCGAGTCCCTTACCAACGTGATCTCCGTGTACACGGACCACCCGGTTATGTAAATCAAATGGCGCGCATTAGTAATAGCTTCAAAAATATCCTCCCAACATCTATGCGGCTCGTAGTACTTCCCTCCGGACAGGGGAATCTTCGGAATAAAACCATCCGGCACATGTGCATCTTGGTACAACGTCACGCGACAACCGGTCCTTTGCGCGAAAAACGTGTACGGAACACCCGGATACTTGGCGCACTTTATGCCACACCCCCAATTCCGACCGCGACCAATATGATAAAACTGCAACTTCACGTGGATTTTCGAACCCGCGCTAATCGGATTCTTATCCTCGTCCAGAATCTCCGCCCATCGATCCACTTCGTCCCCCTCGAGTAGATCATTAACCGACACGTAAGCTCGCCCGATCAACGTCGCGCCAATTGGATTATCGTCTTTCACCGTGAAAATCACGTTGGACGCCGTGTGCACGCAGTAGAAGTGGAAAGACTCGTGCCAACTCGGATTGTCCCCATTTTCGACCAATCTGGTTCTCCCGAGCCGGCACTTGTCTAAATCAACGGTTGCGTATATTTTCGGCACGCCTTTGCCTATGCCAACAGTCTCCCCGATGTTCTCAATCAGCTTGCCGAAGATATTCCCGCCGCCTCCGCCTCCGCCGCTGTGGAGCTTGTCCACTTCGGAAACGGTGACCTGTAGAGTGCCATGAAGCAACACCTGATCGGACATTGTGGGTACCCAATTCGGACAAGAAGAATGAATGAATGAGGAGATTAAACTGTAATAATGTCTGGTGGGAATGTAAGATTTATTTTTTCTTAAAAGGATTGGTGAAGGCATGGGATTGAAATGTGATCCGATTCCGGTGCATGCTTGTGGATGAATGCGAAGCGGAAAAACAGTGGCAAACACTGACCCGTTATTCTTGTGGGAAACTATAATATGTTTTCCCTTTCATACTTGTTCTTTGTTTTTCGAGTCATCATATAGTAGTAATATTTCTTGAAATTAATTAATAGTGTATGCATACTATCCATTAATTCTAATTTTAAATTGCATTTTCCGATTTATAAATAAATTATACTCCCTCCGTCCCACGAAGTTTGAACCCTATTCCTTTTTGGGGTGTCCCACGAAGTTTGAACCCTTTCCGTTTTTAGAAAAATTAAATTAATATAAGTTTGATTAGAATCTTAATTATTGTCAAATCCCATTAAAAATACTTACTTTTACTATTCTGCACAGATTCCAATGCATTATTACTTTCCTACACAAAGTCCCTTATATTTCTTTAACTCTTAATATTACAAAATTGATACAAATAAAAATTGTATAAATTATATATTCTAAAACTACACGATTAGACGATTCTAACAAGACCACACTTGAATATTTTTCTCAAATTACATCACTACGATAATATTAAGTCAAAGTTAAACAATAAACAATATCAAAATTCATTATAATCTTAAACACAAATACCCACACCACTTTAACTACTAAACTCCACTACCTAAATTACCGTGCCCAAAAGTAGGGATGTCAACTTTACCCGTAGGGTCGGGTAACCCGTCGGGTAATCGGGTATCGGGTAGGATAGGGTAGAGATAATCGGGTAATCGGGTAGGGTATTACCCGAAACCGAAATAAATTATATAGGGTGCGGGTAGGGTACGGATTTTATATATTACCCGATTACCCTACCCAATTACCCGATTAAATATATATATATATTTATCTATATATACTTTAAGTATATATATTTAATTTATATTATATATTGAGATATATTTATATGTTTGTTTATTTATTTATTTATTTTTATATTTCAAATTTATTAACGTTTGAGATTTGACAGTAAAAAGATTTATGAATTTTTTACTGAATATTCTTAAATATTACAGTATTTATTTACGTTGCTTTAGCGGTTTCTTTTAAATATTCTTTAAAATTTTATTCTCGTGCAATAATGAAGGTTTTATTTATTTTTTATGTTGAGAAATAAATTTTTTCTTTATTAAAGTTGGGTGGGGTAGAGTCGGTTACCTATATAATATTTAAGATTTCGGGTACCCATTTACCCGCGGATAATCCGCATACCCGACGGGTATTACCCGAATCCTACCCGATATTTAATTTTAGGGTAATAGGGTAGGGTAAGGGTAGGATAATTATATTTCGGGTAGTGAGTGGAGGTGGTCTACCCGTACTCTACCCTACCCGTTTACATCCCTACCCAAAAGAAAGGCTTCAATCTTCGCGGGACTGAGGGAGTACTACATTGTATCTTACAATTCGTCCATTCGGTTATCCCATATCTTTTCAATGGAACACAACCCTTATCTGCTGCCTTTTGTGCTTATGTACGAACTTATAACAATTCATTTGCTTTCTCTAAAAAAAGAAGTACAATGTACGTCACAAATTGCATTAAACGTTAGAATCATTGCGTTTTACAGCTAATTAATGGCGCAGTATAGTACAATTTATCTTACAATAATATGCAATCTTTCTCATCACGTTAGTAAATAGTAGTAATATAAACTGAGGGGACTTCTTCTTTTTCTTTTAAAAAAAAACATGATTTTATCTTATTCCGCAAATTAATTAATTTTCCTAAAAAAAATACTCCCTCTATCTCATTTAATTTATCCTGTTTAATTTCTGCACACAATTCAATTCATTTTTTCAACGACTAATATCTCAAAATATGTGCAACAAAAAATAATGAAAAATATATATATTCTAAAACTACATGATTATACGGTTCTAATAAGATCCAACTCGACTATTTTTTTCAAATATATACGTGCAATAAAATTGAGTCAACGTTAAACAATCAACAGTGTTAAAAAGTCAAACAAGATGAATATCATAGGACCGAGTGAGTATTTATTACGAATATTTACTTTGTTTAATTCATTAAAACATATTGTTGCTTTACGGCATATTAATGGAGTTAGTGATGAATTAATTAGAACTTAGCCCAAGTGGTTAAGTCCATAAACTTCCAACGGAAGATTGGAGGTTCGATCCCCACCGGCCCCATATCCCTCCCTTTTATTCCTCTTTGTAATTTGTGTGGCATGGTCTCCCACCACTCCTTTCCCAGGCATTCAATGGCTCCTAAAAAAAAATTTGCATTTGAAACACGTATAAAAATAATAAAAGTAGTAAATAAAAGAAGAGCATATATGCCTACATATAAATTAGAAGCACGCCAATTGATCTTTCAATAACCAAAATGAGTCGATACATTGTGAAGGTCGAAAATGTGGAAGTCAAACAACTACTTAATATTCAAAACAGAACACCTATAAGGGATGAGCATTTAACCCAAGTGGTTAAGTCCATCGACTTCCAACGGAAAGTTGGAGGTTTGGTTCCCCACCGGCCCCCTATCCCTTCCTTTTATTCTCCTTTGTAATTTGTGTGGCATGGGCTCCCACCACCTTTTTCCTAGTCTGTATAGGTTGTTCAGCAAAAAAAAAAAAAAAAAAAACCTATATCGGAGTTCGGGATTGATTACGGTGCAATCACCAAAAGCCGCAGCAAATCAAGGCACCAATCTCAACCGTTCATTTAAATCCAACGGATCAAAATGTAGAAGGGTAAAATTATCCAAAAAATGTATAAGTGTCCAGTATCTGAAATATACGTAGGTTGTTATCGCTGAAAATATTCTCGTATGTCGCTGAAATACACATTGTCCGTCGCTGAAATACACACATCACATCGCTGAAAATACATATAGCTCGTCGCTGAAATATGTTAAACTAAAGAATTGAAGTTTCAACGTTTATGAAGTCTCTGAAATGAACATTATCAAGTCGCTGAAAAATACTATAGCATGTCGCTGAAACTGAAATATACTATATTGTGTCGCTGAAATATACTATACTTCGTCTTTAAAATATACAGAAGCCGCGCTGAACATATTATGTCCGTCGCTGAAATATAAACAAATCGCTTAAATGTATACAAATTGTCACTGAAATGTACTGTATATTTTGAAGTAATATGACAAAATTACATTTTTACCCTTAAGTTAATCACAACTGTCGATTTACAAAGTGAATCAACGGCTATAAGAAGCTGCAGTACATCAAGACAAATGTCTTGATTGCACCATAACTTCTCCCTCGAAGTTGGTAACCTAATTTGGAACACATATTACATCGGGAAATTAGTGTCCTAAAAGATTTGACTTGTAGTATATGGGACACATCCAGAGTCGGCTGAAAATTTTCAACTTAAAAGAGGAAAAAAGAAAATTTTAAATCAAGGGAATTAAATACTTGTTTAGATTTCACTAAGTGGTCAAATCACCTAACTTCAAATCTTCTTTTTGGGGATTCGATTTCCCCACCCGGGCCCCCATCCCTCCCCGTTGTCCCTTTATAACTCGCGTCGCATAGATTCCTACCATCCATTTTTTCGACACTCGAGTGTCACTTAAGAATATATATATATATATATATATATATATATACATATATACTATGGGTCTGTCTGGGAATTAGTTAATAGTTGTTAACTGATTATGTGAGTAATAAATTAGTTAAAATGAGTTGTTTGACAATTTCGAGGCCAACCTTTTGCCTAGAGTAAATTAATTCCAAGATGCTGCTATTTGCAGCGGTTTCAAAAAGAGCTGATTGAACAGTGTTTCAAGTTATTTTGGGTCTGTTCGGGAATTCGCGCTGTTAGTTGTTGTTAACTGTTGTGAGTAATAAATTAATTAAAATTAGTCAATTGATAATTTCGATGCCAACATTTTGCCTAGAATAAGCTAATTCCAAAATGTTGTTATTTGCGGCGGTTTCAAAAAGAGTTGGTTTAACACTATTTTAGAGCCTGTTTGTTTTGGCTTATTTTCTCTCCTTTTGACTTTTGCTTCACCCAAAAGTCCTTTTAAATTTTTTAACTGTTTGTTTTGATTTCTTTTAGTAAGAAAAGGAGAAGCAAAAGTTAAAATTCAATATTTTTTTCAAACTAGGTAGGGGGTTACTTTTTTTAAAAAAAAAAAAAAAGAGAAGTCATTTTCGAATAAAAATACAAAAATATCCCCATTTAAAAAGAAAATAAAATATATTGTAAATATCTTTACAATATTTATGTTCAGTTTAGTAATTTTAATATATCAAAAGTCCTTCCACATACAATTCAACCAAACATGTTTTCCTTGAAAAGCAACTTTAATAATATCAATTCAAACAATTATTTGAGTTGCTTTTGCTTTTGAATTCTCATTCTCTCTCTTTCTCCTTTGACTACTGACTTCTCATTTTTTCAAAAGTCAAAACAAACATGCCCTTAAATTATTTTGTCTTTTTAAATAAGCTAAATTTATTTCAAATTGCATAGAATAAGCTAATTCCGTTTGGCTATTTTGCCAAACATGATCTTTGTCTTTTCAAAATAAGCTAATTTATTTCTAATTGCCTAGAATAAACTAATTTCATTTAGTTGTTTTGCCATGGCCTATATAAATGTGTGCTATTAATGCACATCTAGTAAAGAAATAAGCCATGCATTTTAAATTACCCTATCTAAGAAGCAAGTTTAGACTACATAAGAATCCAAGAACATATCCAACTGGAAAAAAAATCCACATTTGGTTCCGTAGGAATTTCTCTTATTCATTTTTGGTCCCTTGTTTTGGAATTTTTTATTTTTGGTCCCATTAGAATCCATTTTTTCCACTTTTGGTCCGAAACCCTAAACCCTATATCCATTTTAAAGATAACTCACCCATACCCATTGCACAATCCATTTAAAAACCATAACCCATAACCCGCCTAATAATCTTTGAACAAACAAAAAAATCGCAACAAGAACATATATATATGTACAGATGAAGATCCATAACGCTAATTAATATGGAGAAAAGTTTAAGAAGCCAATAGAACAACCACAGACAAAATTCAAATCCATTGTCCAGATTTATTTACTCTAAAGTTGCTTCAAAAATCCGATACCGAATTTCCAAATCCCTGATTCCAAATTTGTGGTCTGTGGACTCCACCGCCATCATCCTTCCAACCATCTGTACATCTTTTCTTGTTTTACAAATTTGCTTACTTAATTGGATGGGTAATGGAAGGGTTTTTAATTGGGATGTGTAATTGGTATGAGTGGATTACATTTTTTAAAATGGATATAGGGTGATTTAATAATTATTAAAAAGATTTAATTTTCTCTAAATTATATTTTCACCCCAACTAACGGTCAAACTATTAATGTTTGGTCAAAAACTATCGATGGGATCAAAAGTGAGAAAAAACTGAATCTAACAGGACCAAAAGTGGAAATTTTCCAAACGTGGAACCAAAAGTGTGTGAGATAAATTCCTACGGGACCAAAAGTGGATTTTTCCCTATCCAACTTCCAGTTCTTGTTTTCTTCATACAGTCACTATGCATAGTACATTGTGATTTCTATGCATTTTCCTTCAAAATTCAAGCTTATAAAGTATAATCTCGCCATTTGTCAGAAGTAAACACTCCATATATTCATATATGAGTAACCAAAGCCTAAAAAAACATGGGTATTACCTCAATCAATCAGTGTAAAATTATAGCAATCAAAACCCAACACAAGCCTAGACAAGCAAGACTAAGGTTTTACAAGTATGACTTTGCCCACCATGACATACCAACGTACGACAATGAACGAGTGTCATGAAGTTCTTCATGCATGCATGCAATTTCTTTTCTGGTTTATTTCTTCCTTTGCTCTAGGTCACTTTTTTTTTTTTTTTTTTGAATAGCCGAAGCGGGATAAAAATTGCTCTGGGTCACTTGTTCAATAAGAATGTTAAAGAAATAATTGAAGAAAATCATTGGCATAACTAGACTTTGGTTTTACTTGGGTTAAGTATTAAAATAATACACTTTTATTATTTCATTCCCAACCTAGCTTAAAATTGTAATTTCAAATGACAATAATCAAATAATTTTTTTTTCAAGATATTAATCAGATCGCCACTTGAGTCTGTTTTAAAAGATTACTACATTTGCAAATGTGTCACTGTTCACACAAACACTTTAATTTAAAGTTTTATAATAGTTATACAAGTTAAAATATAGCCAAGTGAGATCTTGTTAGGTTCATCTGGTCTTATAGTTTCTAGCTAGATATAGAACTTTTAGAAATTTTCTTTTACCGAACTTGAGTTATTAATGGTTTAAAATGTGCGTTGGACTTGTGCTGATTGGGTCCATAGCAAACATTAAAAAAAGAGGAAGTATCACAAAGATCGTCACTTCAATCATCACGTGAAGTGACGATCAAAGAAAAAAACATAAACAAATAAAATGTACAGAAGAAATTCTGTAAAAAAAATATTTATTTTTCTATTCAATCACCACTTGAAATGGCGATTACACAAAAAAAAAAATATACACAGTAGAAATCACCATTTGAGATGATGATTATTCAAAGTGCACAATAACAATAATAATAATAATAATAATAATAATAATAATAATAATAATAATAATAATAATAATAATAATAATAATAATAATAATAAATCGCCATCTCAATGGCGATTTTAAATTAAATATAAAAAAGAAAAAAAAACATATTCTTTAGGTTCGTCCTTTCTTCCTCCTCCTCCTAATTCAAATGGGAGTTAAATATTTTTTTAGACCACGCACTACAAGAAATCATTTCCGTTTTTAGGCCATCAATTGTTCCTATTATGGTTTTCGGCCATCACAGGGCATTTGAGCCGAATTTATGGCCAATCGAACAAGTCAACGCCCCAACGGGCCGCGTGTGTTGCACTCTCCACGCGATGTCCTAAATGTGGAAATGTCCTCCTTCTAATGGCCAATTTTTAGTTTTTTTTTTTGATACTCCATCCCACTATTTATGTCTCATTTTCCTTTATATACATCATAACATTTTTGTCTCAGTTTCATTATAAGAAATAATTAAATATTAATTACCAAAAATACACCATCACATAACATCAATATATAATTAAAAATTTCAAACCCACTACATTAATAAATTCTGACCAACAGCAGTTGGCTTGAGTGGATTAAGACTCTAGTCGCTTAAGCAAGATCTCGGGTTCGAGCCATGTGTATGCAAAAAACTGCTTTGAGAGATGCGTCCTTAATTGCCCATGCAGATCCTCGAGGGATTAGTCTTATATCCAATGTGGCCTGGGATACCTGGTTATTCACAAAAAAAAAAAAAAAAAAAAAAAAAAAAAATTCTACTCCACAAGTATAAACATCATACATAAATAAAAATAAATAAACCCACTACATTAACAAATCATACCCCACAAGTATAACATCATACAGCTCATCCAAAAAAAACTATAACATCATACATAAATTATACCCCACAACTATAACATCATACATAAGTATGATGGTGTATGTTTGGTGATTAATGTATGAAATTATTTATGTATGATGTTATAGTTGTGGGGTAGAATTGATTAATGTAGTGGGTTTGAAATTTTAATTATTTATTGATGTTATGTGATGGTGTACGTCTGGTGATTAATATTTAATTATTTCTTATAATAAAAATGAGGCAAAAATGTTAGGGTAGATAAAAAAAAAAGTGAGACATAAATAATGGGATGTAGTATCAATTACGCAAAAATAAAATTAATAAATAAATAAAAATAAAATAAAAACTAAAATTAGCCACTAGAATGAGAGCATTTCCATATTTAGGCCATCGCGTGGAGGGTGCAACACACGCGACCCGTTGAGGCGTTGACTTGGTCAAATTAGCTATAATTCGGCCCAAATGCACTGTGATGGCCGAAAACAATAATAAAAACAATTGATGGTCTAAAAATAGAAATAACTCCTTCTAGTGACATGTGAGAATATTTAACTCTTCATATGGACAGGAGAGTTCACATGATGAAGTCTGCATTTTCACCAGCATTCAGTTTCATTTCATTGAGAATGACAAAAGCCATGCCTATATGCCTATGCCTATGCCTGTATCATCAGCATCAATTCCTTGACAAGGATAATACGACAAAACTTGTACATGCCTCCATCAATGCATCAGCAGTAGAAAAAAGTCCACCTTTAATGCCTTGACAACGACAATTCATCAATTCCACGGGTTACCTACCTTTAATGTCTTCAATTATTTACCTATCACGAAATGGTCTGTGTTATCCTGTCATAACTGGCATTTAACTTTTTTATCCGTCGCTTTGTAGTTGTAAGTTTTCTACTTGAAAAGACGAAAAACCTTTGGTCCGGACACTTGACTCGGATCCGGTCCAAATAATTACACGGGCCAAGGCTTTAATTGATAAACATGATTAGAGTGATGGCTTGGTCCGGACTATTCACTTGGTCCGGACATTATTATACTCTTGGTCCGCACACTTAAATACACGGACCAAGTTAGGGTTTAGGGTTTTTGGATGGCTTGGTCCGGACTATTCACTTGGTCTGCACATTAATATACTCTTGGTCCGCACACTTAAATACACGGACCAAGTTAGGGTTTAGGATTTTTGGATGGCTTGGTCCGGACTATTCACTTGGTCAGCACATTAAAATACTCTTGGTCCGCACACTTAAATACACGGACCAAGTTAGGGTTTAGGGTTTTTGGAACCAAGTAAGGGTTTTTTTTTTGTTATTATTATTATTATTATTATTATTATTATTATTTTGTTTATTTTTTGTTATTATTATTATTATTATTACAACTACTACTATTTGTATTATATTTTTATATTCTTTAAATTTTTAATTTTGTATAAATATTATCTCTTTTATTTCTCACAATTTTATTTTTTTCCCTTTTTTTTTCTTTTTTTAGTTTTCTTTTGTTCTTTTTTTCTTTTTTTAAAGTTTCTCTCTTTTTTTCTTGTTTTCTTTTTTTTTGGTTTCCTTTCTTTATTTTTTTCTTATTTTCCTTTTTTTCTTTTTTTCCCTTTTTTTTCCTTTTCTTTCTTATTTTCCTTGTTTTTGTCTTTTGTTTATTTTTATTTTCTTTCCTTTCCTTTTTTTCCTTCTCTTTCATTTTTTTTCTTGATTTTTTTCCTTTATTTCTTTTTTCCTTTCCTTTCCTTTTCTTTTCATTTTTTTCTCTTTCTTTTCTTTTTTTTCCATTTTCTCTTTTGTTTTTCTTTTTTATTTTTTTCCCTTATTTTTTTTATTTTCTTCTTGTTTATTTTTCTTTTCTTCTTTTTTTTTTCTCTGTTTTTTCTTTTAATTTCCTTATTTTATTTAAATTTTAATTTAGTAGTGAATATTATTTCCTTGTAAATTGATAAGTATAATTGAATCAATTATTATAATAATAATAAAAAAATAAACGCTTATTATTCTACTTTTTTCTCCAACATACTGATCCGTTAGAATGCATTGTATTGCATAAAGCCCCATCATTTATGTATTTTTGGAGAATGAAACATATATAAGAAGCCTTCTTCACAGATCCAGCGAATAAGTTTCTGTCCTAAATGCAATATAATGAAACTGTAGTTGCCGAATCCTCATATTCCCCTTCATTGTAATACCCGAGAATTTTGCAACATAAAACAAATAATTGAATAAATAGACAATAAATAAAATAAATACAATAAATAAATAAATTCAGCAAAGAAATAAATAAAGATAAGGAAATGAGAAATGAGATTTAACTTAAAAAGGAATTAAAGGAATTTAATTAAATAAAAAGAATTAAATAAAGATAAATAAATTGTACACCGAAACCCGACACCAATGAACTCGAGAATTCGAGTCCAAACATAAATTATACGGGGTTTCTATTTCCGTCAACCCGAAGATACCCCGGAAATCGGATTCCGGGAGCATAGGGGGATAGAAGTCCGAAAGAGAGGAGGAAAGGCACGACGGATCGCACGACCCGCCCGGACCGAAGTCCAGGTGAGTGCCGCGCGGTGGCCGCGCGGTCAAAAGGGAAAAGGCGCGCCACGACCGCGCCGCTTGACAGATTCGCCGGTTGCGAGATTCACTCGCCCGAATCCGGATTTTCTGACTTCGGTTGAACACCTTTCGGCTCAAGACTCTTAGAGGCAGACCTTGGACGCCCCTAGGTCTTGGTTACCTATAAATAAGCCCTTTTGAAAGCCCCGCACACTATTCTAAAACCCTACACCTCTCTATACGTTCGAAAACCCTAATTCCGGAGTTGTCGGAGGCACGAAACCAAGGCGAGGACTGTTTGGACGAAAATTTGAAGATCTCCAGCGTCGTGGTAAGCTTCGATCCGATCCTTGTTCCATATACGATTCGAAAATGAAACCTAACCTTCTTCTTTTTCTTTCTACACCCCGAATCGGATCTAAAACGTAGAACCCGACGAACGGAGATGATAAACGGTGGACTGGAAGCCACGCCTTCGAAATAAATGATCCCGGATATCTACGAATCTGTAAGTTAACGCTTACATGGTTTTGGGAGTAATTAAAACACGTAAAACTAAAAGCTTCATCAAATCTTTCGTAAATATGTCAACATACATTTTCTACCGGCGCAACAGTTTTGTCTAATTTTTCCGAACCTTAAAACGACTTCAAACGGAAAAACTTAAAACACAAAAAACGTTCTTAAGGCTTAGATCTATCTACTGTAAAATTTTCAGACTTTTTAGAGACGTTTTGATATCTGAAATCCACCCAAAACCGAACTGTTTGAAATTGGATCTTGAATTTCTTGACAGAACTTAGGTCCGATCTTGATCACGTTTTTGACATTAGTTCCAGACCGATTTAGATCTTTAGCCGAACATGAAAGTTGTAGATAAATATCTTAAGAAGGTCTCTGTAAAAGTTTATTAAGTTTGGAGTTGATTTGCTATGGTAGATCTTGAGAATCTTGAACTGCTGTACACGAAATTCGGACAGATTAATGTTATGATGAAATTTGATACAATCGTGAAACTCTTGAAATACTAAATCTTGGGTGTAATGGGGATAGTTAAATGTTTAAATATTGTCCTTTTTAAATGATTAGAAGCTTTATTTAATTTAATTATGGCTTTTATTTAAATTATGCGAATTGGTTATATTATTAAATTAAATTATTTATGGTTATTATCATGCTTTTCTGTAAATATTAAATTAATGGCTTTTAAACCCTACGATCATGCATGTGTTAACTAACTCAGCAAGCTGTGCTGACCAAACCATTTATTTTCCTTGTTCCTTACAGAGTATGTGGAATGATAATGAGCACATTCATGCATGGGGGAAACTATATTTTTGCAAACTTTATTATTTAAATTCTTGCATTAGACATTAGAATAAACGGGTCTGTTTAACCCGTGTTTTGACCATGTTGGTCGTATTTACATTTCCGCTGCAATATTATACTTAAATATTATTTCCGTTGCGTTATGATATTATTATTTTCGAGACCATATTGTTTGGGTTGTTTGCAAATGTTTTAAATGTTTTTAAATACTGAAATACCTAGCCTTGCATCTCTTTAGTAAGCCGGAGAAACCGTGTCTTACTAGGGAGGTGTGGCGGTGACATCCCGACCTGGGTGACCAAAAACCGGGGTGTTACACACATATTGACGAATGATCTGAAAAATAAGGTACATTTAAAGAACCTGTTGCGCAGCGCGCCTTCTGTTATAGGATGTCGAATCTTTTTATTCTCACGTAGTTGATGCTTCAAACTCTGTTTCATTCTGTTCGAAATTGCATTTCTTTATTATACATGGTCGAAATGTTCGAAATGTCACAATCACTACGCCAAATGTTCGAAATGGTCGAAATTGCATTTCTTTAAACCCTATGTTCGAAATGTTCAACCTATACATGGTCGGTCTGGACAGGCCTGACTTTTGCTTGAAGAAAGGAGTAATATTTGGAATGTCACAATCACTACGCCAAATGTTGTATTCCCATGTGGTGATATTTACCCAATCTCCTAATCATTATTGGAAATTCATGTAACACCCCGATTTAATTAACTCATAATTAATTATTTTAATTGTGGTTAATTAACAAAAGATTCACTATATGGATTATTTCGTAGGTGGGTGATGTAATACCCGTGAAATCAGTGAGGCAACTTCGAGGACGAAGTTGATTCTTAAGGAGGGTAAACTGTAATACCCGTGAAATCTGTCACCCATAAATAAATAAATAAACACATAAATAAATAAATAAAATAAAATAAAATAAAAATAAAAAGAGAAACGGAATCTAATTCCAAAGATTAAAAAGGAATTTAAATACCACGAACCCGTGAAGTCGAAAATTGTAATACCCTATATTATTCTAGATATATTTTAAATTAATTTATTTATAAATATTAAAACTATTTCAGTACTTGTGTAATTATTAGATGCATAGTAATTAATTAGCACTTTATTTTTATAAATATATATACATGATGATGATGATGATGATAATAATAATAATAATAATAATAATAATAACAATAATAATAACAATAACAATAATAATAATAATTAGCATAATAAGAAAAATGTATAGATATATGCATGATAGTTATAACAATATTTAGTCTATTTTTAGTATATTGTTGCACACAATAAGTAGGAAAAGATTTGACATAAATCTTAAATCCTAAATCTCTAAAAGTCGTTCTTTTACTTTCTTTATTAAAAAAAAATTAAATCTTCTTCATCTTCCTATTTTGCTATTCAAATCAATTCTATGTACAATATATAAAATAAGATAAAACAAAATAAAATAAATAACTATATCAACAATATAGAGATAATTGCTTAGTAGTTAAAACAAAATCTAGTCTATCTTTAGTATATATAAAAGTTAGAATACATAATATATTATTGTATATTTCAAATAGCAAATATTGGTGACAAACCTTAAATCCTAATAACCCCTAAGTGCCGCCCCTTTACCCCTTTTTAAGCTAAATCTTTCTCATCTTCCTATTTTGTTACTCCAACAATTTCTACATACAAAAAAATAAAAAAATAAAACAAAAAGAGAAAAAAAAAGAGAACGAAGAGGAAAAAAAAACAAACCTAATTCGTGGGTGTTGAGGACGATCTCGACGGAGAAGAAGGCACCTCAGGCGGATTTTGACACACCAAAGCGTAGATCGGGTGGTAAGGAAGAAGAGACGACGGAATTTGGATGCGTGCGAGGATCTAGGAGTCAAACGGTGAACGTGGAAGCCACGCCTACGAATCGACGAGCCGGATAATCCAAATTTATGTAAGTTAACCTTACTATGGTTTTGGGCGAATTAAAATACATCTAATCTAAAGATTTAAATCAAGAACGTAAAAATCTGTTAAACGAAATCTTTAACGGCGCAACGTTTTTGCATGATTTTTCCAAACCTTTAAACCTGTTCAAACGAGAAAACCTAAAACAAAAAAACTTTCCTAAGACGTAGATCTAGCTACTGTAAAAATTTCATAATTTTTCATCGTGTTTTGTTATCCGAAAACGACCACAAACAAACCTGCCTTCGACTTAGATCTTGAAACGGCGATAGATTCTTTATCCGAACTTGAGGTTGATTTTTACCTTAGATCTATACCGATTTAGGATTGGTGCTAAACATAAGAGTTGAAGATCTATACGTTAAGAACACCTCCGTAAAGTTTTGGAATTTTCCGTAATGATTTGATATCTGAATTCGTTCTAAACCAAACTGCTTGAATTTGAATCTTGAAATCTGGACAGAACTTAGGTTCGAACTTGATGACGTTTTTTACATTAGATCTAAGCCGATTTGGAACTTTAGCCGAATATGAAAGTTGTAGAATATGTCTCAGGTATCTCTTTGTAAAATTTCATCAAATTTGGAGTTAGTTTGCTATGGTAGATCTTGAAATCTTGAAACTGGTGTCAGAATTTTCGGACAGATTATCATCCTGTTAAAGATTGACGTTTTTCACCTACTTCCGTATCTCGGATTGAATAACTTAAAACATGAAACTTTTTCATCTATGAGTTTTCGAGTCACTGGTCAAATTTCAGAATTTTTAGAATTAAACTCGATTTTTAATAAATTTTGAAGTGAACTGTGGTTGACCGAGTCAAATCTTGAAATCTTGTTGAAACTTGTGAAATTTGCGAAACTTGTTTGACCTTGCGGGTTCGATTCACCAAGGGCGTCTGTGTCTCTACGGGTTCGATTCCCCAGGATGTCCGTGTCAAACCTTGCGGGTCGATTCCCCAGGGTGTATGTTTTCCTGTGGGTTCGATTCCCCAGGATGTCTGTGTCAAGCCTTGCGGGTTTGATTCCCCAGACTGTATGTTTTCCTGCGGGTTCGATTCCCCAGGATGTCCGTGTCAAACCTTGCGGGTTCGATTCCCCCAGGGTGTATGTGAGTTCTTGCGGGTTCGATTCCCCAAGGGCGATTGTCTGTCTTCCTGCGGGTTCGATTCCCCAGGACGTGTGTTGAATCCTACGGGTTCGATTCCCTAGGATGCGTTTAAATTCTTGCGGGTTCGATTCCCCAAGATCAAATATACTAGATCATATTGATCAAAAGTGGAAGAATGAAATCCCGAAATACTTGAGTATTTTCCTTATTTAAATTATGCCTTTAAATTATGTCTTGCGATTATTTTATCATGTGGTTGAATTATGATCTTATGGAAATCCCTGTCTTTTAAGTTATGCAATTAAATTATTATTAGATGGATAAAATTAAATCATGTCTTGTATGCACATGTTTTCTTTAAATTTAATTAAAGGCTTTGAAACCTCATAATCATGGTTGTGTTAACTTACTCAGCAAATCTTTGCTGACCAAACCATATTTTTCCCATGTTTCTCTCAGAGCTGAAGAATATGCATCATCATATACATTCATGGGAATGTTGGGGAACACTTTATTCTTAAATCTTGCGTTAGACTAGAAATTGCATGAACGGGCCTGTTTAACCCGTGCTTTGGCCATGTTGGCCCTATTTTTAAATTCCGCTGCATTATATATGTAAATATTATTTTCCGTTGCAATTTTGATGTATTATTTTTAAATTATATATGAATGGGCTTTTTGAATATTTTAAATTCTGGAAAACCATAGCCTTGCATCTCTTTAGTGAGTTCGGAGAAACCGTGTCATGCTAGAGAGGTGTGGCGGTGACATCCCGACCTGGGTGACCAAAAACCGGGGTGTTACACGTGAAGATAGGGTGGAAGAATAAGTGAGTTCAACCCACAAGATAATAAGAGCTCAAGTGCTCAAGTGAGTGCAATATGGTAGAAATGACTCAAGACAAGGGTACCAACTCAATGACCCATCTTCCGACTCGACCCGTACTTGACCCGGGGTGACCCATACCCAAATAAAAATCCCCAAATCATCCCCACACCTTCATTTGTAAGCTCAACAATTGCAACTAGGGTTCATTCCCATTTTTGGTGCCCAATGTGTAGAAAAGTGAGCTTGTGGAGAGAATTTGGTGTTTTTGAGCTCAAATCAAGTGGGGGGGTTGAATGCACACCTATTGGTAAGTGATTTCCACACCTTACAACTTGTTTTTGATGGGTCTTGAGGTGGTTTTGGTGGGGGTTCATGGTGGTGATGGGAATGAAGATTTTGGTGAACTTTTGTAGTTTTGTGCACTTGGGAAGCTTGGATTATTGATTGGAAGCTATATTGGTGATGGGGGAAGCTAATGCTTGGATTGTGGATCGAGAGCTTGGAGGTTGAAGAGAGAAGCTTGGGGACTCGTCTACATTCAAGGCAATGGATTATATTGCTTAAATTACGTGTTTGGGGGGTATTTGGGGGTCGGATTCCGGCGAAATCGCCGGAAAACCGATTGGAAAATTGGAGAAGACGATGAACAGTAACTGCTACAGTAGCTACAGTACTGCTACAGTAGTTACCGCGATAACTCGTGCAGTTACCGCAATAACTCTACAGAGTAACTACCACGGTAATTCGCACAGTAATTACCATGGTAATTTGAACAGTAACTACCACAGTAACTTTTACAGTAGTTACCACAGTAACTCGCTACGCGGTAATTACCACAGTAAATCGCTACAGTAATTACAGTAGTAAATAGCTACAGTACTATGCTGCGTATGTCATGGGTTTTATGCGCGCGAGTGCGCCGCGAGCACAGGAAGGCCCCGTTTGGTCCCTTTTTGTGTGATTTTGATATTATAATGATGAAGCCTTAGAATTAGGTTCGAACTGTTTGCGAATATCTCACTAATTATTATACTCATAATCTGGAACTTAGTTTGCAATTAAAGAAGATCTACAATGCCTTAGTTTAGGATGGAATCTTGCGTTGCTTCAATTTTTATGTTATGAGTTGAGTGCCGATACGTGAGACTTGGCACACCCTTGATTATAATTAACTCGTGGTGAGTTGTTTACCTTCATGATGCGTTGATTTGTGTCTGGACATATGTTGATATTATTGTGAACCTAAATTATGCTTTCGAGGATATTTGATATCCTATGCTTACGAGTCGGTATCAGATTGGGCATAGTTAGTATCTTATCCTGGGCATTGTTGTCTGGACATGTATTGATATTATTGTGAACCTAAATTATGCTTTCGAGGATATTGGATATCCTATGCCTACGAGTCGGTATCCGAGTGGGCATAGTTAGTATCTTATCCTGGGCATTGAGACTGATAAGGATTTTATATCCGTAGTCTGAAAATTTGGCTGATATTATTGTGAACCTAAATTATGCTTTCGAGGATATTGGATATCCTATGCTTACGAGCGGGAATCCGATTGGGCATAGTTAATATCTTATCCTGGGCATTGAGACTGATAAGGATTTTATATCCGTAGTCTGAAAATTTGGCTGATAAGGACTTTATGATCCGTAGCCTGACCCGCTTGCCGTTAGCCACTTTCTCAGCTGTTGGTGCCCGCGGCGGGGGCACTGTGGGTATGTCTTCCGACCATTAAGGGGAGTGGACCCTTATATGGGGGGGAATACCGACCATGGTACTTAGGTTGCGCGCTAGGCATTCTTATGTGTTGCATTTAGGGTAGGTAGACATCATAGGTCATAACATTACATCTCATCATCCATCATTCATCTTATTTTCAGTGGTTGAAGCACCGATATGGGACGGTTTGATGTTTTATCTGCTTTTTCTATATTCTGCTCTGTTATTCATATTATTATTATTTATTATTATGATATATGGTGTTGTTTTCCCTTACTCCCCGACACGTAGCCTTGCTCAGTACTTTATGTACTGACCCCCTTTGCTTTTATCTTCTTTTTATAGATACTCCCGAGGAGAACGCAGAGTATGATCATGGTGATGGGTTTGGGGATGAGTGATCTACTTAGGGATGCATTACTCATGTTATTGACTTATATGCTTGTCTTAGAACTTATATTGCTTTAGCATGACTTCTTTGCTATTTTCTCGTACTTCTTTTGGTATTGGTCGGTGCACCATGTTCTGTATCGTTGTATTACCTTGGTATCTCTGACAGGTTGAGATGAGAACCGGATTTGGTCTGTGAACCATGTTATTGTTGTTATGCACTTGATACCTTTGACAGGTTGTGGTAAGACAGTAATGATGTACTCATATGAACCGGATTATTATGTTGATGATGTGGACTTATGCTATCTACTCTGATGTTATGCATCATTGGATTTTCTTACCAGGCTTCGTGTTATTGAACTTAAATTGATTGGCCAACAGTTTAAGGGAGATAATACGACAGTGACGTCAAAAAAATTGGTTTTAAATTTTTGGGGCGTTACAATTCATATTCTCACGTATCCGATGCTTCAAAGATTATGCTTCATTCTATTCCAATTTTCTTTTCTTCTCCCGATGTAGTGACCGTGCATCGAAATGTATGATTCTTACGTATACCTCCCATTCCTTTGCAATGAAATTACTGACTTTCAACAATAACCTGCAGGCAAACATCCACAATTTACGAGTAAACAATATGAAAATAATAATAAGAATAAGACTTGAATAATAGTGTCATTACCTCATTCTATTATGGATTTTGCCCTTGGCAACTTCTCAATCAAGCTGTAGCTGATTGCCAAAAATGCTACTCCTTATGTTCCATGAGTATAATTTCACCATACAATGGTTAAACGGGTTTTCCCCGTTTAATGCAGGGGACCCACCCCGCTAATGTTTGTCCCTCCAAGTGTGGTCATTCCGGACCTTCCATAGGAAAACTGCCGACTTTCATCTTTCCTCCATCTCACTCCGATTGTTTGAGCCGTTTATGCGGTCTGCAAATTCGAAAACGTCACAATCATAACATTCACATTGATTCAGCGATTGTGCTCCTATATGTGGTATTCTTACCCATGCCTCATATTCCCCGAAAGTGACACCGACCTTCAACAATAACCTACCGTTAAACATTTACGATATATAAGAATGCCAACAGTGTGAATAATAGTTGCAATAATAATAACAATAATAAAAGTAATAAAAATAATAACAATAATAACAATAACAACGTCTTTTTTGATTTAAATGTAAATAGTTATTTAAATTTAACCTGAAGTTGTATATGGCAGAAGACTGATTCTTGATGCTTTATCCACATCAATATGGGGCCCGATCTGTGGAACCACGTGTCGCGTACGAAAACCCCAACCTTCTTATAGGAGATTGGTCATCAATAAGGGTTCCACATTCTTAACAATCTCTTTGAATTGGGCGATGCCAAAGGCTGCTGAGAAGCGCAACTTGGCGGTCGGTGTAGTGGAGCAGAGATATGATAATTGCCGATTCCTCGCATTCCTCGCCAGTATAATTACTTTTGTAACCCCATAGGAAGGAAAATTAATTTTACAAGTAATATTAGTAATTGCAGTTTTATTAAGTATATATTTATAATAATACAAATATTATTAATAGTAATAGTAAGTGTATTAATTATAATAATTTAAATAATATTATTAGTAAAAGGATAAGTGTATCAATAAGCGAACAATACCATCTGTAATAATAATAATAATAATAATAATAATAATAATAATAATAATAATAATAATAATAATAATAATAATAATAGATTAAATTATAATACTTCTAAATCCGAGGCGGAGGAGGGAACCGGCGCTGGACATAAGCCGAAATTATTATAATTAAATTATTAAATTATTATAATAAATTATAAATTATTATAATTTAATTTATAATAAATTAATTTATTATAACTTAATTATTATAGAATAAATTATTATAATAAATTAATAAATTAATAGAATTAATTAATAGATTATTATAATTTAAATTATTATAATAAATTAATAGAATAAATTAGAATTTATTAGTATTTAATTTTAAATTAAATTAATTGATTAATATAATAAATTAATCAATTAATAAATTAATAAATTAAATTAGCATTATTTAATAATTATAAATTAAATTATTATGGTTTTAGAATAATAAATTAAATTATTATAGAATAAATTATTATAATTTAATTTATAATTTATTATTATAGAAACCCGAAACAGAAATTATAATATTTGCAATAGAAATATTTATTAATTACCCATAAGCCATAATTATTGTAAAAGTACAAATTTAATATTATTATAATAATAACATATTGGAAGCTAATATTCCGAGAATAAATTTAAAAAAAGGGAAAAAAAACGGACCAAGTGTTAAATTAACGGGTAAGGGAATGGACCAATGATAAATGAAAGGACCAAGTTTTAAATGAACGGACCAAGCATTTGAAAATTTATGGAACAAAAAATAAACGGACTACGGGAACGGACCAAGGAGATAAAGGGGCGGACCAAGTGTAATGCGCGGACCAAGCATTTGAAAATTTATGGAACCAAATATAAACGGACCAAGGAGATAAAGGGGCGGACCAAGTGTAATGCGCGGACCAAGCATCCGGACCAAGGAGATAAAGGGGCGGACCAAGTGTAATGCACGGACCAAGCATCCGGACCAAGCATCCAAACCAAGCACCGAGTCCTAATTAATATCATTTAGGAAAATCCTGGATCAAGCTTGGCCCGGATATTTTATTTGGCCCGGATCCGGACCAAGTGGCTTTCCGTCTTTTCGGATAAAAAACTAGCCTATATAAAGCGGCGGACAAAAAAGTTACTGCAAATCTCTGACCGGCCACAGTCATCATTCACCCTTTACCTATTTATCGGTTTCACCAAAAAAAAGAAAAAAAAAATTATTTACCTGTCCGTGGCATGCCTGCACCCTTAATTCAGCTGCCCCATTCACCTTTAAATTTTGGCGTTCCCCCCTTTCCCACTTTCAACCCTTTTTTCTCTGTGATTTTCCATTCTACATTATTGCTGGAGGAGAAGCAGCAAGGAGGTCAATTGGAGAACCGGGTGGAGGTGTTAAAAGAAAAATTTAAGTGTGAATTGAAGATCTATGGGTAAGGTTTTAATTTTGGATGGTTATTTATTTTTCTACAAATTTAAGTAGTATTTGATATGTTATTGTTGTGTAATTATGTGTTTTATTTGATATTGTATTTCTCATTATATATTTATATATTTGATATGTCGTTGGAAATGTAGTTATGTTCGATTTGTTTTATATTATATGGGAAATGTTGTTGGAGAAAAAATATGTAGTAGTTAGTTTAATAAAATGAACCATTTGTTATTGACCCTCATATTTTATTTTAGATAGTGTTATACGGATCTTTTTTTTTGAGAAAAAGATCATTTTATATTGCACCTCAATCAGATATAGTAGTCCGTCCAGAAGTTCCAAATTCTAAAGACATACAATCAAGAAGTTCAGACATCAACATATTTTCTATCACTCTAGTCACCGCCTCCTTAACATTTCCACTAGCCTGCCAGTCCGTTTCTTCCCCATCGAGACACCTCACCTCACTGCAGCTACAACAAATTCTGGACCAAGCCACTGGATTCTGAGCAAAAAAGTCAGGAATCCGAAACAGGCAGCACACACTCTTTAATCATGAACATCAGTGCCATCAGAGTCGTTTGTGGAAAGGATCAGCTGCTTCCATAATGTGGTAACGTAGCATCAGAGAGCACCGTCCTCCACCCCATATCTTGACAGAAAAAACACCACTACAGCCCATATCTTTTGGGCATCGAGTGCATCAAGCAATGTCATACTTGTCCAAAACAACAATTGCGCAAGCGTTCTCAAAGTAGAAGCTCAGTGAGTCCCTCAGGTAATGAAGATCAAGAATGCAAACCCAAGAACTTGCTTTACTCACACATATCCCAAGCAAAAACTCAAGTTCAATGTATCGACACTAAGGGACACTAAGAGACTAAGGGAGGAAAAGGTGGGGTTTAATAAGGGGTAAAAAGGTAAGGAAGTTAGTTGAAAGGAACCATCCATGAATAATCACATGGCTAATCAGAGAATGATGCATTCGGGTAATATCTCACATAGTTCAGGACAAAACAATCTTCATAAGAATTCTCGCACAAAACATGTAGTAAAGTTCTCTCTTAGCTCTCTTAACTGCCCGTCGAATTATTATTACTCGAACGAGACCAGCCCTTCCCATCAATTTCCAGCAATACATCAAAATCTCCCTTCTATCTCCTTGACATGATATCCGAGTTTTTTTTATTACTCGAACGAGACCAGCCCTTCCCATCAATTTCCAGCAATACATCAAAATCTCCCTTCTAAACCCTAAACCCTAAACCCTAAACGGATCTAGTCATTGATTTTCAAATCAAAATATTTCAAATTGTGGAAAGGTTGGGAAACTTCAAATAAAAGGTATAAATATTACCAAATTGAGTTGCTCCAAATGGTGGAAGACTTCAGACTAGATTATATATACAAACAATTTATTAAGTGAATTATTCAAAGTCGTGTAATTAAAAGGAAAGAGACTTTCTTGGCTGATGCCTCAGGCATCCTTTTACCAAAAAAAAAAAAAGGAAAGAGACTTCAAATCAGATGAGAAAAGAAAAACAAAATTGATAATGGTGTAATATATAAATATAACCCACGTTGGTAACCATCTGTCATAATGGAATGCATATTGTATCATAAACATCCATCATTTTCTTCTGTTTCATTCTCTTGAACAATGGCCATTGATTTACATACCAACACAAGAAAACTTTGATGAAATAAGATTTTTAAACCATTATAATATTCTAGTGTGCAAAATATTTATTAAATAAGGTTAAAGAAACCACCAGCAGTTGGCTTGAGTGGATGGAGGCAGGAGGCTCTAGTCGCTTAAGCAATGTCTCGGGTTCGAGCCTTGTATATACAAAAAACTGCTTTGGGAGAGGAGCCCTTAATTGCCTCTGCAGATTCACGAGGGATTAGTCTTGTATCCGATGTAGCATAGGGAAACCCGTTTTCACAAAAAAATAAGGTTAAAGAAAACAAAATAGCAACTACAATTTCATATCGCATATTGTAGTCAATTGAAATGTTGTCCTAGTATATAACACAGATTACAAGAATATTCTTAACTCACGAAACTTTTAATTTAGTAGATTTTTTAGCTGAACTTTTAATTTAGTATTTTAAGTTTAACAATCAAATTTTTCGCACGATAAAATAAAAAATTCTCGTAGAAATAATTGAGAATGATACACAGAGACAAAGCAAACACAAACTAATTACGTAACCAACTTAGATACCATCTAATATATAATTGATTTAATGTCTCCAATAAAATATCATATTATCCTCAATGAAAGTTTTTTGGTTGAGTTACCAAATTTGATAGCTAACAAATTTTGAATGGGGACCTTCATTGAATAAAATTTGGAATTTAGTAATCTAATTTTAGATTGATAAAATGAAAAATGTTTGGAGCGAAAAGAATTTGAAGATTTAAAGAAAATGTTATTTATTATTAGTTATTAAAAGAAGGGAAAGAAAAGATGGTGTCAATGTTATTAAAAAAAAGAAAAAAGAAAGAAAGAAAGAAAAGAAGAATACTTTTACCCCGGACAATAATTGAATATAAAAGGTTTAGGTTTCTATCATCCATATCTCTCACTCTCAAATAGTGGGCCTCATGAGTAGTATTGGTGAAAGCCAAAAATTTAAAATTAAAAAATTAAAAATTGCTTTAATAAAAAATCTACTTCATAACCACTAAATTTAAATTAAATGCCTAAATTGAAATTAAATACAAGTATAGAACTCTTTGAATATTAAGCCAAATTTAATTTATTAAAATTAATATAATTAATAGGAGTAGTATTTATGTAAAATAGAGCAATTTTTTTTTAAAAAAAAAACCAACAATGTAAGTTAAAAGCCTCCTCAAACCAAATAATGTAAATATAATACAATCATACCAAAATACTACAAATTTGATACTTCTCCCTGAATTCTGATATACTTATGGAAAATAAAAAGTGGAATGACTAAATAACTATCACTAGAAAAATGTGTCAAGCTTTGGGGAAGAGGGTAG
Organism: Hygrophila difformis; assembly: GCA_030278955.1. Taxonomy (NCBI): domain Eukaryota; kingdom Viridiplantae; phylum Streptophyta; class Magnoliopsida; order Lamiales; family Acanthaceae; genus Hygrophila; species Hygrophila difformis. Next base: position 35,319,763 of record JAOANR010000007.1, on the reverse strand, counting down.
AAGTAGAACTGTCTTTTCCAATTTATCTCAGCTCATCCCCTCCCCCAATCTCTATGACACATGTTCTTCAACATTTCTCTCCCATCCTTGGAATCTTCCAATTATCTCCAAGTTCCCATCACTTGGCTCAATGTTAATTAAATGTCCCTTATGGTTATCCGACCAAGGGTATTTCCGACTTGCATAGGGCTTAGTAAAAGGAAGACACCGAGTTATTTAAAACTTTGTTGGGTTCAAATATGTAGCCTAGGAAATTTATAGTAAGTACCCACCTTAATATGTCTTCTTGATAGGTATTCATTTTACAAATAGTAACTTCAATGACAGGAATTTGTGATTTTTATGTTCCCTTGCTTGGTGGATTATCGCCTAGACAAATAGTAAGGCATTTCCAACTAAGGATTATCTTCCACAATTTGGTAATTAAGAAATTGAAAATTCATTGGGTGTACTAATTCTCCGTTCTCAATTATGAACTCCGTCCCTGACAATCCATAGTTTCACTTGAAAAAATGAAGAAAATGAATTCATTGTAATATATGCTCCTGTATCTTTTCTTTTAAAGGAAAAATTATTTAAACAACATAGATGTGGCTCTTATTGAGGCAGATACGAAGTAATTCCAACAACTCAATCAAGCCTTAAGTACTAGATTATCTAACAAAGATTTGATTCAAAGTCCATAAAGCTAAAAGAATAGAATGAATGTTTTAGGTTAACCTTTAAGCGCATGATTGACGCCATTTGCTTCCTCAAGAATATTCCAGGTAAATATTCTTCTTCCTTTGCCAAATTGGCATATGGATTTAAGGGAAATATGCACGTTTTATAAAATCGTTGTGAGTTTAAAAATCCTTAGGTGCCCTTTCATGACACTCGCATCTTATCTTTAAGACCATATAAATCATACTCTTATAACTCTAAGGCATAACCTTATATTGACTAAGGCATAATGCAAATAATACTAAGGCCATAAAATAATTAATGATACGCTGTTTTCTTATATATATTGAGGAAGAGTCATAGGCCATTTTAATACCATGTTTACCACTTGATAGACACAATTTTGGGGTAAATGTTTCTATGCCTTAATATTGATAAAAATAAAAGTAAGTGCAAATATCGGCACCTACTATAGGCGTCATCTACGTAATTGGGTCTAAATCAAGCAACTAGGTTTTAGCAACAAGATACTAAGGGAAAGCACATAAGTGTAGTCGTGGGATCACTATTCAGCCAACGAGGGAAAAAGACCAAGTCCCTTGTCCTACTCATCGGACTCCTCTAGGTCTGGCTCCACTCGTACGGCTCCCCAGCTGGAGCTGCACTAGTGGATGTAGGCGCATTCTTCATTGAGGAGTACTTATGGATACGGGCCAATATGTCCGTGTGCACCCATCCACGGGGTCCCCACTTGGTCTAGAGGTGGTAATGCTCCTCAAAAAGTGATGTGGCATGGGCTTGTAGTGCGGCGACTCTTTGTCGCTATCTTGCAATTTCCTCGTTCTGTCACTCAGCGACAGAACGAAAAAATTATAGGACAGCGACAGAGGGTCGCCACACTAGAAGCCCAGGCCATCTCACTTTTTGAGGAGCTTCACCACCTCTAGACCAAGTGGGACCCCGTGGTGTGGGTGGGTACGGACATATTGGCCCGTATCCACAAGTACTCCTCTATGAAGAACGCGCCCGCATCCACTAGTGCAGCTGGAGCTGGGGAGCCCCTACGAGTGGAGCGAGACCCAGAGGGGTCCAATGAGTAGGACAAGGGACTTAGCCTTTTCCCTTGTTAGCTGAGTAGTGATCCCACGACTACATTTATCTTTTTTCCCTTAGTATCTTGTTGCTAAAACCTAGTTGCTTGATTTAGACCCAATTATGTAGGCGACGCTAGTAGGTGCCGATATTTGTACTTGCTTTTATTTTTATCATTGGTAAGGCATGGGGACATTTACCTCAAGATTGTGACTACCAAGTGTTAAACATGGTATTAAAATGGTCTATGACCATTCCTCGATATATATAAGAAAACGGCGTATGATTAATTATTTTATGGCCTTAGTATTATTTGCATTATTGCCTTAGTCAATATAAGGTTATGCCTTAGAGTTATAAGAGCACGATTTATATGTTAACACGATAATTATACGGATGACTAGGAATAATAATTTTCTAAATATTATATGTTCTTAAAGATAAGACGAGAGTGTCATGAAAGGGCACCTAAGGATTTTAAACTCACAATGAGTTTTATAAAACGTGTGAATTTCCCTTAAATCCATATGCCAATTTGGCAAATGAAGAAGAATATTTACCTGGACTATTCTTGAGGAAGCAAATGACGTCAATCATGCGCTTAAAGGATAACCCAAAATATTAATTCTATTTTCCTTTAGCTTTATAGACTTGGAATCCAATCTTTGTTAGATAACCTACAACTTAAGGCTTGATTGAGTTGTTGGAATTACTTCGTATTTGTCTCAATAGGAGCCATAGCTATGTTGTTTGAGTGATTTTTCCTTTAAAAGAAAATATACAAGAGCATATATTACGATGAATTGATTTTTTTCATATTTTCAAATAAAACGATGATTGTCAAGGACGAAGTTCATAATTAAGTTCCGAAGCAAAGCCCACATTGAAAAGTCTGCTCAAGAGTTTATGGTTGGACCGCTGGAGTATGATTGTAGGTTGATTCTGAATCTGCTGATTAGCATTTTGTGAAAGTTGTAAATCTGAAATTTGCTTAGTTAAGGTTGCAAACTTCTCCTCCGTTTTATCAGTCTGAATTGCATAAATTTTCCTTGGTGGAGAGGTAGGCTCATCATAAGGAAGTACTGCTCGACTAGCAGTCATAATGTCTATTGTGGCCCATGCTTTTTCCAAATTCATTTGGAGTAATGGTTCTCCACCAGTTGCATCAATCATTAATTGCCAGTTTTTGGATAATCCAGTGTAAAATATCTTCAGAAGTCTTCTAGGTGAGATACCATGTTGCGGATATATTTTTAACATATCAAAGAATCTTTCCCTCGCTTCATGTAATGATTCTCCTTTCTTCATCTTAAAACTTGAGATCTTGTCCACCATTCATCAATTTTGGATTCAGGAAAGTATTTGGTAAGAAAATTTTTTATCAATTCCTCCCAGGTTGATCTCTGTTGGACGTCCAGGGATTCATACTACTCCTTCGCAGCTCCATCCAAGGAGAATGGAAACATAATAAGGCGAACACATTCCCTGGAGACTCGTCCTTTCTTTACAGTATTGCTTCACCCAACAAATTTCTTAAGATGCATATGTGGATCCTCAATGCTGAGGCCAAAGAATGGATTAGCAGCTGCCATATTTAATATGCCGACTGGTATGTCAACTTCATCCTCTGGTTCTCCTAATGCATTTCCTAAGTATTGATCTACATTAGGCTGCCGAGGTTGTTGTTGCTCTTATTGCGCGTCAGGTGGAGGCTGCACAAAGTTTGGAGGAAAATAAGTTTGCTGATAGAATTGAGGAAGTACATTCCTGGGTGGGTTATACTAAGGTGGCCCACGAGGTGGAATTCAGTTTTGATTGCCCGGTTGCCATTTGCTAAATTGTTGAGTTCGTTGTTGAGTTCATTATTTTGTTCATTATTAGCCATTTCTGTAGTAGTTAAAGTTGCTCTCGAAAACTCCTCTTGTTGTTGCCTTCTTCTTGCTTTTAATCGAATTAACCTTGTTGTTTTTCTCGAGCTCGCAATTGAAAGAAATCAGAGTTTGTTTGGAAGATCTTGTTGCTCTTTGGTTCATAAATTGTTCAGATTTTCGCCTGCGGACAAAACAAAGGTAGTTTAAACAATAAAATGATAATATAATTTGGAGTAATCCAAAGAATAAAACATTTTAATATTCATAGCGCTACACCCTCTCCGGCAACGGCGCCATGAAGCTTTCCGCTCCTTCCTCCCCCAAGAACGCGGACCGAATTTGGGTCTATTTCTACTTAATTATAATATCTTATCTTGGGATAATTTAGTCCCAACGATTGGAAGGTGCGGTTAGGATGATAAACATCGTGAACCGAAAGCGCACGGTGTCAAGCTTGCAATATTTATTTATTTGTCGAGATCGCTCTCTAGAGGGTATACGATAGAAGCATATAATAGCGCATGAACTTTAAAAAAAAATTATAATCTTTGTTACTCAGATGATTTGGAATTTGTTCTAAATCCTAGATATTGTATTTAAAGGATAAAGCGTATAATTCAAAGCTGGTAAAAAATAAAATGAATTGAAGTGATGTAGATTCGTGGATTAATGAATAATGCTGACAGAATTTCACAGGCAGAAATGAAAACAATTGAGCTGTGTTTATGACACGGTTTGTAATGAACTCATTAGTGCATGAAAACAATGAATTGGAATAGATCACTTGTCGAAGTTTACTGAGAGGATACTTCATGTCTTAAATCACTTTCCCAAGACGAGTACTTGTGATTCAGTGTCATGGCTTTATTAGTTCTGAAGCTATGTGATACTGTAATTATGAGATGATCTTGTCAGACTCTTTTCATAATTAGAGCTATAGTGAATATCACTTAATCTGTTTCTTTCAGATTCAGATTAAGTTCAGTTGAAAATTCCTGGTCACATCCAACCAATAAAAGACTCATCTGAACCCATTGTTGTAAACCATTATTCTATTGCGAAAAGACATTCATACTCCCACTTTAAGCGGTCTCTACAAGTTGAAATAAAAGCAGGTATTTAAATCTATCACTCAAAGGTTTTCTGTAACTCAAATCACCTAAAATAACCAAATGAGCATTTTTAAGAAATTATAGTTTTTGTGAATATGGCAAGATAAAATTGCTAATAAAAATTCTTGATTCAACTAGACTACTCATATTTGTAGTTACGTGGTTGGCAGAAAAGATCTCGGTAATATAATCAACTTATCCCATATCTTGACTTAGGATTAATGACTTCTCATTTAATATAGCTTCCTACTTATAGCATGTGGTTTTACATCACAACAGTCTATAACCCCTGGAAGTTATATTCGATGAACCTTCATTAATTTGTAGCATACAAAAGTTGATTTTCAAAAACCTTTCCCTTTTAAACGACAGGTACTTGAAATCCAACGTTAGACCAAGTTTGTGGGGTACACACCCTAAGTAGATGATGATAAGCAAACTTCACATCTTTATCCCGTGTTCATTAGTATATGGATGAGTGAATGTATATTGAATGTGAGATGGCATGTATTAATAGCGTTCATTTCATTTATGTCACATGGAAAATAATCCAGTTTGAATTAAAATGCAATTATTTATGTTATTCAAGTGTACAAATCCAATTACGAAAGCAATATAAACCAACAATTCAAACTAATTACAAGAGTCCAACTGGTTCAAAATCTTTTTTTTAGATATTTTACTAGATATTCAGAGTATTAACTTATAGAATCAAACTACTGATTTCTAGAATTTAACATTTATAGATCCCAAGAAGCATGTCCAATAATTCTGTACAACTGAATGGTAACAATAAAGTCTTATATATATATATATATATATATATATATATATATATACTAGCAATTTTAGTTGTGTGATGCACAGCGTATTTAGGGCGTACAACTGCCCATGGAGAAAGAAGAAATAATTGTAGGTAAGTGCACGTGATTTCTTATATGATACTTATTATGTTTAAAGAAGTTCAGTTATATTTAATCTACAAGGCAAGTATGCAGGGCTGAGGAAGCCAAAATCAAACAATACAAAATTTATTTAGAGCTGAAATTTCCTAACACCCGCAAAGCAACAGAAGCAAATGCGAAATACACGAATTTAAACGATACATATGAAATTAATTTAATAACGATGGAGATTCAGGGCAAGAAGTAGCACGGTGGAATACAAGCACATAAGTTTCCAGAACATTAAAGAGTTTAATTATTCAATGAGTCATTACATTTCGTGCGTGTTTTGTGTGTGTACCCTAGGTGTTTTTTTATAAGTTGTGACAACATTCCGGAACTTCATGGAACTTATCTGTATTATTGATGGTCATGGATTTTTTTTATCCAGCGTTTGAATCATCAGAGCTAATAGAGATGTGTGTGTCTGACTCATCACCGGAGTTCATAACAACGTTACTTGTTGTCTCTCTTTAAAAAGAAACAGAATCATATATTATTGAATCAGATGGAATACAGGTAAGTGTGTGCAGTTTCATTACCTGATAGTATTGGAACATATGGTTTTTCTAAAGGGTGACCGAGGGCATGATAAGAAATATTGGAGACAAAGTATTCCAATGGCAGCTGATCATCGGCTTTCATTGATGAACGCGGCAAAATTTAAACCAACGATTGTCATTGTAAATACAAAAAAAGGCGCATGGTATCTTAAAGTGAATGTCCATTGGTAAAGCGAGCTGTGTACTGAGATGGATGTATCTAGAAGAGGGCTGTCAATACTGTCAGTGAACTCCAATACTGTCAGTGAATTCCAATGTGTCATGGGATGACCGCTCCGTCTCGGACATCACCCGTGCGGCACCTCGGGCTCCCTCGATACTCTTCGGACACCCGAGGTTTCGGACATCACCCGTGCGGCACCTCCGGTTCCCTCGATACTCTTTGGACACCCGAGGTTTAGCCTTTCTCATCTCCGATGCTTCACTGATTTCGGCCTCCCGTGGCCTCATCAGCGGTCACCCCGTGACACAATGGAAGGACCTGGAGAGAGAAGTAAAGGGAATGGTTTTTATGAGTGAATATTCGGAATTGGCAAGGGGAAAATGTGGTTAATCTTTTGCATACCGTGACTCTGCTCAAATTGTCTTGGAGAATTATTTTTGTTTCCATAAAGGGCTTGGAGGTAAACCTCAAAACACTTTCTAGAAAGATGTGTGTGTAAGAGAACATTTTATGGGTCTGAAGAATGGAAAATTTGTACAATGATGACCATTGATATATATGGAGAAACTCTAAAGGCCACAACATATCCCTTGTAAAGCCGCTTATGAATAGAACTAAATATGATAAGCATTTTATTGAACAGATAGTGTGTAAGTGTGGTGTGGCAGGGACTTGATGAGAACCAAGAAGGTGTCTGCGGTGAAGGGGAGGTACAGTTCTATAAAATTAGTAATTGTGAAAGCACGGATCCGGCGATGAATATAACATTGCTAAAATAGCTTGCGGAATTAGCTTTGGTGATACGCGGTGTAGAAGCAGTAGACTAAGTGTGAAGAGGTAAGGGTGGAGTGTCTGGGACATATGGCATGTTGTGTGGCTTCTATCGATTCCCTATAAGTGGTATCGATTCCCTAGATAGACAAGCACTTTTATTATTATTTGCCAAATCTTGATCATACTTTACACCCAAAGAAGGGAATGCAACAACCTTGTAAATATCATTCAATGTCAGAAATGCAGTGGACTCCAGCAATTGATATATGATCAGTTCAGTTTTCAATAAGTCCTACATTTTTATCAGTTTTCTTCATACATGGCACCACTTGGATTGCTTACGTTGCATTTCCTCAATGGCAGGTGTTTATCAAGTTCAGTTAGCATATTTAATTGAAGGTAGTTTTATAAAAGTACAAGATTAGACGAATCTAACAAGATCTCAAGTGAGTATGTTTTTTTTGTACAAAACTATGATAAAAATTTGAATCAAAGTTATTCGTAACAAAAACAACGAATCAGAGGAACTATATTTTAATTTGTATAACTATATTAAAAATTTAATGAATAGTAGCAAAACTCAATATGTAAAAAACAAAATGATATGGAAGTAGTATAAGATAATCTAGTTTTATGTAGAAATGAAATTATTGCACACCAAATATATTTTGTAAGTTTGATTTAATTTTTCCCTCATGAATGAGATCAATGTAGTTCTTATTGGCATCTTGTTATCTTACATATTGAATCTTTAGAGCTTAATGAATTGGCTTCTTAAATGATCAATTAATTATCATCTATCTGGGCATAGGAAAAACGAAGGAGTCGTATTTAGAAAGGAAGCAAACTTCAATTGAATCTTCCATGAAGGTCAAGCCGTTCGACGAATAAATTGGGTATGGCTTACTGAATTTACAAAGGGAATTTCTGGCATGGAAATTTCAAACCTATGCATCAATTAACGGGCAGGGAGCTATGAAAGAAATTCAATTTCAAATGTGAAATACATTAGCAGGCGGAAGAAAAATAGGTAATAAAGCAGACTGCTTGTTGTACTACCAATATGCACTCATGGGAGTGGAAAGAATAGGACGAAATAAAGGTCATATAGGACAAATATTGCAATCCATAGAACATGAAGCAGCTAAAGAATAATGTATATAAGTATAAGAGGATACACTAAAACACTTGCAATACAAGTTCAGAACTGTAGAATAAAGTTAGTTTTAAGAAAGGCACTGCACCAAAAGGTTATGGATGTAATAAAATGCTGCGGAGCAACATCAAGGGTGCCTTTGACGTGATTCTTGCATTCACCGAAAGTCTGAATTGTTTTCCGTGTGTTCTCTGAAGAGAGTTGCTTGCCACAAAATCAATTGCCCCATTCGACCATAGGATTTGGAAATTTGTTTGAACATCCAGACTTGGTTTTTTTTATCATCTTTGCCTCTTTATAGAAAGCAGGCCAGCCTTCGGTGAGTTTGAGCGATGGACTTGCTCCGGGGCGGGGATCAATGGTGTATGTCATCCTAATTGCCCTAGGCGTTCCGTTATCATTTAATTTTAGGTAAAGATGTAGGTGATCATCTAGAGAGTGGGCGGTCCAAAAGTCCAATAGAATGATTTGCAAGGGGTTTGTTGTACTATTGGTAAATAAGTAGAAAACATAGATGAAAACTATGGAGAGGAATGGTGCAGGATTACCTGACGGCTTCGGTGTGCAGATTTCATTTTCACAAAAAAGAAGTCGGCATTTGGTGACTCTGAGCCAGTTGAAGATATTGATATGTGTGTCGTGGTTTCCTCACTGTTTGTATTGTCAGTATCGTCAGGATTGTCTAGCTCAAGAACCAAGACAAAGAAAAGAGTTCAAAGTGATTTTTGTATGGCAGCAGATAGTTTTCATACAGTAACAAACAAGAGAGATGTGTGTGAAAGGGAAAACAATATTCTAAGAACCATGGTTAAAGCTATATATGTGAACGAACTCAATTGTCTGTCTTCTTGAAAAGACATTAGGATAAATTTCCACTTTCAATCCTATGTAGACATCTCTCATCAAAATAGCACCCCACAACAGAAAATAATGGTCTATTAGCACCACAGGTAATTAAAATTTTATAATGCTCTGTTAGCACCCCACAATGGAAAAATAAAAAATGAAGCGCCACTCCTTATTATGCCCAACAAGGAACTGGAGGATTGGCGGGGAACAACAGAACAAAAAACTCAAGAATTTGATTATTTTCTATATAAGCTTAGAGCTAGTGGTTGAAAAGAGGTATATAAGCTTAGAATTCAAAGATGTATATACAGGAATGAATTTACCGCTTCTACAAAAAATATCTTCTTTTCTTTTATATATGCTTAAAGTTGGAAAGATGTATATATAGGAATGAATTTACCGCTTGGAATGGAAACCCAGGCTTGATTTGATGATTCGCCTTGTTTAAAGTTTCTATGAATAAATGTGCGGTGCATTTGCTGGGCTTTGTCATTTCTAGCAGAATTTCATCGCCACACTTTAAATTATGTCCACTTGAAAACTCACGCCACAAAGAGTCTGTTGTGTCAATGTAGTAGTGCCCATCTTGTGAATTGTGACATACAATGGGTGTTCATTTTTCTCAGTAATTTCAGCAGATACAATGGCATCATATTCATCAGTAGTAAAAAAATTGGACTTTGGAGCAAGTTTTAACAAAATGTGAGCGTGTGGTAAGCCTCGTTTTTGGAATTCAATGACATATGTATATGCAGTGACCTCACCAAAAAGTTGTCTCTGGATTAAGTCATGTTTCAACTCCAGAAACTTTGAATGAAAGACACGGGCAGTTAAGTGAGGACGGTTTTGGACATGTTCATTAGGTATTAACAATTCTTTGATTTCAGGCCAATTTGGATTACATGTCATTGTTATGAAAAGATTAGGCTTACTGAAGTGCTGGACAAGAGCCATTGCATCAACATAGTGGCGGCGCATATCGCGAGGATCGCCAATGAAGGTAGGAGGCAGGTATGTCCTCTGGTCACAATTTGCTCCATCCTTTTCACCACTTGCATAGCAATCTTGGATGCCTTGCAAAAAGTCATTCCGGATGTCTGCCTGTTTTGTTCTATGAAAATCAAGGCGCTGGGATTCTATTTTAATGTATTGGTCGACAAAGAATTGTTTGGGTAAGCCCACCAAAATGCAGGACAAATGGGGAATCATTAGTCCTGATTCGAAACATATAAGCATAATATTCTCTCATTGAAACAAAAAGCACAGTCAGTTGATGTTGATGCAGCTACTGCAAAACAAATAGAAGTATTAAAAACATAAAAGAAAAAAATAAATGCATACACAACATATTATTATAATAGAGACACCTCACATTGCGCCTCATGGGCGAAAAGGTCCTCAGCACATGACCCGGCACCGAAATTTGCAAATGAGCCAGAACTATTTAGGGAATGTTTCGTACCATAAATCTAATGTGCAATTTTTTTTATTCTCTGATGCCATCCACTTTCACCCAACGGGAACAACAATGGGTATTGCAAAGGGTCATAACACCCATAATAATATGACACATGATGACCCTGACCACTGTGGTTGTGGACTTTAATATGACGCATTGTAGTGACCTCATCACCCTCGTGTTTGAGCCACAATGCAACAACCTGGGAAACTGAGGGTTTATTTAGAGTTTTCTAGACAACAGTGGGATTACTATGAAGGATAATATTATATTCAGACAAATGAGAAATAACATTCAAGGAGCGGAAGAACTTTGAATATGGATTTTCTAAAAGAAGTTTAACAATGTTTTTATCACACTTGGATGAATGTGTAGAAAAGATTGAGAATGTTCAACGCATTGGTTTTCAGTATCATAAAAATATACCTGCAAATTTGTTGATTTGGCAATAGGATCAATGAAATGGAAAAGTTGGCCCTGTACCTTGAAAGTATAAACACATTTATTATTCTTTGCCAAATCTTTATCATACTTAACACCCAGACTTAACAACCAAAGAAGTGAATGCAAATTCATTATTTATTGCACGGATATATTCCCTAAAGTAATAGCTTCTGGTGAGGACGGAAGCAAAAGTTCCCTGAGTGGCCCAGGCACCTGATTAAAAGAAAATGAGATATCCCCATCTATGCAACAGAAATATTTTGTTTCTTGTGGGAATCTGTATGCACCGCAGTGCACACAATTTGCAACCTTCTGCAAGACAAATGGTTCCAAAGGCAAATGGCAAACGAAGGCCGTAACACACCTATATGAAAGAGAGGAATGAGAAAGTAGTTGAATACAAAATCTTCAAATTCAGTACAATTTACACAACGAAATAGGAAGTGTTTAGACATACTCTGTGTTGGAAAATCTCATCACAAAAATAAATAAACATGTTTAGAATGTCAAATAAAGACAGCTGGAAAAGGATGACCACACCAGAAGAATGGTGTACTCTATAAAATATCCAAAAAAAAAGTAACAGAGACTTATATAATCACCCCGCAACTCACAAGTTGTGCCAATTTGTCCAACTGAAGGCACAGTGGGGGCATCACCAATGGCAGGCGACACTTTAGTTGGAGCAAAAGGGAGTAGTCAATTATAAGAAACATAAGATGTCCACAGAGGGACAACAAAACCATGTAAAAAAGACTTTCCATAATAGTTATAGTCTTACCATGGGGAAGCTTCCGTGGGGAATGCAAAGCCTAGCCAGGAAACACCGCGCGAACTACAATAAATAACAATGCAGGGATGAGATAAATATTCAAAAAGTGAATTTTAAAAATCGCAAAGTTGCCCAACAATAAATTTTGAAGGGGTCTCTTATATCTCTATTATATAAGAGAAGTGGTGAGCTATTTATTGTTGCACAACTTTGCGATTTTTAAATTCACTTTTAGAATATTTATCTCATCCCTGCATTGTTATTTATTGTAGTTGGCGCGGTATTTCCTGGCTAGGCTTTGCATTACCCACGGAAGCTTCCCCATGGTGAGACTATAACTATTATGGAAAGTCTTTTTTTACATGGTTTTACTGTCCAATACAGATTTTTTACATGATTTTTTGTGACGAGATTGTCCAACACAGAATATGTCTAAACACTTCTTATTTCGTTGTGTAAATTGTACTGAATTTAAAGATTTTGTATTCAACTACTTCCGCATTCCTCTCTTTCATATAGGTGTGTCACGGCCTTCGGTTTGCCATTTGCCTTTGGAACCAATTGTCTTGAAGAAGGTTGCAAATTGTGCACACTGCGGTGCATACAGATTTCCTCGAGAAACAAAACATTTCTGTTGCATGGATGGGGATTTTTCAATTTATTTTAATCGGATGCCTGGACCACTCAAGGAACTTTTACTTTCATCTTCACCAGAAGCTATTGCTTTTAGGGAATATATCCGTGCAACACATAATGAATTTGCACTCACTTCTCTGGGTGTTGAGTATGATAAAGATTTGGCAAAGAATAATAAAGGTGTTTATACTTTCAAGATACAGGGCCAACTTTTCCATTTCATTGACCCTATTGCCAAATCAACAAATTTGCAGGTATATTTTTATGATACTGAAAACCAATGCGTTGAACGTTCTAAATCTTTTCCACGCATTCATCCAAGTGTGATAAAAAAAATTGTTGAACTTCTTTTAGAAAATCCATACTTAAAGTTCTTTCGCTCCTTGAATGCTATTTCTCATTTGCCTGAATATAATATTATCCTTCATAGTAATCCGACTGTTGACCAGAAAACTCTGAACAAACCCTCAGTTTCCCAGATTGCTGCATTGTGGCTCGAAGACGAGGGTGATGAGGTCACTACAATGCGTCATATTCAAGTCCACAGCCACAATGGCCAGGGTCATCCTGTGTCATACTATTACGGGTGTTATGACGCTTTGCAATACCCATTGTTGTTCCCGTTGGGTGAAAGTGGATGGCATCAGAGAATAAAAAAAAATGCACATAAGATTTCTGGTTCGAAACATTCCCTAAATAGTTTTGGCTCATTTGCAAATTTCAGTGCCGGATCATGTGCTGAGGACCTTTTCGCCCATGAGGCGCAATGTGAGGTGTCTCTATTATAATAATATGTTGTGTAGGCATCTATTTTTTCTTTTCTCTTTTTAATACTTCTATTTTGTTTTGCAGTAGCTGCATCACCGTCAACTGATTGTGCTTTTGTTTCAATGAGAGAATATTATGCTTATATGTTTCAAATCAGGACTAATGATTCCCCATTTGTCCTGCATTTTGGTCGGCTTACCCAACAATTCTTTGTCGACCAATACATTAAAATAGAATCCCAACGCCTTGATTTTCATAGAATAAAACAGGCAGACATCCGGAATGAATTTTTGCGAGGCATCCAAGATTGCTATGCAAGTGGTGAAAAGGATGGCGCAAATTGTGGCCAGAGGACATACCTGCCTCCTACCTTCATTGGCGGTCCTCGCGATATGCGCCACCGCTATGTTGATGCAATGGCTCCTGTCCAGCACTTCGGTAAGCCTGATCTTTTCGTAACAATGAAATGTAATCCAAATTGGCCTGAAATCAAAGAATTGTTAATACCTAATGAACATGTCCAAAACCGTCCTCACTTAACTGCCCGTGTCTTTCATTCAAAGTTTCTGGAGTTGAAACATGACTTAATCCAGAGACAACTTTTTGGTGAGGTCACTTAATATACATATGTCATTGAATTCCAAAAACGAGGCTTACCACACGCTCACATTTTGTTAATACTTGCTCCAAAGTCCAAATTTTTTACTACTGATGAATATGATACCATTGTACCTGCTGAAATTACTGAGAAAAATGAACACCCATTGTATGTCACAATTCACAAAATGGGCACTACTACATTGACACAACAGACTCTTTGTGGCGTGACTTTTTAAGTGGACATAATTTAAAGTGTGGCGATGAAATTCTGCAAAAAATGACAAAGCCCAGTAGATACAACGCAACATTTATTCATAGAAACTTTAAATAAGGCGAATCATCAAATCAATCCTGGGTTTCCATTCCAAGCAGAAAAATCATTCCTATATATACATCTTTCCAACTTTAAGCATATATAGAAAAAAAGAAGATAGTTTTTTGTAGAACCGGTAAATTCATTCCTGTATATACATCTTTGAATTCTAAGCGTATATACATCTTTTCAACCACTAACTCTAAGCTTATATAGAAAATAATCAAATTCTTGAGTTTTTTGTTTTGTTGTTCCATGCCAATCCCCCTGCTCCTTGTTGGGCATAATAAGGAGTGGCGCTTCGTTTTTTATTTTCTGTTGTGGGGACCTAACAGAGCATTATAAGATTTTAATTACCTGTGGTGCTAATAGACCATTATTTTCTGTTGTAGGGAGCTATTTTGATGACAGATGTCTACATAGGATTGAAAGTGGAAATTTATCCTAATGTCTTTTCAAGAAGACATACAATTGAGTTCGCTCACATATATAGCTTAAACCATGGTTCTTAGAATATTTTTCCCTTTCACACACATCTCTCTTGTTTGTAACTGTATTAAAACTATCTGTTGCCATAGAAAAATCACTTTGAACTCTTTTCTTTCTCTAGATTTTGAGCCAGACAATCCTGACGATACTGACGATACAAACAGTGAGGAAACCAAGACACACATATCAGTATCTTCAACTGACTCAGAGTCACCAAACACTGACTTCTTTTTTCTGAAAATCAAATATGCACACCGAAGCCGTCTGGTAATCCTGCACCACTCCTCTCCATAGTTTTCATCTATGTTTTCTACTCATTTACCAATAGTACAACACCTTGCAGACCATTCCATTGGACTTTTGGACCGCCCACTTTCTATATGATCACCTACATCTTTACCTAGAATTAAATGAGAACAGAACGCCCAGGCTAATTAGGATGACATACACCATTGATTCCCGCCCCGGAGCAA
The DNA here is from genome assembly GCA_030278955.1 of Hygrophila difformis. Taxonomy (NCBI): domain Eukaryota; kingdom Viridiplantae; phylum Streptophyta; class Magnoliopsida; order Lamiales; family Acanthaceae; genus Hygrophila; species Hygrophila difformis. Next base: position 35,304,622 of record JAOANR010000007.1, on the reverse strand, counting down.
GTCCATCGCTTAAACTCGCCGAAGGCTTGCCTGCTTTTTATAAAGAGGCAAAGATGATAAACAAAACCAAGTCAGGATGTTCAAACAAATTTCCAAATCCTATGATCTAATGGGGCAATTGATTTTGTGGCAAGCAACTCTCTTCAGAGAACACGCGGAAAACAATTCAGACTTTTGTTGAATGCAAGAATCACGTCAAAGGCACCCTTGATGTTGCTCCGCCGCATTATATTACATCCATAACCTTTTGGTGCAGTGCCTTTATTAAAACTAACTCTATTCTATAGTTCTGAACTTGTATTGCAAGTGTTTTATGTATCCTCTTATACTTATAGACATTGTTCTTTAACTGCTTCATGTTCTATGGATTGAAATATTTGTCCTATATTACATTTATTTAGTCCTGCTCTTTCCAGGAAATGCATATTGGTACTACAACAAACAGTCTGCTTTATTACCTATTTTTATTCCGCCTACTCATGTATTTAACGTATGAAGTTGAATTTATTTCACAAGTCCCATGCCCGTTAATTGATGCATAGGTTTGAAATATCCATGCCAAAAATTCCCTTTGTAAATTTAGTAAGCCATACCCAATTTATTCGTCGAACGGCTTGACTTTAACACCCCGGTTTTTGATAACCCATGTCGGGATGTCACCGCCACACCTCCCTAGGAAGACACGATTTCTCCGAGCTTTCTAAAGAGATGCAAGGCTATGGTTTTTCAGAATTTAAAACATTCAAACAGCCCATTCATATATAGTTTAAAAATAATATATCAAAGTTGCAGCGGAAAGTAATAATTACATATGTATAATGCAACGGAATTTAAAATTGGGCCAACACGGCCAAAATACGGGTTAAATAGGCCCATTCATGCAATTCATAACTAAGAATAGAATAATAAAAGAAAATAATGTTTTCCCAAATATCCCATGCATACATATGATGATACATATTCTTCATACTCTGAAAGAAAAAAGGGGAAAAATACGGTTTGGTCAGCAAAAACTTGCTGAGTAAGTTAACACATACAAGATTATGAGGTTTCAAAGACATTAATTAGAATTAAAGAAAACATGTGCATAACACCCCATAATTTAATTCATTTATCTAATAATAATTTAATTGCGTAACTTGAAAGACAGGGATACTATAAAATCACAGTACAGCTTGCAAGGTAAATAATTGCATAATATAATTTTAAAGCAAAATTTAAACAAATGAAGGAAAGTATTCAAGTCTTTTAATTTTCCCGTTAATCCATAGTCGAGTATCAAGATTTCGTTTGTATTTCAAGTTCAGCCTCGATTGCTTCGCAATCCCTACACAGTATTTCAAGTTCAGCCTCGATTGCAGTGCAATCCCTACATAGTATTTCAAGTTAAGCCTCGACTGCAGTGCAACCCCTACATAGTATTTCAAGTTAAGCCTCGGTTGCATTGCAACCTCTACATAGTATTTCAAGTTAAGCCTCGGTCGCATTGCAACCCCTACATAATATTTCAAGTTAAACCTCGGTCGCATTGCAGTCCCTACATGGATTAATCTCGTCCATTTAGGCACGAAGTAAAAAAGCTAGAGGGGCACCCGATGGGACACTCACCCTCTACGTAGAAAGCTCAAACTAGTCATAACGGGATTTCGAAAACGTTTGTTTATGTATTTTATTCCAAATGAATTTCCACTTGTTTAAACCTTAAAGGTCAATTTCCCAAATCTAGTAAGTTTCTCAAAATATACTATTTCAGAACGCTATTCGCTCCGATATCATTTAAAATCCTTTTCAACAAGATTTTCAAGATTTGACTTCGATAAACCACTGTTTACTCAAAAATTAATTAAAAATCAGTGTTAAGTCGGAACATTCTGAAATTTGACCAGTGAATCGAAAACACAGAGATGAACAAGTTTTGTGTTTTAACATTTTCGATCCGAGTTAAGAAAACAAGTCAAAAATGTAGATTTCTATCAGGTTACAAATCTGTCCGAAATTTCCAACAGCAGTTTCAAGATTTCACGATCTACCATAGCAAACTAACTCCAAACGTGATGAAAATTTATAGGGAGATGCTTAAGACATATATCTACAAGTTTCATGTTCAACCAAAGATCTAATTCATCCTATATCTATTGTCAAAAACGCCTACAAGTTCGGACTAAAGTTCTGTGAAGATTTCAAGATCTAAATTTAAAACAGTTCGGTTTGGAGTCGATTTCCGATATCAAACCTCAACAAAAAATTCTAAAAATTTACGGAGGTGTTCTAAACATATAGATCTACAATTCTTATGTTTAATACCAACCCTAAATCGGTCTAGATCTAAGGTAAAAATCAACCTCAAGTTCGGACTAAGAATCTATCACCGTTTCAAGATCTAAGTCGAAGGCAAGTTTGTTTGCGGTCATTTTCGGATATCAAAACACGATGAAAAATTATGAAATTTTTACAGAAGATAGATCTATGTCTTAGGAACGTTTTTTTTGTTTTACTTTTTCTCATTTGAACAGTTTTAAGGGTTCGGAAAAATCGTGCAAAAATGCTGCGCCGTAGGAATTTTAGTTGGGACAGATTTTACATTCTTGATTCAAATCTTTAGATTAAGTGAATTTTAATTCTCCCAAACTATGTAAGTATTAACTTACAGATTTATGGTCGTTCCGGCTCGTCGATTCGGAGGAATGGCTTCCAGTCCACCGTTTATCTCCTTGATTCCGTCGGGTTCTTCGCTCTCGATCCGGATCGGGGTTTAGAATAGGAAAAAGGATCGAGTTAGGATTCGTTTTTGAATCAAGAATGGAAAAAGAATAGATCGGATCTTACCACGACGATAGAAGACTCCAAATTTCGTCCAAGTCAGTTCCTCCCCTTGGTTTCGGATTAGGGTTTGATATGTAGAGAGCTTTCGTAGGGTTTTAAAAGTTTTCGGGGTTAATTAAGATGGTTATTTATAGATGTGCACGACCTAGGGGACGTCCAAAGTCTGCCCCTAATGTCTTGAGCCGAAAGGAAAGCAACCGAAGTCGGAAAATCCGAATTCGGGCGAGAGAATCTCGCATTGGCCATTTCTGCGAAATGGCGCGGGGTTGGCGCGCCCTTAGTTGAAACACCGCGCGGCCACCACGCGGTCCATGCCTGGACTTTGGTCCGGGCGGGTCGTGCGATCCGTCGAGCCTATCCTCCCCTCTTTCGGACTTCTAACCCTCTACGTTCTCGGATTCCGATTTCCGGGCTATTTTCGGGCTCCTATTTCCTATCTTAATTTTTACGCCGGGTCTAGATTTAATATTGGCCTCGAATTCTCGAGTCCGTTGGTGTCGGGTTCCCTTGTAGAATTTATTTAATTAACTTGTCTTCGGTTTCCCTTGTTCTCGGAACTTTGATTCCTTTTTAATTTAAATTCCATTTCTCATTTCCTTATGATTCTTTATTTATTTATTATTTTTTCTTTATTATTTATTTATTTATTTATTTATTTATTTTATGTTGCAAAATTCTCAGGTATTACAGTCTACCCTCCTTAAGAATCAACTTCGTTCTCGAAGATGTGTTTCGGCTTTTCTCGTGTTAGGAACTAATCCTTTTGTTTATTTTATTATTTTGTGACTGAACTTAGAATTAAAACTTCTAAGCTGCCTACGTACCCTGTGAAGGGATCAAGCCATAACGTAGTTCAAAACAACTTGAATTTGTATATTTATTTATTCGGGATACATATTGTCGAGCCAAACTCAAAAATAAATGCATCTACTTTATTACGGGGTATCACATCCTCTCCCCCTTAGGACTTCAGTTATGTCCCCATAACTGCCTATACGTTATTCTCGAGATGGTTCGGGTATTGTCACCTTTGATCACTTCTTATTGAGCTGGCAAGTCAGCTTGATCGGCGTCATTCAGTCGTCTTGCAGTGCTTCCTTGATTTCCTTGTTGAGGGTTCACCAAATCTAACCTCTTCTCAATCATCTCCTCACGAACATTGCATTCTCTGATCATGTGATCTTTCCCACCACATCTATAACAAGTTCCGCGCACCAGATGGGCTTGGTTGCATTGGGGGCAACGTGATATGATTGGACTACGGATGCCATTTCGACTCTCCGGGTTCTGTGGCGGGTCAGATTTAATAGTCACGTCCTCTCTCTTGGTAATGTTTTATATCCGCGTCCGGCAGTCAAGCAGTCGATGACCTTGTCGACCACATCGGAAGCACGCTGCAGGCTAAGGGCATCCTCTCGCATAATGTGGTTTGGTACATCTTGGACATGGCGGCACGTAATCACTATGGTTGAAGACTATCCCATTGTTTCTCCTCTTGCTGCCTCAAGGCGGTCTATTCGGGCTTCGTAGAGACCCCTGGTCGACTAGTGCGTTCCCTAAGACGACCAAAGCTTCTACTATCGTGCGGAGACGGTCGCCCACATTGTTCGGTGTGGGGGCGTCCTGCGCACCTTGGGTTTGAGCTCCCACAGTTCGTGCTCGCTTCGTGGGGTTTGGTGGTATCTCATTAGTGGTCTGTGGGGCAGGTTGGTTTCTCGGTTGTCTCCTTGGTGCCATTCTGTTACAGCGTATATATATTAGATTCCAAGGGTTTTGCTAGATTGTTTAGACGGGGAATCGTGAAACCATATGAGTGGTTGAGTGTTAGATGTATTTCCGGGTGTAGCGTTCGGCCATATGGGTGTAGCGTTCCGGATTAGAAATTCGAATTTCGAATTTTTGGATTTATTGTTTGGGAAACCAAACAAGATTTTTGGAACAAGGAGTGTTTTAATAAAAATTTAATTTTTATTGTTCCTCATAAAGAAATTTTCTAATTCGTACCAGGATAGGAGTCGCTAAGGCCGAGGATTGTTATGCTTAGGCGTGCGCATAAATGAATAAGATCTAGAACTACGGCAAGATCAGTCTCTAGTTAGCGTTCCTAATTTGATGTCAAGCGTCTAAGTTATCTAGGTGTAGCAAAAGGTCTAAGTTATAACACATCGCTTCTAGGTTCTCTAAGGTATAGAAAAAAAAAGTGGTATGCACATGCAGATGATGATTCCCCCAAAAATAATTCATGCACTATATATATATATATATTTCTAATTTCCATGGGTTTTAAAAATAAAAATTTATCCCATGGATTTAATGCTTTAAAAATTTAAAATAATAGTTAAAATTCTTGGACCTCTATATTGGGTCAAAAATAATTAACATTTGGGCTAAAAAATATTTGGACTAAAAGTAATTTGGGGCTAGGAAATTTTAAAAATAATAATTTTGGCTTCCATAATTATAATATAAATACTAATGGTTTAAAAATAATAGTAGTTTAAAAATAATAATAATCTAATAGTTTAAAAATAATAATACTAATTTAAAAATAAGCCGGGCTCTGATACCACTCTGTAACACCCCGGTTTTTGATAACCCAGGTCGGGAAGTCACCGCCACACCTCCCTAGTAAGACACGGTTTCTCCGAGCTTGCTAAAGAGATGCAAGGCTATGGTTTTTCAGAATTTAAAACATTCAAACAGCCCATTCATATATAGTTGAGGTAATAATTAAAATAGGCCACCAGAATGAGTCATTTTCACTTTTTGGCCACGATATTTTGATTTAGGGAAAATAGCCATTAGAAGGATTTCGGGCCTGAATTTAGGCCATTGGGTTGGAATTCGGGCTGCGATGGCCTAAAAGTGGAAATGACTCCTTCTGGTGGCCTATTTTAGTTTTTTTGAATTATTTTTTTTATTTTATTTAATTAAAATAAATAATACTCATTCTGTGCTATTATTTATGTCCTACTTTCTTTTTTTCTTGTTCCAACATTTTTTTATTTCTATTTTAAAAATAATTAAATATTAATTATCAAATATACTCATCATACCGCATTAATAAATAAATATATTAAACTTTCAAACAAATTATCATTAATAATTCTCATCCAACCTACAACCATATATCAGTAAATCACACATAAATAAATAAATTTAAATTGTAAATTCATTATAACCACATTATATAAATTCTTAAGCTACATTTTTAACCCTATTATATCATTGTATTTAATACTAATTATCCCTACATAAAGTACCATGTTCGAAAATTTTGGGATACTTATAATAAAATATGTTTATTTTTTTGTGTTTTACTCATTTTATAATATATTTGAATTAATATTTATTTTATTTCTTATATTACTCCATTCGTCACATTATTAGTGTTAAAAAAAAGTAACTTAAAAATTTATATAATATGATTGTAATGAGTTTACAATTTTAATTTATTTATTTATGTGTGATCTACTAATATGTGGTTGTGGGGTGGACTGGAATTATTAATGGTAGAGGGTAATTTGAAAGTTTAATATATTTATTTATTAATGTAAGGTGATGGGTAGGTTTGACGATTATCAGATGCTATATGTCCCTACTGTGAGGTGGAAGTTGAGTCGGTTAACCATCTATTTTGCAAATGCAAGGTAGTAAGTGCCCTATGGTATAAAGCTGGGAGCTCGTTTGGTGTGAGTTGGGTGTCTCCAGGGAATGCTAATGAGGTGCTAACAGGGTGGTTTGGGTTCCCAATTAAGAAGAGTCGAAAGGATGTATGGCTGCTAACAGGTGCAGCGGTAATATGGTCTATGTGGAAGCTGAGAAATGACTTGATCTTCAATGGGCAGGCTTATGATAGTAGGATGGTTGAAGAGACAGTTAGATGGAGAATTGGCTGGTGGTGGCAAACGATGGTGGGATCAGGGGCTTTGAGCCTTGCGTGGGTGGATGCAGATTGGCCTAGCGGTTTAGTGTCTCCGGTCGCTCGAAAAACCCAGGGTGTGCGTGGTAGTCTAAATTGGGTTTGCCCTGAGACGGGATGGTGGAAAGTCAATACGGACGGGTCGTCGTTGGGTAATCCGGGGCCAGCGGGGATTGGAGGTGTGATTAGAGATGATGGGGGTAATGTCCTTTTTATTTTATCAGAATCCATCGGGCATAAAGACTCAAATGAAGCAGAGATTGCAGTCGTTAGTAAAGTGTGTGAGGCTATTATTCGGGATCATGGGTTTCCAATCCCGAAGATAGTTTTTGGAAGTGATTCGTTGAATGTTGTGCGTTGGCTAAACAACCTGGAAGACACTCCATGGAGGTTCAATAAGTATTTAGTCTCTATTTTGGCAGTGTTCAACTGTGGGGTACTGTGAAGGTTCAACATGTATTAAGAGAAAGGAATGGCATTGCTGACTTTTGGGCCAGACGAGGAGCAGCTGGGGAAGAGTCTATCGCAGTCTGGTTGTAATATGCAATAGTGTGATGGTCTGTTTGTATTGTACTGAGTTATTGTTTTGGCATGTGATCTGTTCTGGTACGTTTTTGTTGTGGGATGTTTGCTTCTAGTGTCTGCTATGCCTCTCTTTATTTTGGTTGGCCTCTCTATATATGTTTAGGGGGCAGTTTTGTTGTGACTAGAGCTGGTAGGTGATGTAGGCGAGGACACCATTTTGTAAGGGTTAATCCCATGCTTTTGTCTAATATTAAAATAAGTCCCTTCCTAAAAAAAAAAAAAAGATGGGTAGGTTTGACGATTAATATTTAATTATTTTTAAAATAAAAATGAAATAAAAAATATTAGAACAAGAGACAAAAAGTATGACATAAATAATGAATACAAAATGAGTATTATTTATTTTAATTACATAAAATAAAAAATAATTGAGAAAAACTAAAATAGGCCACCAGAAGGAGTCATTTCCATTTTTAGGCCATCGCAGCCCGAATTCCAGCCCAATGGCCAAAATTCAGGCCCGAAATCCTTCTAATGGCCTATTTTCCTAAATCAAAATACCGTGGCCTAAAAGTGGAAATGACTCCTTCTGGTGGCCTATTTTAGTTATTACCTCTATATAGTTTAAAAATAATATATCAAAGTTGCAGCGGAAAGTAATAATACATATGTATAATGCAGCGGAATTTAAAATTGGGCCAACACGGCCAAAATACGGGTTAAACAGGCCCGTTCATGAAATTCATAACTAAGAATAGAATAAATAAAAGAAAATAATGTTTTTCCAAATATCCCATGCATGCATATGATGATGCATATTCCTCATACTCTGAAAGAAAAAAAGGGAAAAATATGGTTTGATCAGCAAAAAGTTGCTGAGTAAGTTAACACATACATGATTATGGGGTTTCAAAGCCATTAATTAGATTTAAAAAAAACATGTGCATAACACCCCATAATTTAATTCATTTATGTAATAATAATTTAATTGCGTAACTTGAAAGATAGGGATACTATAAAATCACAGTACAGCTTGCAAGGTAAATAATTGCATAATACTTATAATTTTAAAGCAAAATTTAAACAAGCGAAGGAAAGTATTCAAGTCTTTTAATTTTTCCGTTAATCCATAGTCGAGTATCAAGATTTCGTTGGTATTTCAAGTTCAGCCTCGATTGCTTCGCAATCCCTACACAGTATTTCAAGTTCAGCCTCGATTGCAGTGCAATCCCTACATAGCATTTCAAGTTAAGCCTCGATTGCAGTGCAATCCCTATATAGTATTTCAAGTTAAGCATCGACTGCAGTGCAACCCCTACATAATATTTCAAGTTAAGCATCGGTTGCATTGCAACCCCTACATAGTATTTCAAGTTAAGCCTCGGTCGCATTGCAACCCCTACATAATATTTCAAGTTAAGCCTCGGTCGCATTGCAGTCCCAACATGGATTACTCTCATCCGTTTAGGCACGAAGTAAAAGGCTAGAGGGGCACCCGATGAGACACTCACCCTCTACGTAGAAAGCTCAAACTAGTCATAACGGGATTTCGAAAACGTTTGTTTATGTATTTTATTCCAAAGGAATTTCCACTCGTTTAAACCTTAAAGGTCAATTTCCCAAATCTATTAAGTTTCTCAAAATATACTATTTCAGGACGCTATTCGCTCCGATATCATTTAAAATCCTTTTCAACAAGATTTTCAAGATTTGACTTTGATAAACCACTGTTTACTCCAAAATTAATTAAAAATCAGTGTTAAGTGGGAACATTCTGAAATTTGACCAGTGACTCGAAAAACGGAGATGAACAAGTTTTGTGTTTTAACATTTTCGATCCGAGTTAAGGAAACAAGTCAAAAACGTAGATTTCTATCAGGTTACAAATCTGTCCGAAATTTCCAACAACAATGTCAAGATTTTACGATCTACCATAGCAAAACAACTCAAAACGTTATGAAAATTTATAGGGAGATGCTTCAGAAATATATCTACAAGTTTCATGTTCAACCAAAGATCTAATTCATCCTATATCTATTGTCAAAAACACCTACAAGTTTGGACTAAAGTTCTGTCAAGATTTCAAGATCTAAATTTAGAACAGTTCGGTTTGGAGTCGATTTCCGATATCAAACCTCAACAAAAAATTTCAAAAATTTACGGAGGTGTTCTAAACGTATAGATCTACAATTCTTATGTTTAACACCAACCCTAAATCGGTCTAGATCTAAGGTAAAAATCAACCTCAAGTTCGGACTAAGAATCTATCACCATTTCAAGATCTAAGTCGAAGGCAGGTTTGTTTGCAGTCGTTTTTGGATAACAAAACACGATGAAAAATTATGAAATTTTTACAGAAGATAGATCTATGTCTTAGAAACGTTTTTTGTGTTTTAAGTTTTCTCGTTTGAACAGTTTTAAGGGTTCGGAAAAATCGTGCAAAAATGCTGCGCCGTAGGAATTTTAGTTGGGACAGATTTTACGTTCTTGATTCAAATCTTTAGATTAAGTGAATTTTAATTCTCCCAAACTATATAAGTATTAACTTAGAGATTTATGGTCGTTCCGGCTCGTCGATTCGGAGGCGTGGCTTCCAGTCCACCGTTTATCTCCTTGATTCCGTCGGGTTCTTCGCTCTCGATCCGGATCGGGGTTTAGAATAGGAAAAAGGATCGAGTTAGGATTCATTTTCGAATCAAGAATGGAAAAAGAATAGATCGGATCTTACCACGATGATAGAAGACTCCAAATTTCGTCCAAGTCAGTTCCTCCCCTTGGTTTCGAGATTAGGGTTTGATATGTAGAGAGCTTTCGTAGGGTTTTAAAAGTGTTTGGGATTGATTAAGATGATTATTTATAGATGTGCACAACCTAGGGGACGTCCAAAGTCTGCCCCTAATTAAGTGTCTTGAGCCGAAAGGAAAGCAACCGAAGTTTGAAAATCCGAATTCGGGCGAGAGAATCTCGCATTGGCCGTTTCTGCCAACTGGCGCGGGGTTGGCGCGCCCTTAGTTGAAACACCGTGCGGCCACCGCGCGGTCCACGCCTGGACTTCGGTCCGGGCGGGTCGTGCGATCCGTCGAGCCTTTCCTCCTCTCTTTCGGACTTCTAACCCTCTACGTTCTCGGATTCTGATTTCCGGGCTATTTTCGGGCTCCTATTTCCTATCTTAATTTTTACTCGGGTCTAGATTTAATATTGGCCTCGAATTCTCGAGTCCGTTGGTGTCCGGTTCCCTTGTAGAATTTATTTAATTAATTAAATTGTCTTCGGTTTCCCGGGTTCTCGGAACTTTGATTCCTTTTTAATTTAAATTCTATTTCTCATTTCCTTATGATTCTTTGTTTATTTATTATGTTTTCTTTATCATTTATTTATTTATTTATTTTATGTTGCAAAATTCTCGGGTATTACATTGACCTTCACGCAAGATTCAATTGAAGTTTGCTTCCTTTCTAAATACGACTCCTTCGTTTTTCCTATGCCTAGATAGATGATAATTAATTAATCATTTAAGAAGCCAATTCATTAAGCTCTAAAGATTCAATATGCAAGATAACAAGATTCCAATAAGAACCACATTGATCTCATTCATGATGGAAAAATTAAATCAAACTTACAAAATATATCTGGTGTGCAGCAATATCATTTCTGCATAGAACTGGATTATCTTATACTACTTCAGTATCATTTTATTTTTTACGTATTGACTTTTGCTACTGTTCATTAAATTTTTAATATAGTTATACAAATTAAAATATACTTCCTCCGTTTCATTGTTTTTGTTGTGAATAACTTTGATTCAAATTTTTATCATAGTTATATATAAAAAAACATACTCACTTTGTTAGATTCGTCTAATCTTATACTTTTATAAAACTACCTTCAATAAAATGTGCTAACTGAACTTGATAAATACCTGCCATTGAGGAAATGCAACGAAAGCAATCCATGTGGTGCCATGTATGAAGAAAACCGATAAAAATGTTGGACTTATTGAAAACTGAACTGATCATATATCAATTGCTGGAGTCCACTGCATTTCTGACATTGAATGATATTTACAAGGTTGTTGCATTCACTTTTTTGGGTGTAAAGTATGATAAAGATTTGGCAAATAATAATAAAAGTGCTTGTCCTTCTAGGGAATCAATACCACTTATAGGGAATCGATAGAAGCCACACAACATACTATACGTCCCAGACACTCCACTCTTACCTCTTCACGCTTGGTCTCCTGCTTCTACACCGCGTATCACCAAAGGTAATTCCACAAGCCCTTTAGCAATGTTATATTCATCGTCGGATCTGTGCTTTTATAATTACTAATTTTGTAGCATTGTACCTCCCCTTCGCCGCAGACACCTTCTTATTGCTCATCAAGTCTCTGCCACACCACAATTGCACACTATCTGTTCAATAAAATGCTTATCATATTTAGTTCTATTCATAAGCGGCTTTACAAGGGATATGTTGTGGCCTTTTGGAATTTCTCCATATATATATCAGTGGTCATCATTGTACAAATTTTCCATTCTTCAAACCCATAAAATGTTGTCTCTTACACACGCATCTTTCTAGAAAGTGTTTCGAGGTTTACCTTCAAGCCCTTTACGGAAACAAAAATAATTCTCCAAGACAATTTGAGCAAAGTCACGGTATGCAAAAGATGAACCACATTTTCCCCTTGCGAATTCCAAAGATTCACTCATAAAAACCATTCCCTTTACTTCTCTCTCCAGGTCCTTCCATTGGAATTCACTGACAGTATTGACAGCCCTCTTCTAGATACATCCATCTCAGTACACAACTCGTTTTACCAATGGACATTCACTTTAAGATACCATGCGCCTTTTTTTGTATTTACAATGACAATCGTTGTTTAAATTTTCCCGAGTTCGTCAATGGAAAGCCGATGATCAGCTGCCATTATTAAATGCCGACCCGCTTGAATACTATGTCTCCAATATTTCTCATCATGCCCTCGGTCACCCTTAAGAAAAAGCATTTGTTCTAATAATATCAGGTAATGAAACTGCACACACTTACCTGTATTCCATCTGATTCAGTAATATACGATTTTGTTTCTTTTTAAACAGAGACAGCAAGTAACGTTGTTATGAACTCCGGTGATGAGTCAGACACACACATCTCTATTAGCTCTGATGATTCAAACGCTGTATAAAAAAATAATCCATGATCATCAATAATACCGATAAGGTCTATGAAGTTCCGGAATGTTGTCACAATTTATAAGAAACACCTAGGATACACACACAAAACACACCCGGAATGTAATGACTCATTGAATAATCCTACTCTTAATGTTTTGGAAACTTATGTGCTTTAATTCCACCGGTGCTACTTCTTGCCCTGAATCTCCATTTTTTTTAAATTAATTTCGTAGGTGTCTTTTAAATTCGTGTAATTCGCATTTCTTTCTGTTGCTTTACGGGTGTCAGGAAATTTCAGCTCTAAATAAATTTTATATTATTTGATTTTGGCTTCCTCAGCCCTACGTACTTGTCTTGTAAATTAAATATAACTAAAATTCTTTGAACACAATAAGTATCATATAAGTAAATTACGTGCACTCACCTATAATTATTTCTTCTTTCTCCATGGGTAGTTGTACGCCCTAAATACGTTGTGCATCGCACAGCTAAAATTGCTAGTATATATATATATGAGAAAGGTAAACAAAAACCTCATACAAAATAATCATGGAAGTTTTTTGTCTTCGAAGCTAATAAGCTAAACGCTCATATCCTCAGTCACACATTTAATTTAAGCAACTATCGATGTCCTATAGAACTCTAGACTTTCAGAAGTGAACTTCATTTCATACAGCTTTCAGATGACCAATTAAGCTATGCAAATTAGAAACACAAATAAATTATAATACTTTGTGTGGTTGTTCTTTAGACACTCAGACATGTAATGTATTGACTTTCCAAATATATGAACATTAACTGTATTCAATAATTATCTCTAGTAAGTACATATTCTAGTATAATATTGTAATATACATACATAAATGTGTTTAAAACCAAATTAAATCTACTCATTATCATTATTTCAACAAACTACCATTGATTTGAAATAGCATTCAATAAACTTGGAAAACAGAATTGAGCATAAATTGCATACCTCACATACGAGCATGCTCGCCTTTGGTGACCATCCTCCTCTTTTGAAATCATAATTCAAATAGGCAAATTATCTGTGTAGAGCATTCAAATCAAGTTAAAATTGTAATTCACAAGGAAAAATCAATCAAAAGATTTACATAGTAAGAGATCAACAGAGGAAACTAGACAGGTATAATAATTAATTACATTATCAAAAAATTCTATCGACTTCACAGAAGTCGAGTCACGTGTACTAGACTCACGAACTACCTGATCATGACCACAGGAAGAACATTCAAGTGTCAGTGTAAAATGATACAACTATTACAAAAAGTTTTGCTATAAAATAGAATTTGGACTGCATATCAATAATGCATTGTAGTGTCCGCGGTGGGAGCACTATGGGCATCTGTTTCGACCTTTAAAAGGGGGTGGACCCTTACTAGGAAGGAATGCCAGTCATGGTACTCAGGACGTGCTTTAGACATGCTATGTATTGCATTTAGGCTAGATAAACACTCCAAGTCATCACATTTCATTCATCATTCATTATATAATTGCTTTGCTATGTATGACGTGGTTGAAGCATTAGTGTAGGATGGTTTGATGTTTAATTATTTTATTTTTGTTTTTATTATTATTTTTGTATGTTGATTTCCTGTATCTCTTTTCCCTATACTCTTGCTCAGTACCTTGACTGACTATTTGCAATTGTCTTTTCTTATAAATACTCCCGTGGAGGACATAGAGCATGAGCGCGATGGGTTTGGGGTTTAGTGATCTAGTTATTGATGTATATTATTGTTGTTTACTATTATGCTTTGTCTTGGAGACCATGTTAACTCTATTATGACGTGTTGTCTGTTGGTCTGTGAACTATGTTCTTGTCTTTCCTTCATTATGCTATTCGTATTGCTAGCTGGATGCTTTGAATAATGTGGAGACTTACTGTTTATCTAGCTTATAGCCGGATTATATATTATGTCGTTGGATCTAGTTCTGTTGCTTTTACTATGATGATGTGATTTTGTTGGATTATCTAATTACCAGTGTAACACCCCAATTTTAAAAGACAGCGGAAATGAGGATGTTACCGCTGCATTTTATATCTAAGCTCACTTTCAAGCTAGCTTAAATAGAAAATGCTAAGGCATTAAAATTTAAAATACATTAAAACCACAATTGACAACCATAACATAATAAAATTTAAAAATCATATTGTAAGTACAATATTAAATTTATAAGTTTAGGATAAAGATGCAAATAAATATTTAAAGTACCAATTTGACCTCGCATGGTCGAAAGAAAATAGTGGGACATAAAAGCTTATTTTCAAATATCCCAATCCCAGATACAAATGACATGCCAAGCTCAATCACCTACCCTGAAAAGAAGTGAATTCAACAAAATCAACAACGCTGAGTAAGTCAATCCCTATCCCACACATGCTGGAGACTCAGGGTTGACTCAACGATACGAAGGAATAATTATGTAGCAATAATGATAATTTACCAAATTTAAATCCCAAAACTTATAATATAATTAACACATATGTCAAATGAAACCAATCCAATGCACTGTAATCCATAATCCATAATCCATAATCCATAATCACATATATCATCTCTCGCCATGCAGATGACTCTATAACTACTAACACCGATGTCCTAGACTAGTACTCCGACTGTCTAGGGTTATGGACACATACAGGCTCTTCCCGTAGGAGGGACAATTACCCTTATCCAATATCCAATATCCAAATAACCATATATCATGCATTGGTTTCATTAGACATAAATTTACCAAGACCGATTTATAGAGTCAATACATAATTACCATCTCAAAAATCCTTCCAAAAGTATTGGTAATTTATATTTACACCAAGTATGCAAAATCTCATGAGCCGACCAAAACATCTTTGCCAGAATCGAATTAGAACAATAATTGCCAATGTAATTACTCACTATCCAAGGTAAAGTTAACAATTAATTAATTACTCAACATTCTAAAATTTCATATAACTAAAGGCATTCTCGGTGGTAGACTTAATTAATTTATATAAGCAACAATACACTGAAATGTTGATTCACAGGAGGGCAAAATTGAGGAAGACAAAAACAACAAGTTTTGCTTATGGGTCCCACACGGATACCACACACTACTTTGACTCATTATTTTGGCTTAGAAATGGGTTACTGCTCTGGACACTCATTAAGTTATACACACAGAGAGAGAGAGTTGTATATATATATAAATATATACTCCCTCCGTTTTATCTTCTCCCTTTGAATAGTAGAAATTATTCATTAAGTAACTTTGATTCATCATTTTATCATAGTTATATAAGATAAAACATAGTCAAGTGAGATGTTGTTGGATTCGTCTAATCACGTAATTTTAGAATATCAAATTTTTATAATTTTTACTTATCTATAATATGAGATATTGATGATTGAAAATGTGCATTGTATTGCGTGCAGTGCATGATGGGTGAAGTTAAAAAAAAAACGGAAGGAGTATATATATAGTTCTAACGAGGAAAACGAAACAAGTGTTTGATAAAAAGGCAACAGAGAATGAGAAAACGAAGGGACGACGCCCATGGTTCCAATTTTTATTATAGATCGGGCCAAATCGGGGGTGCCAAATGGGGAGTAAACCGAGAGTTAAAACAAGGGGACGACGCCCATACTTTCAGATTTACATACAAATTGATGTGAAATCGGGGTTTGGCAATTAATTGAGTAAACTAAAAAGTGAAGCAAGGAGATGCATGACAGAGGTGGGGTTCCAGATTTTTATATAAATTCTGAAGCAAAAGAATTATAATCGGAGGCCAGAGATTTAACCACATATTCCAACACAAATCAAGAACTAGAGCAATTTGGGTTTCAATACAGATCAAGGAACAAACTGAGTAAACACAATATGAACAGCGAACACGATAGATACATGACTGAAGCAAATTTGGGATTAACAAAATGGTCAAGGCAAATCAGTAAAAAAAAACGAGACAGAGACAAAATCAAAACTGATGTGTGGAATAAGGGAATTAACTTACCAATTTGAGAACGATAAAAAGGGGAACAAACAGATTGTTGGAACTAAAAATTACCAAAGCCTCCGTCTGGAATGAGAGCACGAGGGGGCTATATTTTTTTTTTCTGATGAGATGTGTGTAACACCCCGGTTTTTGGTCACCCAGGTCGGGATGTCACCGTCACACCTCCCTAGTAAGACACGGTTTCTCCGGCTTACTAAAGAGATGCAAGGCTAGGTATTTCAGTAATTTAAAATATTTAAAATATTTGCAAACAGCCCATACAGTATAGTCTCGAAAATAATAATATCATAATGCAGCGGAAATAGTATTTAAGTATAATATTGCAGCGGAAATGTAAATACGACCGACATGGTCAAAACACGGGTTAAACAGGCTCGTTTATTCTCTAGTCTAATGCAAGAATTTAAATAATAAGTTTCGCAAAATATAAGTCCCCCATGCATGAACGTGCTCATGTCTGTTCCACATACTCTGTAAGGGAAAAGGAAAATAAATGGTTTGGTCAGCACAACTTGCTGAGTAAGTTAACACATGCATGATCGTAGGGTTTAAAAGCCATTAATTTAGTAATTATATAAAAGCATGATAATAATCATAAATAATTTACTTTAATAATATAACCAATTCGCATAATTAAATCATGGCACTAACCAATAGTACATTTAGCATAATTTAAATAAAAACCATAATTAATTTAAATAAAGCATTTCATAATTTAAAAGGACAATAATTAAACATTTAACTGTCCCCATTACTCCCAAGATTTAGTATTTCAAGTATTTCACGATTGCATCGCGATGTCAACAAGTTTAGCCGGAAACCGGCGGCCGCAGCCGTATCTGACATACCCAGTACCACTCCGGAGCCTCGGGAAACCCATGTGGATATTCACGAGAGTGTAGGCCATATATCTCATGCCGTTTTGGCAACATATCTCAAAAATTTTGCGCGGGTCACCATCGTCAATAAAGGCACGAAGTGAATCGTTAGGAGGGCACCCTGCAGAGCACTCACCCCCTAATTTTAAAGATCAAGTTTGTAAAGGGGATTTCCTAATTTCAGATTTCATGTATTTATTTCAAAGAGTATTCTACTCGTTTAGACCTTAAAGCCTAGTTTCACCGTTTCAACAAGATTTCAAGATTTGATTCGGTCAACCACAGTTTACTTCAAAATTCATTAAAAATCGAGTTTAATTCCAACAATTCTGAAATTTTATCACTGCCTCGAAAACATCGAGATGAACAACTTTTATGTTTTAACTTTTTCAATCCGAGATACCGAAACAGGTCAAAAACATCAATTTCCGTCATATCATTAATCTGTCCGAATTCGTGTACAGCAGTTCAAGATTATCAAGATCTACCATAGCAAATCAACTCCAAACTTAATGAAATTTTACATAGACCTTCTTAAGACATTTGTCTACAACTTTCATGTTCGGCTAAAAAGATCTAATTCGGCTTATAACTAATGTCAAAAACGTCATCAAGATCGGACCTAAGTTCTTTCAAAAAATTTAAGATCCAATTTCAAGCAGTTTGGTTTCGGGTGGATTTCATATACCAAATCATCATGAAAAATTCCGAAAATTTTACAGGAGATAGATCTAAGCCTTAGGAACGTTTTTCATGTTTAAAGTTTTTCCGTTTGAAGACATTTAAGTGTTCGGAAAAATTAGACAAAACTGTTGCGCCGGTAAAAATCATATGTTGACAGATTTTTGAAAGTTCGATTAAGCTTTTAGGTTTCGTGTTTTAATTACTCCCAAAACCATATAAGTGTCAACTTACAGATTCGTAGTCGTCCGGGATCGTCGAGTTCGGAGGCGTGGCTTCCAGTCCACCGTTTATCCTCTCCGTTCGTCAGGTTCTTCGTTCTAGATCCGATTCGGGGTGTAGAAAGAAAAAGAAGAGGATTAGGGTTTCGTTTTTGAATTAAAAACGAGATGGATGAATGGATCAGACTTACCATGACGTTGGAGATCTCCCGAATTCGTCCACGGCAGTCCTTGCTCGGTTTTGGTGCCTCCGATGACTTCCAGATCTAGGGTTTTGTGTATAGAGAGTATCGTAGGGTTTTGAAAAGTGTTCGGGGCTTCCAAGAGGTGTTATTTATAGATAGGCACAACCTAGGGACGTCCAAGGTCGGCCTTGGGGAGTCTTGAGCCGAAAGGTGTTCAACCAAAGTCGGAAAATCCGGATTCGGGCGAGTGAATCTCGCAACCGGCGAATCTGCCCGTTGGCGCGGCCGTGGCGCGCCTTTCCCCTATTGACCGCATGGCCACCACGCGGCGCCCGCCTGGACTTCGGTCCGGGCGGGTCGTGCGATCCGTCGTGCCTTTCCTCCTCTCTTTCGGACTTATATCCCCCTATGCTCCCGGATTCCAATTTCCGGGATATCTTCGGGTTTCTATTTCCTCTCTAAATTTTACTCGGGTCTAATTGCACGTTTGGACTCGAATTCTCGAGTTCATTGGTGTCGGATTTCGGTATACAATTTATTTATCTTTATTTAATTCTTTTTATTTAATTAAATTCCTTTAATTCCTTTTTAAGTTAAATCTCATTTCTCAATTCCTTATCTTTATTTATTTCTTTGCTGAATTTATTTATTTATTGTATTTATTTTATTTATTGTTTATTTATTTAATTATTGGTTTTATGTTGCAAAATTCTCGGGTATTACACTCTACCCTCCTTAAGAATCAACTTCGTCCTCGAAGTTGTGTTTCGGCTTTTCTCGTGCTAAGGTCTTTTGTTTGTTTTGTTATGTTGTGACTGAACTTAGAATTAAAACTTCTAAGCTGCCTACGTACCCTGTGAAGGGATCAAGCCATAACGTAGTTCAATACAATTCGAATTGGTTTGTATGTTTACAAAAATGCACGAAAAATACATGGTATGACATCCTCTCCCCCTTAAGATTGCAGTTATGTCCCCATAACTGTGTCGGTGTCGGTTTGGAATAGTGTCGGGTTGTGTTCTCTCATGTCAGATTCTACCTCCCAAGTTGCCATCTCACTTTCGTGGTTCGACCAAAGAACCTTGATCATTTTGACGGTTTTGTTCCTCGTTACTCGCTCCTTAGTGTCCAGAATTCGCACTGGGACTTCTTCATTAGTCAGATCCTCATCGAGTTCGATTGCTTCCGGTTGAAGTACATGTGTCGGGTCCGGCACATACTTCTTTAGTTGTGAGACATGGAAAACATTATGAACTCGATCTAATTGTGGCGGTAAAGCCAGTCGGTAGGCCAAATTTCCGACTCGTTCTAGAATTTCATAAGGTCCTATGTATCGAGGACTCAACTTTTCTCGTTTGCCAAAGCGCATCACCCACTTCATGGGTGATATCTTTAGCATGACCCTATCTCCCACTTGAAATTCTAGGTCTCGTCGTCTCACGTCAGCGTAACTCTTCTGACGGTCTTGAGCGGCTTTCATTTTCCCTTGAATCACCTTGATTTGTTGAGCCATGTCTTCGATAAGTTGTGGTCCCACTACCACCGACTTATCGTTTTCTTCCCAGCTCAACGGGCTTCGGCACCTTCGTCCATACAACGCCTCGAATGGTGCCATGCCAATGCTAGCATGGTAGCTATTATTATAAGAAAATTCGATTAAGGGTAGATTGGATTCCCAATTTCCCTTAAATTCCAACACGCATGCTCTCAGCATGTCTTCTAGTGTTTGGGTTGTTCTCTCGGTTTGACCATCCGTCATTGGGTGGAATGCGGTGCTCACTTTGATTTGAGTACCGAGAGCTTTTTGTAATTCCGTTCAAAAGTGAGAGACAATCACCCACAATCACCCAAATCTTGTTCATGCCTTTAGGTGATCGGGGTAATCCCGAGACAAAGTCCATCGAGATGCTATCCCACTTCCAACTTGAAATCTCTAGTGGTTGCATCAACCCTAAGGGTTTATGTCGCACTGCCTTAACCTTTTGGCAGGTGAGACATTTCGCCACGAAGTCTGCCACTTCCTTCTTAATTCCCGGCCACCAATAGATCTTCTTTAGATCTTTGTAAAGCTCGTCGCCTCCGGGATGCACTGAGTATGGCGTATTGTGCCTTTCTTCCATCAACTTTCGCTTCAACTCGGCACATTTTTGGGGCACACACCATCTCCCTTTGAAACGAATGCTTCCATCCTCGTGGACAACAAATCCTATTGCTTTTCCTTCGGCAATATACCCCTTTATCTTTTCGAGTTTCGCGTCGCCCGGTTGGGCGAGCTTAATCTCGTCCAATATTGGAGTTTCTACGACCATTGCATTGATCGTTTCACTCACTGTGCCCGGATGCACAAGTTCCACGTCCAATCGCGCTAAATCCATGTACAATGCCGGCGGAATTACCAACAAGTTCGTCACGTGTTGGGTTTTCCGACTTAGGGCATCGGCTACCACATTCGCCTTCCCCTCGTGGTAGGCTATCTCCAAATCGTAGTCCTTAATAAGTTCCAACCACCTTCGCTGTCTCAAATTCAACTCATTCTGAGTGAATATATACTTCAAGCTCTTGTGGTCGGTGAACATTCGACACTTCCGCCCATAAAGATAATGTCTCCATATCTTTAGAGCGAAAACGACCGCTTCCAACTCCAAGTCGTGTGTCGGATAATTTTCCTCGTGAGGTTTTAGCTGGCGTGATGCATATGCTACGACTCTCGAGTCTTGCATCAAGACACAACCTAAACCTTCATTCGAAGCATCACTATAAACTTCGAAGTCACCATTCTCTGATGGTAGTGTTAATACGGGTGTGGTTGTGAGTCGTTTCTTCAGCTCTTGAAACGCTGTCTCACAAGCCTCTGTCCACACGTATTTTACTCCCTTCTTCAGTAGCTGGGTCAAAGTTCGTGCGATTTTCGAAAATCCTTCACGAACTGTCTATAGTACCCGGCTAATCCAAGGAAACTCCTTATCTCTGTTTGGCTCTTTGGAGTTGCCCATTCAGTTACGGCAGAGACTTTTGCCGGATCCACTGAAACTCCATCAGCGGATACTATGTTTCCAAGAAATGCTACCTCCTTCAACCAAAAGTCGCATTTGGACAATTTTCCGTATAGTTGATTCTTTCGCAAGGTCCCTAACACTTGGTGCAAGTGCTGGGCGTGCTCCTCCTCGCTTTTCGAGTAGATCAGGATGTCATCAATGAACACCACTACACACTGATCTAACAGCTCTCGAAATACATTGTTCATGAGATTCATGAACATTGCCGAAGCATTTGTTAACCCAAAGGATAACACTGTGAACTCGTAGTGACCATATCGAGTTCGAAACG
This sequence comes from Hygrophila difformis, assembly GCA_030278955.1. Lineage (NCBI taxonomy): Eukaryota > Viridiplantae > Streptophyta > Magnoliopsida > Lamiales > Acanthaceae > Hygrophila > Hygrophila difformis. The sequence goes on along the minus strand of JAOANR010000007.1, from coordinate 35,282,865 downwards.
CCGTCTTCGGAATATCTTTCTTTGCAATTCTCAACTGGTGATACCCAGATCGTAAGTCGATCTTCGAGAATACCGAAGCTCCCTTCAGTTGATCAAATAAATCCTCTATTCTCGACAAAGGGTAATTATTCTTGATAGTCACTTGGTTCAATCCTCGATAGTCTATGCAAAGACGTAATCCTCCGTCTTTCTTCTTAACAAATAAAACTGGTGCTCCCCAGGGGGAAGTACTCGGCCTTATATACCCTTTTCCTAACAGCTCCTCGAGTTGGTCCTTTAACTCCTTCATTTCCAGTGGTGCCATCCGGTACGGAGCCTTTGAGACAGGCTCTGTGCCCGGGATGAGATCTATAGTGAATTCAAGATCTCGCTCAGGTGGCATGCCCGGGATGTCTTCAGGAAACACATCCGGGTATTCTCTTACCACTGGTATGCTATCAACCTTGTTCTCTTCCGCCTCAAGGTTGTGCACATAACACGCATATAGCTCATACCCCTTACGCATCAAGTTACTTAGTTTAAGTGCACGAACGATTTTGTTACTCTTCTTAGGGGGCTGAGAGTAAAAGATAACTCTCTTTCCCCTACTTTTTGACAAGGTGATCTTTTGTTTTTGGCATTCGATCGCCGCTTTATACTGGGATAACCAGTCCATCCTCAGTATGATGTCAAAGTCTCTTAAGTTAAATTCTACTAAGTTCGCGAAGAATTCTACGTTCTTTATCACTATAGGAATTTCGTTATATCGTTTAGAGCAAGATACTACTTCTCCAGATGAGGGTTCTGAGTCCTCTAAGTAAAATGCTAGCGTCTCCGAAAATATAGGTTAGGAGCTGGACATAATATAGGGAATTGCTTTCCTTAAAAAGGATTTGAGAATTAATTCTGGAAAATATATGTCCAAAATAACTTGCAGTAATTATCTTGGGGTTAAAACTATGAACACTCTAATTTTCTGCGTGCTATATTTGTACAGCGTGGAGGGAGTTATTATTCATAGAATGTTCCTCAGATTTGAGTAATACAGAGAATCAAGCTCCTCGCAATAGAATCTGTCAAGAATGCAGCGAGAATATTTAATTCCCATTTATAAGATAGGTGATTTATATTTATAGCTAGAAGGTCTTTGGCTTCCTTAAGAAAAGGAACCAATTATGTTGATATCTCAGAATGTTCCCTCGCTTTGTTCAATTGAACGAAGCGTGGGTTCTGGAATAATATTTTCGAGAGTTTATGTTGGTAGGTTTGTTCCTTGCATCATTCCAATAATGAAATAAAGCAAGGATGAGTTTTGTATGAAGGAAAATACTAAGTTTAAAATATGTTCAGGACATTCCTCGCGATATTCTTTTATGGGAAACACTGGGAGAAAGATTCCAAAACATTATCTAGATTAGTAAATCCAGAGTTTTTAGTTCTCCAAGATTGTCACGCTATGTTGACCACTGTGTGGGTCTTTAAGAACTTAGTGAAAATTAATTCACTTAACCTTTAAAATTGTTATTCGAAATCGAGATCTAATATAGCTTCAGCGACAGGAATTCCTCATACATTGCTGATTTAGTACTCAAGGGATAGAATCGATCCCTGAGCAGTTCCATCATTTCCGCCCATGAATAGGGCTCGTCGTCTTCAGTCAGCTTAGCTTGAGTCGCTTGCCACCAGTCGTCCGCCACCTCCCAAGTAGTACGAAGCGACGTGCACTCTCTCTCCTTCCGGACATTTGACTGCTCCCAGCAGCTTGTCGAAAGTTCGGATCCACTCATCTAGTTTGGCTGGATCCTCCTCACCAGCATAGTGGGGTGGCTGGTAGGGATTCACCATTGCCAAGTAATTAGGGCGAGCTTGGGGCGGAGGTACCGCCGCAGCTTGACCCTTGTTGACTTGCGCGTTCCCTAGCGCAATCAAGACCTCCTCTATCGTCCGAAGACGATCACCCACATTGTTCGGTGCGGGGGCGTCCTGTGCACCTTGGGGTTGTTCCTCTACAGGTTGAGCCGGTTCCGTTACATTTGGAGGTGTTTCGGTAGGTGTTTCAGTGGTGGTTTGAGGAGCGGGTTGAGTTCTTCCTCTTCCTCTGGGTGTCATTCTGTTACAAATAGGGTGGATTAGGACTTGTGAATTTAACATATAGTCTAAACAATTTCTATTAATGTGTATGTGTTTTGTAATTTCGCACGTGGTGCTCGATCGAACTAAGAAGCGTCGTACGCTTCTGGGTTTTATTTTATTTTATTTCGATTTTTTTTTGTCGGACAGATCTGTCCAGATTTTTTTTTTCGATTTATTATAAATAAATCGGGCATTTTATTTCCTTAAACGAAATTTTAGTACAAATAGTGTCTACTATAAATAGAATTCCTAGCGTCTCAAGACGTCCTCCGGTGGGGTAGCGGGATCCTCCTCCGGGTCTTCCTCCTCCGAACTTGGCGGCAGTAGATCGTCAAAGATGGTGTTCAAGTCTTGTCCATGAGCATCGATGTGTTCTTCAGTATTAGGTTTTGTGTAGCGAGGGTTTGGACTTGGCGTTCGAGTTGGTTTATGCGGTGGTGATCCGCCTCTCTCAAGTTGCCCATGTGGTGCAAATTGGCCTCCAATTGAGCCATACGATATTTCATTTGTTCTATGGTTTGTTGGGAGTCAAGGTGAACGTTCATCATCCTGATCATCAAGTGCATCATACCTTGACTAGCCATCTAGCGCAAGCAAAAGATCTAAGTTAATATTCGCCAAGATTCTAGGTTAAAATTCGCCAAGATTCTAAGTTAAAATTCGCCAAGATTCTAAGTTGAAATTCGCCAAGATTCTAAGTTAAAATTCGCCAAGATTCTAAGTTCTTTACATAAAAGAGATGCAATATGCAAATGCGAATGATGATTTCCCCCCAAAAATGATTCATGCACTATATATATTTTTCCATGGGTTTTAAAATAAAAATTTCTCAATGAAAATAATACTTTAAAATTTAAAATAATAGTCAAAATATTAATAGTAGTTTAAAAAAATAATAATGGTTTAAAAATAATAGTTTTAAAATAGCCGGGCTCTGATACCAACTTGTAACACCCCGGTTTTTGGTCACCCAGGTCGGGATGTCACCGCCACACCTCACTAGTAAGACACGGTTTCTCCGGCTTACTAAAAAGATGCAAGGCTAGGTATTTCAGTAATTTAAAATATTTAAAACATTTGCAAACAGCCCATACAGTATAGTCTCGAAAATAATAATATCATAATGCAGCAGAAATAGTATTTAAGTATAATATTGCAGCGGAAATGTAAATACGACCGACATGGTCAAAACACGGGTTAAACAGGCCCGTTTATTCTCTAGTCTAATGCAAGAATTTAAATAATAACTTTCGCAAAATATAAGTCCCCCCATGCATGAACGTGCTCATGTCTGTTCCACATACTCTGTAAGGGAAAAGGAAAATAAATGGTTTGGTCAGCACAACTTGCTGAGTAAGTTAACACATGCATGATCGTAGGGTTTAAAAGCCATTAATTTAGTAATTACATAAAAGCATGATAATAATCATAAATAATTTACTTTAATAATATAACCAATTCGCATAATTAAATCATGGCACTAACCAATAGTACATTTAGCATAATTTAAATAAAAGCCATAATTAATTTAAATAAAGTTTTTCATAATTTAAAAGGACAATAATTAAACATTTAACTATCCCCATTACTCCCAAGATTTAGTATTTCAAGTATTTCACGATTGCATCGCGATGTCAACAAGTTTAGCCGGAAACCGGCGGCCGCAGCCGTATCTGCCATACCCAGTACCACTCCGGAGCCTTGGGAAACCCATGTGGATATTCACGAGAGTGTAGGCCATATATCTCATGCCGTTTAGGCAACATATCTCAAAAATTTTGCGCGGGTCACCATCGTCCATAAAGGCACGAAGTGAATCGTTAGGAGGGCACCCTGCAGAGCACTCACCCCCTAATTTTAAAGATTAAGTTTGTAAAGGGGATTTCCTAATTTCAGATTTCATGTATTTATTTCAAAGAGTATTCTACTCGTTTAGACCTTAAAGCCTAGTTTCACCGTTTCAACAAGATTTCAAGATTTGACTCGGTCAACCACAGTTTACTTCAAAATTCATTAAAAGTCGAGTTTAATTCCAAAAATTCTGAAATTTTACCACTAACTCGGAAACATCGAGATGAACAACTTTCATGTTTTAACTTTTTCAATCCGAGATACCAAAATAGGTCAAAAATATCAATTTTCGCCATATCATTAATCTGTCCGAATTTCGTGTACAGCAGTTCAAGATTATCAAGATCTACCATAGCAAATCAACTCCAAAATTAATGAAATTTTACAGAAACCTTCTTAAGACATTTGTCTACAACTTTCATGTTCGGCTAAAGATCTAATTCGGCTTATAACTAATGTCAAAAACGTCATCAAGATCGGACCTAAGTTCTGTCAAGAAATTCTAGATCCAATTTCAAGCAGTTCGGTTTTGGGTGGATTTCATATATCAAATCATCATGAAAAATTCCGAAACTTTTACAGGAGATAGATCTAAGCCTTATAAACGTTTTTTGTGTTTTAAGTTTTTCCGTTTGAAGATTTTAAGGGTTCGGAAAAATTAGACAAAACTGTTGCGCCGGTAAAAATCATATGTTGACAGATTTTTGAAAGTTTCGATTAAGCTTTTAGGTTTCGTGTTTTAATTACTCCCAAAATCATGTAACTTACAGATTCGTAGTCGTCCGGGATCGTCGAGTTCGGAGGCATGGCTTCCAGTCCACCGTTTATCCTCTCCGTTCGTCGGGTTCTTCGTTCTAGATCCGATTTGGGGTGTAGAAAGAAAAAGAAGAGGATTACGGTTTCATTTTTGAATTAAAAATGAGATGGATGAACGGATCAGACTTACCACGATGATGGAGATCTCCCGAATTCGTCCACGGCAGTCCTCGCTCGGTTTTGGTGCCTTCGATGACTTCCGGATCTAGGGTTTTGTGTATAGAGAGTATCGTAGGGTTTTGAAAAGTGTTCTGGGCTTCCAAGAGGTGTTATTTATATATAGGCACGACCTAGGGACGTCCAACTTGGGAAGTCTTGAGCCGAAAGGTGTTAAACCGAAGTCGGAAAATCCGGATTCGGGCGAATGAATCTCGCAACGGCGAATCTGCCCGTTGGCGCGGCCGTGGCGTGCCTTTCCCCTATTGACCGCGCGGCCACCGCGCGGCGCTCGCCTGGACTTCGGTCCGGGCGGGTCGTGCGATCCGTCGTGCCTTTCATCCTCTCTTTCGGACTTCTATCCCCCATGCTCCCGGATTCCGATTTCCGGGGTATCTTCGGGTTCCTATTTCCTCTCTAAATTTTACTCGGGTCTAATTGCACGTTTGGACTCGAATTCTCGAGTTCATTGGTGTCGGGTTTCGGTGTACAATTTATTTATCTTTATTTAATTTTTTTATTTAATTAAATTCCTTTAATTCCTTTTTAAGTTAAATCTCATTTCTCATTTCCTTATCTTTATTTATTTCTTTGCTGAATTTATTTATTTATTGTATTTATTTTATTTATTGTTTATTTATTTAATTATTGGTTTTATGTTGCAAAATTCTCGGGTATTACAATGTGATAGTATGAAATGCAGATGGGAGATTTATTAGGGTGGGAGAGAAATGAAGATGAACGATTTAATAGAGTGGGAAAGGGTTGGGAGTTGGGGGTTGGGAAGGGAAATAATGGGAGGTTTGGTCCGAATGTATTCAAGATAGTGGCCATTATTATTATTATTATTATTTTATTTATTTATTTATATATATATATATATGTATATTGGCATTCACAACCAGGCTTCGTATTATCAATCTTAAATTGATTGGCTAACAGTATAGGTGAGGTAACATAGCCGTGGCATCACAAAAGCTGGTTTTATTTTTGGGGGTGATACAACGAATTTCGAAGTAGGGGGAAAATATCCAAAAATTGATTCTTCTCCCTCTGCAAAATCGATCCAATAATAGAATTTCACCTAAATCATAGTATGCAGTAAAAAAAATAGACAGATTATCCCCTTTATTACAATAAGTAATCAAAATTTACATAATTAAGTTAAGAATAGCTATAATATAAAACTAGCAATAAAGTTACTGTACGGTCAACTTATTTGCTTGCAGGTGTTGAAATGATGTGTAGGCTTATAAAGTGGTGTGTAGATTGTATCCATCACTTTTTCATAATCACATATCACTCCACACATTGCCATTACTTTTGGATACCCGGCCATCACACCAACACGTGCAACCGCAAGCACCTAAACAACTATCTAAAACTAGCACTTATTCAGTGGGTGTATGGATCAGCGATTTGAAACAGATTATTTGATTATTGCGTTTTCAAAACGCAAATAATCAGGTTTGCATCAATTTTTAGCGGTTAAAAGATTATTTGTATTTTCAAAATACAATAATCAAATAATGTATTTTCTTACAGCTTATTCAAACACCCTCTAAATATAAATTCACTAATTCTAAACCCTAAACCCTGAATCAGTAGGTAAACCAATCCCTTTATTTTGTATTTGTAGTTTAATTTTTACCCAAAAAAGAAAAAGAAAACAAAATAAAGAAAAGAAGAATATTATTGTTCCCAATTTCAAATTGAAATGAAAAGGAGAATAATCCAGTTATATTCCTTCCACAATTCCACAATTTCGTTGCTGGTCGGCATCGCCATTGATTTGCTGCTCGGCAGTTCGTATTGGCACATGATCTTAGATTCCCCAAATTCCCAAATCACCCAATGGACAATCATTTTGATGGCCCTAAATCCCTAATTTCTGATCCATCTGCCATCGAAAGCCAACATCCTAGTACCGTGCATTTGTACATGGACGAAAAAAGGGCGGCGGAAGCTCCCACACAATTTCTTATAGTAATGGGAATCAATCTCTCTTTGAAATAGGTCCTGCGATGTAGGAGTGGTCTTGCAACGTAACCTAGAGAAATGTAGTTGTACGCTTACGTCGTGACACTAATATTGCGATGTAAGTGTCTTTGGCCTTTCTTTTCTGTTTGACGTCGTGATAGGTCTTTTACGTCGTGAGCCGAGGATTGCAACGTAAAGTCTTGGCTTGCGACGTAAATGTGAAGAAACCATCTAACTTTCATCCGACTGGGGTCCACAGCTCCCGATCACTGTTCCGGCATTGACCGACCGTTAACCGGCGACAGAGACTTTTTCGGCGAAGTTCCGGCCAGATTCCGGCGACGGAAGCGGCGGCGGCGGCTGTGGGGCCCTCCTTCCTCACCTCCCTATGCTGTTTTGATCCGTAAATGCATCTAAGGTCTCCTTTCTCCTGGATTCAGTTAGACAAGGTGGGTCCCAAATTAATGAGACCCGGGCCTTTCCGGTATTCTTATGCCTGCATTAACAGCTTCAATTTGGGCTTCTTCTTCGGCTCTAATTTATCTGCTTCCTGAACAAAAACAAAGAGAGAATTAATAAACTTCTTTACTCGATGCTTCGATACCGGTCCTTGGGGAAAATAGGGAATCATGATGCCATGAGTCATGACATCCATGTCATTGGCCGTGCGCTGTGCTTTGCGGCCAGGTTGGCCGTGCGCCGTACTTTGTGCACGGCTGGGTTTGCCGTGCGTCGTGCTTTGTGCACAGCCGGATTTGCCATGCGCCGTGCATTGTGCATGACCGACCAGGTCCGAACAGCTGTGCGAAAAATGGTAAATTTCAGTATTCAAAAATTATTATCTTCACATTGCAAAGTGTTTTTTTTCCTTCTATTGGTTTGTTAATGAGTTCAAGACCACTTATTATTTGATTTTTGGTAATTATTTTATTTGTTTGTTAATTTTTAGTGATGGTATCATTTTGGGTAGAAAAAATCTAGGTTTGAGGATGTGAGGTGTTAGGGTTTAAGTGTTGGAAGGGATTTGAGGTGAATTTGATGTGTTTGGGGTGATGGATTTAGTAGGAATATAGTGTGTTTTTATTATTTTTTTTGTTTAAATTATTGAAGGTCATTTTGGGTATAGAGAAATAAGAGTGTGGGTGGATTTAGAAAATGATAGAGTAAATGATGGCCCTTTTATTAACCCAAATAAGAGAAAGAAAACAAAATAAAGAAAAGAAGAATATTTTATTGTTCCCAATTTCTCATAGAACAATTTCAAATTGAAATGAAAAGGTGTTACAAATCACATCTACACTATTCATTGGGCATGCACAATCTTGAAGAGATTTGTGGATACTTTCAATTGCCCACATTTATTGACTTGCCTATTCTAATATTGTGTTGTGTAGTGCAATTTGGTGCCTATAAATAAGGCTCTCTACATGATAATAAATAACAAGATCATTCACTCTCTCCTTACTTTTTCTTTGTATTCACTATAGTTTTTATTAAATCCTTTACTTACTCCCATAAACTATATAATATATTTCTATCATAGCATTGCCATATATATAATTATTGAGCTACAGTTATATATTATATAACACGTTATCAGCACGAGCTACGAACGGAGCTCTGCCGGAATTTCTTTGAGGTAATATTTTGTATTTCAATAATTCTATTATGGCTAACTTGACAAAGCAGGATTTCAGACCACTGATGGTATCTGGAGATAATTATCTATCTTGGAAAATGGATGTTGAAATCCATTTGGAATCAATGGGTCTTGAAAAAATAATTGAAAAAGATAATCAGGCTTCAAACCAAGACCGTGCGAAAGCTATGATTTTCATCCGCCATCATCTTGATGAGGGATTGAAAACACAGTATTTAACGGTCAAAGACCCAATTGAACTCTGGGAGAATTTGGAAAAAAGATATGATCATTTAAGATCAATTAATCTCCCCCGAGCCCAGTATGACTGGTCACACTTACGATTCCAGGATTTTAAATCAGTAAATGATTACAATTCTGCTCTGTTTAATATCGTATCACAATTAAGACTGTGTGGTGAGACAATTACTGATAAACAAATGCTAGAGAAGACATTCTCTACATTCCACCCCTCCAATACGGTGTTACAGCAAACATACCGAGCACAGGGTTTCACTGAATATTCTGATCTGATTACGTTTTTGTTATTGGCTGAAAAGAATAATGATTTATTATTAAAAAATCATGAAATGAGACCAATTGGCAGTAGTCCATTGCCAGAGGCACATGTGACTGAATCTTCCAGCCGTGGTCGTGGCCGTAGTCGTGGCCGGGGTCAGAGACCTCGTGGTCGTGGGTATAACCGAGGCCGTGGGAAAAAACATTTCCGCAACAATGTTTACATTAGGCCCACGACAGACACACGTAATCAGAATCAGGGCAACACCAGAGGTGATGTCCAAGAACAGAACTATGAAGAAGCAAAATGCGATAGATGCGGCCTAAAAGGGCACTGGTACAAAAATTGTCGTACCAGAGATCATTGGGTGAAACTTTATCAAGATTCCCAGAGGGATAAAGGAAAAAGGGTGGTTGAAACAAACCATGTTGACAGAATGAATTCTGAGGAGAATATGCCCAATATCCCAGAATTTCAAGTTGAAGATTTATATAATGATTTAGTTTAATTGTTATGTTGTATTATTATTTTTATTACGCTTTGAACTTCTGTATCTGTCTTTACTTTTGTATGTGTGCTATCTTATTGTCTCTGTATTGTAATATTTCACTTATGTTAAATCTTGTTTTAATATTAATTATATCTTGTTTTAATTCCAGCAAAATGGGGAATTTTAAAAGTGATAATATATGTCTTATTGATAGTGCTTCAACGCACACAATACTAAAAGACATAAGGTATTTTTCCAATTTAAAAATGGGAGATACAAATATAAACACAATATGTGGTAGTGCAAATATTATACAAGGAATTGGCACAGCCAACCTTATTTTCCCAAAGGGAACAAAATTAATTGTGAAAAATGCACTCCTATCTCCCAAGTCTCGAAGAAATTTATTAAGTTTTAAAGATATCCGAGAAAATGGGTATCATCTCGAGACATCGACTTCAGAGAATGTCGAATATTTATTAATTACAAATACCACACATGGTAAGAAATATATATTGGAAAAATTACCAGCTCTGTCTTCTGGATTGTATTTTTCAAAGATAAATACAATTGAAAATTATCACTTAGACCACAGGTCTAATATTCCCCAAATAAACCAGAGGTTTATTAATGGCCAGAGTCCCACTAATATATATCATCCCAAAATAGGCCAGAAGTCTATTGGAAGCCATAGGCTTAATGATGAATATATGATATGGCATGATCGCCTAGGCCATCCTGGCTCTACAATGATGAGGCGAATTATTACAAATAGTCATGGCCATTCATTACAGGGACAAAAGTTGCTACAACATAATGATTATATATGTGTTGCTTGCTCCCAAGGAAAATTGATTTCCAAACATTCACCAACGAAAGTGGGAAATGAAAGCCCCAGTTTTCTTGAAAGAATTCAGGGTGATATATGTGGACCTATAGATCCACCATGTGGACCATTTAAATATTTTATGGTGCTAATTGATGCATCAACACGATGGTCCAATGTATCATTATTATCATCTCGTAACCATGCGTTTGCAAAATTACTTGCTCAAATTATTAAATTACGAGCACAGTTTCCTGATTATACAATAAAAAATATCCGATTGGATAATGCTGGTGAATATTCATCCCAGAGGTTTGATGAATACTGCATGTCAATTGGCATAACAGTTGAGCATCCTGTTGCTCATGTCCATACACAGAATGGACTTGCTGAATCGCTTATAAAGCGTTTACAATTAATTGCCAGACCATTATTAATGAGATCTGGATTGCCATTGACAGCTTGGGGGCATGCAATATTACATGCAGCAAAATTAGTGCGGTTAAGACCGACACATTATCATGAATACTCCCCTACACAATTAACATTTGGGCATGAACCCAATATATCCCATCTCAGAGTATTTGGTTGCGCAGTATATGTTCCGATTGCACCACCTCAGCGCACAAAGATGGGTCCCCAACGTAGATTGGGAATATATGTCGGGTATGAATCACCATCGATTATTCGATATCTCGAACCATTAACTGGTGATTTATTTACTGCGAAATACAAAGATTGTCATTTTGACGAATCTCATTTCCCGACATTAGGGGGAGACAGAAATCAACCAAAGAAAGAAAAAGAAATCAACTGGAAAACACCGTTAGATTTCTTCGATCCTCGTACAAATGATTGTGAACTAGAAGTACAAAGAATTGTACATTTGCAGAGTATTGCAAATCAATTGCCGGACGCATTATGCGACTCTAAAAGAGTAACAAAATCTCTTATACCGGCAGCAAATGTTCCAATCAAAATTAATGTCCCAGAGGGACCAATTACAAGTGCCAAAGATGAATCTACTGCACGCTTGAAGCGTGGTAGACCAGCAGGTTCAAAAGATAAAAATCCTCGAAAGAAAAGAGGATCAAAAATCATTGAAAGTGACAAAATTACAGAAAATATTCCAGAGGAAAAAGAAGCTCTTGAAGAGCAAGTTGCTCCAGAGGAGCAGGAACTTGCAGCTCCAGAGGAGAATGAACTTGAAAATAATGAAATATCAATCAATTTTGTCACAAGCAGAAATGTTTGGAATCGAGATGCAATTATCATAGATAATGTATTCTCGTACCACATAGCACTTGACATCATAAATGATGACGAGGATCATGAACCAAATTCGGTTGATGAATGTCGGAAAAGAAAAGATTGGCCAAAATGGAAAGATGCAATCCAATCTGAATTGGATTCCCTGGCTAGACGAAATGTGTTTGGACCGATTGTCAAAACACCAGAAAATATAAAGCCAGTCGGATACAGATGGATTTTTGTAAGAAAAAGAAATGACAAAAATGAAATTGTCAGATACAAAGCGAGATTAGTCGCCCAAGGGTTTTCACAGAGACCCGGATTTGATTATGATGAAACATATTCCCCCGTAATGGATGGAATAACATTTAGATATCTTATCAGTTTAGCAGTCCATCAAAATCTTGAAATGAGATTGATGGATGTTATTACTGCGTATCTATATGGAAATTTAGATACAGATATCTATATGAAGGTCCCAGAGGGATTAAAAATGTCAGAGACATATGAATCAAATCCTAGACATATGTATTCCATCAAATTACAAAAATCCCTATATGGACTGAAACAGTCCGGGCGAATGTGGTATAACCGACTCAGTGAGTCATTGATACAAGAGGGTTATACAAATGACCCAATTTGTCCATGTATTTTCATTAAGAAAAATGGACAAGGGTTTGTAATCATTGCAGTTTATGTTGATGATCTCAACTTGATTGGAACTCCAGATGAGCTCCAAAAGGCTGTTGAATACCTAAAAAAGGAGTTTGAAATCAAAGATTTTGGTAAAACCAAATCATGCCTTGGTTTGCAAATTGAATATTTAAATAATGGAACTTTTGTCCATCAAACAGCTTATACTCAGAGAGTATTAAAGCGATTTTATATGGATAAAGCACATCCATTGAGTACTCCAATGGTCGTAAGGTCACTTGATATAAAAAAGGATCCGTTTAGACCACAAGACGAAGATGAACAAATTCTTGGACCAGAGGTCCCATATTTAAGTGCCATAGGTGCTTTAATGTATCTCGCAAACTGCACTAGACCAGATATATCATTTGCAGTAAATTTATTAGCGAGATTCAGTTCATCTCCTACAAAACGACATTGGAATGGAATTAAACATATATTTCGCTATCTCCAAGGAACTATTGATCTTGGGTTATTTTACCCAAATAATTCTCGACATGAAATAATCGGCTTTGCTGATGCTGGATATTTGTCAGATCCGCATAAAGCCAAATCTCAAACTGGCTATGTTTTTACATGCGGTGGTACTGCAATTTCATGGAGATCAATGAAGCAGACTTTGACTGCTACTTCGTCAAATCATGCTGAAATTTTAGCAATCCATGAAGCCAGTCGAGAATGTGTATGGTTGCGATCTTTGATGCACCATATATTGAAAAATTGTGGCATAACTACTGAAGAAAAAATACCCCCAACAATTTTATACGAGGATAATGCAGCATGTATAGCACAATTGAAGGAAGGGTATATTAAAGGAGATAGAACAAAACACATTTCACCGAAATTTTTCTACACTCATGATCTACAGAAAAATGGTGAAATAGATGTGCAACAAATCCGTTCAACTGATAATCTTGCAGATCTATTTACCAAGGCATTACCGACTGCAACCTTCGAGAAGCTCGTGAAGAAAATTGGAATGTGGCGACTTCGAAATTTAAAATGATGACAAATCAGGGGGAGCCACAAATACAAGAATACTGTACTCTTTTTCCTTCACTAGGATTTTTTTTCCCACTGGGTTTTTTCCTAATAAGGTTTTAACGAGGCATATTCTTTGTATAAAGTATCCACAAGGGGGAGTGTTACAAATCACATCTACACTATTCATTGGGCATGCACAATCTTGAAGAGATTTGTGGATACTTTCAATTGCCCACATTTATTGACTTGCCTATTCTAATATTGTGTTGTGTAGTGCAATTTGGTGCCTATAAATAAGGCTCTCTACATGATAATAAATAACAAGATCATTCACTCTCTCCTTACTTTTTCTTTGTATTCACTATAGTTTTTATTAAATCCTTTACTTACTCCCATAAACTATATAATATATTTCTATCATAGCATTGCCATATATATAATTATTGAGCTACAGTTATATATTATATAACAAAAGGAGAATAATCCAGTTATATTCCTTCCACAATTCCACAATTTCGTTGCTGGTCGACATCGCCATTGTTTGCTGCATGGCAGTTCGTATTGACACATGATCTTAGATTCCCCAAATTCCCAAATCACCCAATGGGCAACCAATTTGATGGCCCTAAATCCCTAATTTCTGATCCATCTGCCATCGAAAGCCAACATCCTAGTATCGTGCATTTGTACATGGACGAAAAAAGGGCGGCGGAAGCTCCCACGCAATTTCTTATCGTAATGGGAATCAATCTCTCTTTTCTTACCCTCTTTCTATTAATACCCACCCTCCTTCTACAGAGTTTGCCTCAAAGCCCACATCTTTTTACCTCCCCACGTTCATAGCCAATAGAGTATTGGCGCATTCATGGACAATTCGCAGTCCAAGGCTCGGATATCCGCCGTTATATTCGATTTGGATGGGACCCTTTTGAACACGGGTATGCATTTTCAATTTTCATTTAGGGATTTTGTGATTTCAGGCTTGTGGCTTTGATTGATTGTTCCTGATCATGGCTTTGTGTTCGTAGAGCAAGCGACCAAGGACATTCTTAAAGATTTTTTGACAAGATATGGGAAGGTTATGGATGGGGAGAAGGAGAAGAAGAGGTTGGGTATGACTTTTAAAGAAGCAGTTGTTTCAATTTTGAATGACTATGACCTCCCCTTGACGCCCGACCAGTTTACCCGGGAAATTGTGCCCATGTACTATGGGAAGTGAGTCTCTAAACCTTTTTGTCCGAATGGAATGTTTTGTTGTCTCTAGAAGTGTTTTTTTGTGGTGCTTTTCTTTGATACTGCGGCCAATCGGTGTTTTGACTTTTGAGTGTTTTGTACCTTGTATATACTCTTTTCTCTGCCCTTCCTGTTTGATGTTGTTTAAAGTTGATATATGATGTATGTGTTCTGTGGATGCATCATAGCTGTTCAACCTGTAGAAAATCTGATCCAAGGTACTGAAAGGGTGAAAAAAACTCCTTTGGTGGCATTTAGTAGGTTGCACATCAAGTGAGAAAGGAATGATGCAATTGACCTTTTTGCAGCTTGTTGAGTGTGCGTAAGGGCATTAGTTAGTATTCAGTTTCAATCTATCAATATGAATGCAATTGTTGGTTATGAGAGTTAATCATGTAAGCTTCCCATACTTCACTGACGCATAGATTATAGATTTTGGAAAATCTATTCTGTGGGAGTGTTTGTTCTGCTTCAACAACATTACGCTTCTAAAGTTGATATTGAGTTAAGGACTTTTCTGCTCATGGTTGATTTTCTGATTTCCAGTCCATGTTATTGTTGAAACTAGAAACTGCAGGGGGCATTGTTCTTTCCTTCCTTTATTTATTTACTTATTCAATTTGCCATTGTAGGTTGTCAAGTTGAATGTGCTTTTAATCACAATGACTCTTGCTTGTTGACTAAATAACAATCTACTACCATCGTGTGTGACTTATCAAATAGTATTTCTGAATGCTTCATGGTTCTAGTTATTTTATGATCAGATTTCACAGAAGCATTATTCTTTAAAAGCAGTGGATGCTTATGATTTAAATTGGTAATACCAATGTCATAAATTTGTTTAGATGTGTCAATGTTGAAAGAATTTATGTGGTTACTGAAATATAAAAAACTTTCTCCGTTAATTATTTTCAAATAAATATCCACTATATTTCTATTTTACATATAGGTGGCAACTTGCCAAACCACTTCCTGGTGCAAATCGTCTTATGAGGCATCTTCACAAGCACGAAGTCCCTTTTGCACTTGCTTCAAATTCTTTGAGGAAAAATATTGATGGAAAAATATCACATCATGATGGTTGTGCTCTTACTCTTTCACTATATTTACTCACATTACTTCTGTATTAATCCCATAAATAGTTAAATGCGATGTCTCTTCCATCATCACTACAAGATATCCTCATATCAAGAGACAGAAATTCTGAATCAACTAATGAAATCTAGAAGGCCGTGGTAGATATAGCAACCACAAAAATAACATGTGGGCCACATCATAAAATATTTTTTTACCAGAAACAATCATATTCGATGTATATATTATTTTATTTATTTATCTATTTTTTATTTTATTTTATTTTATTTTTTAAAAAAAGCACTTTTCCCATAACTAGAGTTCTTGCCATTTCTTATCCTACACAAAGGCTATGTAGATTAAACCTGCTCTGTTAAAGGAACTGAAGTATGAAAATAGCTTTATATGAAAGTTTATCCTGCTGGTATAGTAAGAGTGTAATTGGGGTTAAATTTCAATTTTGCTTTTGAAGAAACAATCTTCTATATATGTATATTCCTCCTGGAATTTTTATGTGAAAGGATCCGATAAGTTTTTCCTGAGAATGCAATTGTTTTATTTGTGGCGCTAAGGATGGAAAGAAAGATTCAGGGTGATTCTTGGAAGCGATGAGGTTCAATCAGGGAAGCCTGCTCCTGACTTGTAAGGCATATTTTCACTTTTGTCTTGCGACAACTTCTGTCAGGATCCATTTCTGGCCTTCTTGACTTCATTTCTTACTGTCTTCTTTTACTTCCATAATATGTTGAGCATTGACCATTGATCAGATTTTTGGAAGCTGCGAAAAGGATGGGGGTGGATCCATTGCATTGCCTTGTCATCGAAGACTCCATGTAAGCTTATCATTGTAGTTATTATTGTCTTTGCATAATGTGAAAAATATCTGTAATTATATAAGTGGTACATAATGTCAATCTAGACTTGCGTAATGCATGACAATCTGGTAAAAATTATATGCATTTGATTTACTTTTTCTATTGTCAAATCATTACTGATCTAACTTCACAGTTTGATTCATTGCATTGCACTCTCTAGTCTTAATGATATGTTCATTTGTCCCTACCCAAAAGGTTTCAAATTTACATCATATTTCCACATTTAAAAAATAAAAAATAAAAATTTCTGGACCCCACATGAGATTCTATTGACGGAGTAACTTATTGCATTGTTTTCAATAGTGTTGGTGTAAAAGCAGGAAAGGCGGCTGGAATGAAGGTTGTAGCAGTGCCGTCACTTCAAACCGAATCTGATTCATATTTGATTGCTGATTTGATACTTCACTCCCTCCTGGAGTTCCAGCCTGCTCAATGGGGTCTTCCCCAATTTGGGGACTGTATGTTTCTCTTATTCGACATCCTTGTCTTAACTGTGCCCACTAATTACTACAGCTGGAAGTATCGGATTTATTTTATGATTGCAGGGGTCAACAATGCTTTGCCTATAGAACCAATTCATGTAGCCGGTGTCATTTGCGATGGGCTTCTCGAGTTAAATTCAGGTTTAAAAATTTATTTCTCTAAGTATATTCCAGTTCTCTCTGAAGATTATTTTCTTCTGCGTTGTGCTAATCACTTGTTGCAGTTTGTTGTTCAGTGTACTCATAATAATGCTTTTGTGTTCTTTTTATGTTATTTTAGTTTTGCCTTCGCTATTTTCAACTGATATATTAAAAATATGCGTGCATCCAGATAATGCACTTCCGGATCAAATTTGGGGACTCTTCATTGGCTGGGCCAAGTTCAATGAACATAAGACTTTAAAGGCCATAATAAGCGTAGGTTGGAGCTTTGGTTGCGAAACCAAGAGAAAAATTGTGAGTATTTGTTAAGAATTTGCTTTTGGGACATTTTAGGCTACCGAGCTTCAGGATTACCTGCATTTGATTATTAACAGCCTTTGGTAACTAAAATCTGATTCTTCGATTGAACCAAAGAAAATACATCGATAATTATGGAACAAAATCAAAATCCATACATTATTAACCAGAATCACTGAGATAACAAGCAATTATAGGTGTTCTATTGAAGAAGTTAATACTAATGTAATCATAATATAACCTGTATGATTTATGAAATAAATCTCCTTCGCACATCCCCAGATAAAAATTAGAAATGGACTACAAGAGTGTAGTATGCTTATTCTTATGGAGTATAACACAGACATTTGCCAAAATACTTCTTATAAAAACTGAATTATATGGATGGATAAACATGTAACATTGTTATATGCTTCAGAATTTTGCCAAAACATTTCCAAATGTAAATGGCTGATGAATATTTTAAGGGGAATTTGAGTTCAGTACCCATCAGAAACATTAATACCATATTAGTATACCTCAGAAATTTATATTTGATTATAAAGTGGTAATCAAAAGACATAATTGTATATATGTAGTCCACCAGTCTTGTATCTAATATATCAATTAGGGAATAACTGGGTTTATATATTGTAATATTCTAGTATATTTGAGCTACAACTCTAGACTCTAGTACGTTAATATACTTTTGGTATATGCAATATTAAATTGTATTGTGATACATGAAACATTTCTAATTAAACTTGGAACTTCAAAATATTTTGGGGGATATAAAGACTTTTTATCACGCTATAGAGGAACTAAGAATATACTTACTCCGTTCCTTTATAATTGACACGTTGAGGATTTTGTCACTGTTCATTGAGTAACTTTGATTCGACTTTTTAAGACAATTATATAAGATAAAATATAGTCAAGTGGGATCTTGTTAGATTCGTCTAATCGCATAGATTTTGTATATAACTTGAGTTATTAAGGATTTAAAACGTGTGTTGATTGCGTGAAATGTGGGTCCGTAGCAAATATTAAGGAACGGAGGTAGTACTTGTTTGTAGGATATCTTATTTCTTTTATTTTAATTCTGCACTTCTAAATACAGGATAGATGAATATCTGAGTTGATTAAACCATGATGCATAATTTAGCAAAATTGCATTTTAGTTTGTTCATAATTCATATGTAATCCTATTTTCATCATGATTTGCAAAATTATGCTTGTAGTTCTCTGTGATATATGAACTTGTGCATTCTAGTCTGTTTTTTAATAGGCAAACCATATCACCTACTTTTAGCGAAAATATTTGTATTGCCTCATGCATTTCAATCTAAAGCAAGACTCTATTGCAATTTCAATCCATACCATTGAATTTGCTTTCTGTTCCTCAGAATACTCTACTGTGGTTTACAACTTATAAATCCTTTTCCGTATTCACTTATTTTTTTGACTCCTTTCAGAAACTATGTATACTCAATGAATGTGAAGCAGACAGGCCTGATGATAATAAGATAGAATTGCTCTTAGTAGGCTACCTTCGAAGATCATGTGTAGAGGTACACATTTTGCTTGTCGTACGGTTTGGGGTGTCAATAGTTGAATACCAAGAATTGCCTGTTTCAAATTTTATTGGTCTATACTCCATTTGGTTAACATTTACAGGCTTAAGATGAAATTCATAGATGGTTGTTTTTCCCGAAATTATATTCCATTTTTTTTTTTTGCTGGAGCTTTTTCTTGAGTATTTGTGGTATAACACAGGCTAATAATACATTGGACAACATGGACATGAATGATGAAGACAAATTGTGTGGTGATGCGGCCTTGGAGTTGCCTGAATTTTCGTCCCACAAATCATTAATTTCTTCACGCTCGGGAGATGTTGAAAATGGTTTTGTTCCTTGATGAATGACAACACTCGGGGTGGGTGGGTGGGTTTCAGACACTAATTATTGTTGGGATATTTAAGTACTGTGTTTTGATGTCATATCATTTAGTAATTATCGGTTCTCATTGTGTAGTATATTCGATAATGATTCTAGATGGAATGTGTAGTGTATTCGATAATGATTCTAGATGACTTAGACTCATACCACTCATTCGCCAACGCTTGAGCGTCAATTATTAAAAAAGAAAAGAAAAAACAAAAATCTCTTTAAGTAACTCGACACTTGAAACAATTCTTAAACTTAGAATATATATACTTCCTCCGTCTCGTTGTAATCGTTACGTTTGACTTTTTAACACTATTCACTGTTTAACTTTGACTCAAAATTTTATCATAGTTATGCAAAAAAAATATATAGTCAAGTAAAATCTCGTTAGACTCGTCTAATCTTGTAGTTTCAGAATATCAAATTTTTATATTTTTTTTATTGTACACAACTTAAGTTATTAACCATTAAAAATGTGTATCGGCATAAGTGTCCGATGGGTCCGTAACAAAAATTTTGAGACGGAGATAGTATATACTAGAACTCGTCCTGGTCGCGCGCGCCCGGACGAATGGTTTTCTGAACTGATTTGTAAAGAGTAATGAAAAGCGATTAGTCTAAGGCGCGCCTCTTCAAGACAGTAAACTTGTCCGGGCTTTGATCTTTCCATCAATTTCTATAATTAATACAAAAATTATAAAATTTAAAACTAATCTTGTGATCACCAAAATTTCTGATATGTTCAAATAGAATGGAATACAGTGTACAAATTTAAATTTCAAAAGAGGTTTTTCCTCTAACCATGGCTTCCTCCTCAATTTCATGTGCCCCGCTTAAAACTCTTGAACAATACCATGAATTGAGTTCGATGAAATTGTGCCTGTCAACAAGGTGTTCCAGAACATTGATGAATTCATCTATGGAACATTGCTTACAACAAAAGGTGTATTCTAAAGAGCAACAAAGCAACATAGACTCAGTACACAACTATTTTTCTGAATAAAGTCATTCTAAACATCAACTGACATATATAAAAATAACCATGCTGCACCTGCACTTCAGTAGCATATGAGATGTAGTTAAAATGCAGGACGGGATTGTGTGAAGTACAACGATTCCCCATATTCCTGCATCTGAATCAAAGCAAGACAAATATAATAAAGACAAAATAGTCCAAATAGAAAATTTCAGTAGCAATTAAGAGATGGGAAAGAAGCACGAGGAAAAGAAAAAAAAATTACAGTAAATGCTAGAGAGAGTGATATCTATCACTGTTGTCTCTGAAAGCTGTAAGAAGAAATAAGTTCATGACATAGATGGAATGTTGAATCTTGAACCCAAACCCTACTATTCAGAATACGCCCTAGTATTAGAGTTCACGTATCCAAATGTTTCAACTCTCTGCCAAAAAACAATAGCAGTATAATACATCCAAGGCATTTAAAAATGAAATTTAATTCTCTTTCCGGATTGGCATGGAAAAGTGACAAAACAAAAGAGAATAATTACTACTTGGCAATAATACCAGCGCAAATAGAATACCTCATATGACAGAAAACTCTTCATCCCCAGTCCATCAATTTGTATTCCTCTATCAAGGATAAGGGAAGAATATGTTGCATTAGTAAGAAAAAAGTGGAAAAGAAATATAGAAAGCAACTTTAGTTTAAAATCAAACACAAACTGAACCTGGGTATATGGGGAAGAAACTCTGTAATCAACGATGCATCAAATTAGTCTATTTTGATTAATTTCCTTTTTAATTGCTTTTAAACAACAAAAATTACTGGTATTCTTGCATTCAGATACTCCCTCTCTTCATTAATTTTTAACTAATATCTATTAAAAAAGTATTAAATGACAAAACATAAAAAAAAAAGAAAAAAGAAAAACCACCAAAGATAATTGCAGTATACAATTGCCAACCAGGACTATCCAGCTATTGCTGGCTCACTAAATCCTGCCTAGGATACCAAGATGCAAGTGCACCAAACCCAAAAATTTCTAGAATATCATTTGAGTCACATAATTAATATCTTCTTTTTAACAATATAACCATGACTTGACTTAGGCATTTTCTAGTAGCTTGTTGACTCCTGAGGGAACATGCCGACTAAACCCAGCAAGCCTAAAAATACAACAAACCCAATAAAAGAACATATAATCAATCCATTCAGGTGGTATTGCTTATTCAAATATTTGAAATTCTCACACAAGGTTTTTCTATGTGTAGATCTTACCTAAATAATACGAGGAGGGACAAGCAAAGATTATATTTAGAGTGAAATAGTCAACCTAGAAAAAAAAATAAAAAAAAATTAAAGACATATTGAGTTTCTTGTTAATGAAATGGAAGGGGGAAATGGTAGCAACCTAGCCTTAGCAGTCACTGCATCCTTTGGTGAAACAATATAGTACAATGGCTCATCACCAGCAGCCCATTGGCCACCAGCATAGCTGCTACCTACAATCAAGACATATTGTCATAATCCTATATGTCAACCTCAAATAACAAGGGTAAATATACAATAGACATGTCAAGGAGGAAATACGAAGCTACAATCTTGAAAAAATTATGCACGCTTCACATGAAAATGGGGAATGGCCAAGGTAATAATCTTTAGCCTTGTAATGCTAAAAAAAGCCATGAATGGTAATGCCAGTTTATAATTATTCCAAGTGAAACCCCAGTTAAAGACAACCATGTTGGATCATCAAGAGTGACACCCAGTTGCATAAGATAAAGTTTAAGCATCATCTCACATCCAAATATAGTATCATAACCATAACGATTTGGCAGAGAAACACTCACGGTTTGATATGGAAAGGATGATATGTGTCTACCATCAACATTGATATCAAAGCCTGCCAAGCCCGCAACAACGGTAAGTACAAACAACTTTTCTCAGCAAAAGGGTAGGGTCGATCAATGGTGACATTCTTTGTCTTCCCAAATCCCAACCAGCCCCTTCAACCACCCAGTCACCTTCGACTCTTCAGATTTGCTATCATCATCGTGATTGCATTTCTCACATTTCACCTGGCCGTCAACTTCCATACGGATAAGATCTTAAGAAAACCACATTATTCCCAGGAAAAAACCACAACTTATGAAGCCAAAGAAGTAGATTATTACTTCTTTCCAAAAAGCCAAAACTGGATCTCACCAAATAACATTAACTAAATTGAGTTAATATAGTTTATTTTCATGTTATATTTTATTTAAAAGCCTACCTTAACAATAGGTATCCCAGCACATGTAATGCATCAAAATTGATCCTATCTGTTACTACTTTCTTCTCTTGATTAGAAGGATTAGAGTTGTGAACTTTTCCATATTCTAACGAAGTAAATATGGATCCAGTAGTTGATTTCTCTTTGAAGTCCTCTTTATCCTTTTGGATAACAAATGAGATAGCAATTCCTCAGATAGATACGCAACACAGTCAAATATCACATTATCATATCTTCCTATTAGAACCAATATATTTAACCATTCTAAAAGTATCACAACAGATTTGGAAAGGAGCTCCTCCAGACGTTTTCTTTAAGTGATGATCTAAATAGAGAGTAACACTGCATAACCAATTTCGAAACCAAAACTCATGAAGAAACTGAAATAGAGATACACAATGTGAGGAGACAACATGCAAGGAATACCTAATCAAATTTAGATCAGGGCAATTGGATAAGATTCTTAATGTAAATCTAGCCAATTTTTTGTGTAGATGGCATCACACCTTGGAAAGGAGCTCCTCCAGCCGTTTCCTTTAATTGATGATCTAAATAGATAGTAACTCTGCAACACCAATTTTGAAACCAAAACTCATGAAAAAAAGTGAAATAGAGATACACATTGCGAGGAGACAACATGCAAGGAATACCTAATCAACTTCAGATCAAGGCAAGTGGATAAGATTCTTAATGTAAATCTAGCCAATTTTTTGTGTAGATGGCATCAGATATAGAACGGCCTCAGAGAAATTTTCCATCTAAACATCGAGATTACAGTGGCTTAATAATTTGTGGAACCAATGTTGAAAGTGATGCTACCCTTGACATATCCTACTGTAATTTCTAAATTTCCAATTTCGAGCACGAATTAAAAAATCTATGGATCACTTTATAAACTCACTTCAAATATTTCCAACAACAACATACAAATTTAAGCATCACCATATGAAGCACTCCCAGGCAGGTTAGCGGAACTTATCTGTACAATATTTTAAAAGAAAAAGAACGCAACACAGGAACAAGTTTCATGAGAAAATATAGGAATTCCAAAGCCAAGACTGTCCCTAATCGACTAATTTAAATTCAGGCCAAGCAAGCAACTTTGTTAAAATTACTGCACTGAAAGCATCAACTAGCATATAAAATCAAGCTAACGGCCGAACCTATATTTAAAAAATCAACAAAAAATAATTTAAAAAAAAACTATAGGAAAAAGCCAATAATAAATAAAACAGTTGCAATAAATTGATGCAGTGTTTACCCCCGAAAACAGAGGACAGCCATCATAAATTCAAAAATTTGGTAGGGTCAAAATTGAAGGAAGCTTCAACAACACGTTGGTGGCAGGGGTGCCCCTTTTGGAGGCCATGTATGGTCCGCTGGGGAGGGATCTTGTGGTGCAGTCCTCTATTATCCATGCGCTCATTTGGTGCCCGCTTCTCTGTTCTTGCTCGAGCTTTGGCGTGCCAACAACAACGACGACAAGCAACGACTATGCAGCAAGCTTGTTGCAGCAAGCTTTATCATCATGTGATTCTGGACATGATGATGATGATGCGTCGTTGTTGTTGGCGGCCAAAGCTCAAGCAAGAACAGGAGAAGCGGGCACCAAATGTGCGCCTGGATAACATAGGTCTGCACCACAAGATCCCTCCCCAGCGGACCATACATGGCCTCCAACAGGGGCACCCCTGCCACCAACGTGTTGTTGAAGCACGACATGTAAAACGACGTTACAGCCCACGAGAAAATCCCCTTCCTCCCAAACTTAGCCCACGAGGCACGAATTCATAAAGCCATCATGAATTTTCTGAGTTTAGGGCTTTAGGCGAAATTGGGGAAGGAAGCTTGCCGCCGCGGCTGTCTTGCCGCGCGGCCGGCGCCGCCGCCGTCTCCATCCATTACCACCACCACACCACCGCGCGCTTGCCTCCCCAAATCCAACACCACCAGTACCGCAGGCTTTTTCCTTTCCCGTCACCATCCCTAATAAAAAGTCAGAGACGAAAACCTAAAAAAAATATTGAACGGAGGCAGAGAAGAAGGGAGCGGTGACGCTGGGAAAGGCGAGAGAAGGGGAGGGCGGCGTCAGAGGAGGGGCGACGAGGGTGGTGTGCGCGATCTGGATCAGCGGCGGCCCAACGGCGGCGACGGCAGCGAGTTGGCGGCAGACGGAGGCGGTGGAACGAAGGGCAGGCAAAAAATTCTTACGGGTGCCAGATTTTAGGGATTTTTAGGTACAGAACGTTTGGAAATGGAAGGAGTGCAGTATCGAACAAAATCCAAACAAAGATGGTGTTTGGATGTTAGTAGATTGGCTAGCGGATAGCGGATTGAATGAGCATATTGTCTCACGATTCTCTCTCCGAATCTGTTATCTGCTAGCGGATCCGCTGACTCCCAAACATCCTCAAAAGAAAAATCAAGAAAGCGGAAGCAGATTTTAGGGATTTTTAGGGAGTTAATGTTCATTGAACAATAATTCCGTAAGGTATATATATATTAGAGATATGTATTATATTTGTTGCAATTAAATACTCTGTCCCACCAAATGTGTTATAAACTAATATATTTATGTGGACATCTTAATGGCTAAGGAATTATGTAATGCTACCACGTAGCTTGTGTATTTGATTAGTCACTACCTATCTTTTTATCAGATGAGGTGGCACTCGGGCAATTTGCCTATAAATGTACAATGGTGGATAAGTGAAATAAAAAAAGAATAAGAACAGTCGGTTATCTCTCACTTGTTTGCCTCATCACAAAACTATATAAATATATAATCACAGTCCTTTGTAACAAAAATACATAACACGTTATCAGCACGAGGAGTTCTATCGGTGTTCTGTTTTTAGGTATAATTTTACATCGTTACTTTTCAATATAATTATGGCTAATCTCTCAAAGCAGGAATTTCTCCCGTTATGGGTTTCTGGAGACAACTACATGTCCTGAGCACGGGACGTAAAAATGCACCTGGCATCTATGGGGTTGGAAGATACTATCGCCCCTGACAAAAAACTATCCAGCCAGGATAAGGCAAAAGCCATGATCTTTCTGTGCCACCATATTGATGAATCTCTGAAACTTCAATATGTGACACTGGAATCACCACTTGAACTATGGCTGAAATTAAAAGAGAGATATGATCATCTCAAAATGACAGTGCTGCCAAAAGCTCGAAGCGAATGGCATAATCTGAGGCTCTAGGACTTCAAATCAGTGTGTGAATATAATTCAGCGATGTTTCGTATTACATCGCAACTGACATTTTGTGGAGAAAAAATAACTGAATCTGATATGCTGGAAAAAACATTCTCCACATTCCATGCCACAAATCTGGTTTTACAAAAGCAGTACCGTGAGCGGGGTTTTCAAAAATATTCTGAACTTATCACCTGTCTACTTCTGGCCGGGCAGAATAAAGAATTATTGCTAAAAAATCATGAATCCAGGCCAACAGGTGCTTCCCCGTTTCCTGAAGCAAATGCCACAGAAGCAGAGAACCAAGTGCGGGATCGTGGGAATCAAAGAAACCAGAATTTTAATCGTGACAGAAATCGGGATCGCGGTCGTGGTAGGCCTGAATCATCTGGGAGAAACAAATATCGAAATAAACCTCGATATGAATCCAACCACAGAAGTGACAATAGGAGGCCCTATAAATCGCAGCCAAAGCCTAAAAGAGACAGAAATAATGATCAACCGTGTGATCGCTGCGGAATCAAAGGTCACTGGGCCCGAGTTTGTTGAACAGCTAGTCATTTAGCTGAACTGTACCAGGCCTCGAAGAGACAAGAAAGATCTGATCCCGAAACACATCATGCCACCCACGATGATACCTTTGATGATGTTCTGAATGATGATATTACCCACTTCGACACTGATGACTTTATTGGTGGCACCAACTGAAAAAGAAAAGTGAAAGGATCGGCTTTATATTTTGTATTTTGCGTATGATATATTTTGCCTTATGATATTTTGTATTTTAGTGCTTTACTCCCCATTTTGTATCCCCAAGTTATAATGTATTTTGCAGTGATTATATTATATTACTGATGTTGTTTTTATTACCTTCTGAAAAGAAATGGATGGCCAAGTTGAAAATGAAATCTGCCTCATTGACAGTGCTACAACGCATAGTATCTTAAAAAGCAAAAGCTTTTTCTCCCATTTAAAATTGGGAAAGACCGCAGTAAAAACTATAAGCGGTAATGAAAATTGTATTGAAGGATCTGGAAAAGCCGTTATATTTCTCCCTAAAGGGACAAAATTGGCATTTGAAAATGCCCTATTTTCAAGCAAGGCTCGAAGAAACTTGCTAAGTTTTGGTGATATTCGAAAAAATGGCTATCACATTGAAACGTTAAATAAGGCAGGAAATGAGTATGTTTTAATTACTCAAACCATCAATGGTGAAAAGTTTGTTCATGAAAAGCTGCCATGTTTGACATCCGGATTATATTATACAAAAATTTATGCCGGAGAAATACATAACCTAGTAGACCTAAAGGCTACTAGTGAATTTATAACCTGACATGAAAGGCTTGGACATCCGGGCAGCGTGATGTTGAGGCGAATAATTGAAAATTCCAGTGGCCATAAATTAAACCATAAAATGGTTTTGAATCCAAATGAGTTTACATGTGCTGCTTGCTATCAAGGAAAATTAATTACCAGGCCATCTCCAGCAAAAGTGGGAATTGAATCCCCTGCATTTTTGGAAAGAATTCAAGGCGATATATGTGGGCCAATAGATCCACCTTGTGGACCATTCAAGTACTTTATGGTACTAATTGATGCATCAACCAAATGGTCTCATGTCTATTTATTGTCAACTCGCAACCTAGCCTTTGCTAGACTACTTGCACAAATTATTAAATTGCGAGCACAATTTCCTGATTATCCAATAAAGAAAATACGCCTTGATAATGCTGGAGAATACACATCAAATGCTTTTGATGATTTTTGCACATCTATTGGTATCACTTTAGAACATCCAGTTCCGTATGTGCATACCCAAAATGGTCTGGCTGAATCATTAATCAAAAGGTTGAAATTAATTGCACGACCTTTATTGATGAAATCAAAACTCCCTGTTTCTGCTTGGGGACATGCTATATTGCATGCAGCAGCATTAGTAAAAATCAGGCCGATAAGCTATCATAGCTACTCCCCTACTCAAATTATAACGGGAAAAGAACCCGATATTTCCCATTTAAGAATTTTTGGGTGTGCTGTATATGTACCAATAGCACCACCTCAAAGGACAAAAATGGGACCTCAAAGAAGGATGGGCATCTATGTCGGGTATGAATCACCCTCGATTATTAAATATCTTGAACCAACAACGGGTGATTTATTTACTGCAAGATTTGCAGATTGTCATTTTGACGAATCACATTTCCCGACATTAGGGGGAGGAAGTAATCAACTGAAAAAGGAAATTTCGTGGAAAATCCCACTTGATATATGTGATCCTCGTACAAAACAATGTGAATTAGAAGTGCAAAGAATTGTGCATTTGCAAAGGATTGCAAATCAATTGCCTGATGCTTTTAATGATGCTGCAAGAGTAACAAAATCTTACATTGAAGCAGCAAATGCACCGGCCAAAATAAATATACCTGAAGGGCAAATTCCAAGTGCTAATGAATCTAATCCACGACAAAAACGTGGTAGACCAATGGGTTCCAAAGATAAAAATCCACGAAAGAAAAGAATTATACACGTGGATAATGAAAAACCCGAAGAGGTAATAAATTCAACTTTTGAAGAAGTTGATGCTGAAAATGCTAATCCAGAAGAAAGTGAAACTATTGAAACTACTTTCAATTATATCACTTCTGGAAAGTATTGGAACCGAAAAGAAATCAAAATTGATCAAGCATTTGCATATAATGTAGCACTTGAGATGATGAAAGATGACGAGGATCCTGAACCAAAATCAGTTGATGAATGCCGGCAAAGGGATGATTGGCCAAAATGGAAAGATGCAATTAAATCAGAATTGGATTCACTGAATAAAAGAAAAGTATTCGGCCCTATAGTCCAAACACCTGAAAATGTAAAACCAGTTGGCTACAGGTGGGTGTTTGTGAGAAAAAGAAATGAAAATAATGAAATTGCAAGATACAAAGCAAGGCTTGTAGCCCAAGGATTTTCCCAAAGACCGGGAATTGATTTTGAGGAAACATATTCCCCGGTTATGGATGGAATAACTTTCAGGTATCTCATGAGCCTAGCAGTACGAGAAAAGCTCGAAATGAGGCTGATGGATGTTGTTACTGCTTACTTATATGGCTCATTGGAGAATGATATTTATATGAAAATACCTGAAGGATTTAAAATGCCTGAATCTTATAACTCAAAGCCCAGAGAAGTTTATTCCATCAAATTACAAAAATCACTTTATGGGCTTAAGCAATCGGGCCGAATGTGGTACAATCGCCTCAGCGAAAGTTTAATTAATGAATGTTATATAAATGACCCTATATGTCCATGCGTTTTTATAAAGAAAAATGGGTCAGAATATGTAATCATCGCAGTCTATGTTGATGATTTAAATTTAATTGGAACTCCTGAAGAGCTAGAAAAGGCAATTGAATATCTGAAAAGGGAGTTCGAAATAAAGGATTTTGGAAAAACAAAATTCTGCCTTGGCTTGAAAATTGAGCATTTGGATAAGGGTATTTTTGTTCATCAATCAGCTTATACCCAAAAGGTATTGAAGCATTTCGAATGGATTATGCTCATCCGTTAAGTAGTCCAATGGTCGTTCGGGCACTTGATCCTGCAAAGGATCCATTTAGGCCAAAGGAAGATGATGAAGAACAACTTGGCCCAGAAGTGCCATATTTAAGCGCGATTGACGCGTTAATGTATCTTGCAAATAGCACGCGACCTAATATCGCATTTGCTGTTAACTTACTTGCAAGATTTAGTTCTTGCCCTACTTCACGACATTGGAAAGGCATAAAACAAATCTTTCGCTATCTCCAAGGAACAATTGACCTTGGATTATTTTATCCAAAAGATTCTCGACATGATTTGATCGGATATGCCGATGCAGGATATTTATCATATTATATCCACACAAAGCCAAATCTCAAACAGACTATATTTTTGTGTGTGGTGGAACTGCTATCTCATGGAGATCTATGAAACAAACATTAACGGCTACTTCATCAAATCATGCCGAAATATTAGCAATCCATGAGGCTAGTCGAGAATGTGTTTGGTTGAGGTCAATGACTAATCATATATTGAAAAATTGTGGCTTGGTCACTGACCTAAAAATGCCCCCAACAATTTTATTTGAAGATAATTCGGCTTGTATAGCCCAATTGAAAGGGGGTTATATAAAAGGAGATAGGACTAAACACATTTCACCAAAATTTTTTTATACACATGATCTTCAAAAGAATGGTGAAATTGATGTGCAACAAATTCGATCAGATGAGAACTTAGCGGATCTGTTGACCAAGGCATTACCAACTGCAATGTTCAAGAAGCTCATGAAGAAATTGGAATGCGGCGGCTACGAGATATAAAGTGATGTCCAAATCAGGGGGAGAAATAAATACAAGAATATTGTACTCTTTTTCCTTCACTAGGATTTTTCCCACAGGGTTTTTTCCTAGTAAGGTTTTAACGAGGCATATTCTTTATATAACAGATGTCCAAGGGGGAGTGTTATAAACTAATATATTTATGTGGACATCTTAATGGCTAAGGAATTCTGTAATGCTACCACGTAGCTTGTGTATTTGATTAGTCACTACTCATCTTTTTATCAGATGAGGTGGCACTCGGGCAATTTGCCTATAAATGTACAATGGTGGATAAGTGAAATAAAAAAAGAATAAGAACAGTCGGTTATCTCTCACTTGTTTGCCTCATCACAAAACTATATAAATATATAATCACAGTCCTTTGTAACAAAAATACATAACAAAATGTGTCTTGTTTGATTTTTTGACAATGTTCATTGTTCAACTTTAACTCAATTTTATAGCAAATATATATTTGGAAAAAATAGTCGAGTTAGGTCTTGTTAGATTCGTCTAATCATATAGTTTTATAATATATATTTTATATAATTTTAAGTTATATTATTTTGAGATATTAGCGTTTAAAAATTGTATTGAATTGTGTGCAGAAGTCAAACAAAACAAGTTAGTTGTGACAGAGGGAGTACTTCTTATTCCCCAATGAATTCAAGTGGAGATCATCTTGAATCATTATTTTTTTTCTAAACAACATATGCAGACAGACAAATTACAAAAGGACAAAGGAAAGTGATAAGGTGCCCGATGGAGAACTTAACCTGAAGGTTGGAAGTCAGGGGACTAAAGTCTCGTTCTCTATAACTTATTTTCAAGCCTTATTATTTATTTTTTTATAAAAATCAGATCAGGATTAAATAAGATCAGACCAGATCAGATCAAATCAAATCATTATAATAATATAGAGAAAATAAGATCAGACCAGACCAGACCAGACCAGAAACATTCAGACCAGACCAGACAAATTCAGATCAGACCAGACCAGATCTCATAAATTCAGATAACCACGAGTTCAAACCTCCGTACTCAAAACTTTAAAATTTGCTTTTTTTTAGGTGAATACCAGGGTATCCTCGGGCCTCATTGGACCCAAGACTAATCCCTCGAGGATCGGGTGGGCATTGAAGGGTTGCCTCTCCCAAAGCAGAATTCTGCATACACAAAGGCTCGAACCCAAGACCTTTAAAATTTGCTTTGATTACTTAAAAAATCATTTATTTGTTTCTTAAATGTAAAACATACTAAGTAATAGGAATGATATGAATTTAAAAAAAGTGCAAACTCAGAAGACAGTGAATGATAATTTTGTATATATATAGCTGCCTTTACTTCTGTTGCCAACAGAAACATCCATGAGATTGCTTAGCATAATTTCTATGACAAAAGTAACCTGTTAGAGGACAATACTAATTGAAAGTATAGATTACAAGCAATCATTTAAGCGTACCAATAACCTAAGCTTTTGCGTTCAATACAACAAAATAAAATCACAAGTTAAAAGACTAGCTAGGATCAAAACACAAAAACCAATAAGTATTAGATTTTTTGTTGGGAACGAAATTGGTAATTGGATTCATGAATTAAGCAGCCTGCAGTTCCTTCTGATGTCATCATCATGGGTAGCTGCTATTTTAGTACTTATTTGTCAGTATGGTGCATCCCACTTGCTGCATTGAGTGTAGTTATGGCCACACACGGAAATAGGTGGGAGAATTAATGAGGGTAGCTCACCCTTAAATGCCACCCATGCTTACTTCGCCTATAAATACACAGCTTCTGGACGTGGAAGAAGCACACCAACACAAACGAAGTAAGCAGCAGCAAAGGAGCTCACAGCTCAAAGCTTTCTCTGCTTCTTCAATTTAGTGGGAAGTTTTAGCCCAGAGAGTGAGTGTGTTTTGGTAGGCTTTTCTTTTGTGAAGAGTCTACATTTATTGAGTGGTTTTTTGTGGGTCCGGAAATTATTGTCCAAACCCTTTTGTAATATTCCCCTCATAGTAAAATTTATTTCTCCTTTTGCCTGTGGACGTAGGTCGATTTGACCGAACCACGTAAATTCTCTGTGTCTATTTATTTTGCTGCATTTGGCTAATTTGGGTACACTTCCGCAACAAACTGGTATCAGAGCCCTGATTGCGTAGTATGCTCTGTGGTCGCAGTTAATCCGATCTTCCACATCAGAAACGCATCTCGGTTAAGCTACCCTTTTGTGAGCCTTGTTTGTGCCTCTTGTTAGCAAAATGTCGGCCATAAATATTAAGGTTGACAAGTTCACGGGAAGGAATAGTTTTAGCCTTTGGCAAATCAAAATGTGGGCTTTGTTAAAACAACAAGGTCTGTGGGCTCCATTGAAGGAAAAGGTAGATCCAGATAATGCTGAGATGGTGAGCCTGGAGGAGAAGGCTCATTAAACCATCTTATTGTGCCTAGCAGATGATGTTATTACCGAAGTTGCGACGGAAACAAAGGCGTCTGGTTTGTGGTTAAAACTAGAAAGTCTTTATATGACTAAGTCTTTAACCAACAAGTTGCTATTAAAGCAACGTTTGTTCAGCCTACGGATGCAGGAAGGTACATCTCTTCGAGACCATCTCGATAGATTAAACACTATCTTGCTGGAGTTGCGTAATATTTATGTCGTTATCGAGGACGAAGATGCTGCATTGATATTATTAGTATCTTTACCACTATCATTTGAAAATTTTGTACAGTCATTTATAGTTGGTAAAGATATTGTCAGTTTAGAAGATGTACGTGCTGCTCTGCATAGTAGGGAATTGCGCCATAAGGCATCTTCGAGTAATGTAGATGATCAGGCTGCTGGGCTCGTTGTTAGCAGTGGCAAGGGACATGGAAAATTTGTAAAACAAAAGAAGAAAAAATCTTTTGTTAAAGGTCCCAAGCCAGGTGATGTATGCAATTATTGTAAAGAGAAAGGACATTGGAAGACCCAGTGTCCAAAGATGATGAAGAAGCAACAACAGGGAGCGCAACAAGAGTCTGTCACTGTTGCGGTCAACGACGATACAGATCCAGAGGATCATTTGGCTTTGGTCACAAGCGTGCAACCATCGCAAGATGATGTATGGGTTCTTGATTCTGGAGCATCATACCACATGTGTCCTAACAAAGAGTGGTTTACGAGCTACGAACCAGTCGATGGAGGAAATGTTTTTATGGCAAATGATTATGTCTGTATTACAGCTGGGATTGGTTCTATCAAGCCTAGAACACATACCGGTGAAATTGCAACTCTGCACGATGTCAGACATGTTCCAAAGCTGAAGAAGAATCTGATATCCTTAAGAGTCCTTGACAATAAGGGTTTCAGATACAAAGGGGAGCATGGAGAACTCTACATCATGAAGGGATCGTCCGTGGTTTTGAAAGGAGTCTTGCATGGATCTCTGTATGTTGTGCAGGGATCTACTGTAGTAGATTCTGTAGCTGCTGTTGCTGATACTTCTGATATGTCCAAGCTATGGCATATTAGACTTGGGCATATGAGTTAGAGGGGAATACAGATCCTGTCAAGTCGTGGTCTTCTTGAAGGTCACAAGTTAGCTGAGTTCGGGTTCTGTGAGCACTGCACATTTGGTAAATTACATCGTACCAAATTTGGAAAAGCAACTCACAGAACGAAGTCGACGATGGATTACATTCATTCTGATTGTTGGGGTCCTTCACGAGTTGAGTCGCTTGGGGGCAGCAGATACTTCTTATCCATTATCGATGATTATTCAAGGATGACTTGGGTAATCATGATGAAGGAAAAGGGCGAAGCTTTCTTAAGATTCAAGCAGTGGAAGGCATTGGTAGAAAACCAGACCAATAAGAAGATTAAAAGGCTTCGAACTGATAATGGTCTGGAATTCTGTTCGAGGGAATTCAATGAGTTCTGCAAGAACAATGGAATTGCACGACATCACACAGTCAGGAACACTCCACAGCAAAATGGAGTGGCAGAGCGTATGAATCAGACGCTTTTGGAGAGGGCACACTGCATGCTCTCAAATTCTGGATTGCCAAGAAGCTTTTGGGCAGAGGCAGTTAACACTGCTTGCTTTCTGATCAATCGGGGACCTCACACTGGAATTGATTGTCGGATTCCTTATGAGGTTTGGTCGGGTAATTCCTATGATTACTCGAATTTGAAATCTTTTGGATGTGCGGCTTAGTATCACGTAAGCGAGGGGAAACTGGAGCCCAGAGCAAAGAAGGGCGTTTTCGTAGGGTATGGAGATGGAGTCAAAGGATTCAGAATTTGGTCACCTTCTGAGAAGAGTTATCTTGAGCAGAAGTGTGGTGTTTGACGAGAATTCTTTCCTCAATCAGCCTACGAAGGTTGTGAATGTCTCAGAAAATTCGGGTGCTGACAGTAAGGTGGAGCTTCATCTTTCACCTGATGATTCAGATGAACAACGAGAGGTTGAGCAAGAGCAGGAAGTGCACTTGGATTCCAATCAATCAACCGAAGTTGAACCACCTGAAACCAACCTACCATCGAGTTCAGCTGATGTGCCGAAGCAAGGAATTGCTTATGATCGTGCTAGAAGGGTGGGAGTCCAACCTCCTAGCAGATATCAAGATTTTGTCTGCTACGCTCTACAAACAGCTGAAGATTTGAATTATTCTGAGCCCTCCACTTACAAAGAAGTCGTATCATGTGACGAGTCTGTACAGTGGCTTGCTGCAATGGGAGATGAAATGGAGTCGTTACATAAGAACGACACTTGGGAGCTAGTCAAACAACCACCTGAAAGAAAGATTGTTACTTGCAAATGGATCTTCAAAAGAAAGGAAGGTGTTTCACCAGCTGAGGGCATACGATACAAAGCCAGACTAGTTGCTAGAGGATTTACTCAGAGGGAAGGAGTTGATTACAACGAGATTTTCTCACCTGTGGTCAGACACACTTCCATTCGTGTCCTGTTGGCTATGGTAGCGCATCAGGATCTAGAGCTCGAACAACTAGATGTGAAGACAGCCTTTCTTCATGGGGAATTGGAGGAGGAGATCTATATGTCTCAGCCTGAAGGTTTTCTTGTACCAGGAAAAGAAAACCATGTTTGCAAATTGAAGAGACCATTATATGGTCTGAAGCAATCACCGAGACAGTGGTATAAAAGATTTGATAGCTATATGGTTGAGCTTGGCTACAACAGAAGTCCATATGATTGTTTTGTTTATCACAAGAAGTTGGAAGATGGTTCGATCATCTACTTGCTTCTGTATGTAGATGACATGCTCATTGCTGCATGGAACAAGGCCGATATTCAGAAATTGAAGGGTCTACTGCGTGCAGAGTTCGACATGAAGGATTTGGGTGCAGCGCAGAAAATTCTGGGGATGGAGATCTATCGAGATAGAAATCAGAAGAAGCTTTTCTTGTCACAGAAAAGCTATATCCAGAAGGTTCTGTCAAAGTTTGGAATGTCTTCGGCGAAACCTTTGAATACTCCATTTGCTACTAATACACAACTCTAAGCTACCTTTGCACCTAAATCTGAAGCTGAGAAGGAGTATATGGCAAAGGTTCCATATTCTAGTGCAGTGGGCAGCTTGATGTATGCCATGGTGTGCACTAGACCTGATTTGGCACAGGCAGTCAGCGTGGTTAGCCGATTCATGGCGAACCCGGGAAAAGAGCACTGGCTTGCGGTGAAGCGAATCTTTCGCTATTTGAGAGGTACATCTGATGTTGGTCTCATCTATGGAGGCGACTTGCAGTGTTCAGTGGTTGGGTATTCTGATTCTGATTATGCTGGAGATGTGGATAGCAGGAGATCAATGACTGGTTATGTTTTCACTCTTGGAGGTTCTGTCGTTAGTTGGAAAGCAACTTTGCAGGCTACAGTAACATTGTCTACTACGGAGGCAGAATACATGACATTGACAGAGGCTGCCAAAGAGGGAATTTGGTTAAAAGGACTGGTTAGCGATCTTGGTCTACATCAAGATCAAGCAGTTGTGTTTTGTGATAATCTCAGTGCAATATGTTTGGCTAAGGATCATGTTCATCATGAGAGAACCAAACACATTGATGTGAGATATCATTTTCTGAGATCAGAATCAAGGATCAAAGTGTAGAAGATTGCTACAGCAGATAATCCTGCAGATATGTTCACTAAACCTGTACCTCATAGCAAGTTTCGACATTGCTTGGACTTGCTAAATGTATTGAGTTGTTGACTGCCTCTTCGAGGCATTTTATTTTCCCATGGTGGGAAATTTTGAGGCAAAAAGAAGATTTTGAGTACCGTTTGGCACATTTGTGTGCAGGATTTGGGTACATTTGTTTTCGGGGAAAATTTGAGATCAATGTGGAGTCTACTTAGTTTTCAACTTTACATGGGATGCACCAAGGTGGAGATTTGTCAGTATGGTGCATCCCACTTGCTGCATTGAGTGTAGTTATGGCCACACACGGAAATAGGTGGGAGAATTAATGACGGCAGCTCACCCTTAAATGCCACCCATGCTTACTTCGCCTATAAATACACAGCTTCTGGCAGTGGAAGAAGCACACCAACACAAACGAAGTAAGCAGCAGCAAAGGAGCTCACAGCTCAAAGCTTTCTCTGCTTCTTCAATTTAGTGGGCAGTTTTAGCCCAGAGAGTGAGTGTGTTTTGGTAGGCTTTTCTTTTGTGAAGAGTCTACATTTATTGAGTGGTTTTTTGTGGGTCCGGAAATTATTGTCCAAACCCTTTTGTAATATTCCCCTCATAGTAAAATTTATTTCTCCTTTTGCCTGTGGACGTATGTCGATTTGACCGAACCACGTAAATTCTCTGTGTCTATTTATTTTGCTGCATTTGGCTAATTTGGGTACACTTCCGCAACAATATCATTTCAGAAAGCATAATTGTTGATGGCGCATACACGATGATACAACCTCACAAGTGCGGTGCATCCTAAATATCATCATGATTGTTTATGATAATTTCTCCAAATTTATTTATTCGAAAACCTCCTGATTCTATCCATCACTTGAAAGCCTCTTACATTCTCACTAGAGGAAGAAGACAGTCTTTTCCATGATGATTTACTTGTATAATCCAACAGGAACGATCCTTCGCAAACATAATCAATTCTCACTCAATTACCTGTCATTACGCCCACAATCCTCGCTCAAATGTAAGTTCAACGAATAAATTCAATTGGAAATTTTTGATTAATTTGTCGCATAATGGAAGGATATGCATGCTTATTTACAAGATCGAAGCAGTTATTGTGACATAAATAATTTTGAGCTGAAATACACCGACACGCTTGGGCATATGGAAACATAAAAGTTGGGGCTTATTTCCATATTATTGCTCATCTGTGCCAGAGTATTTCCACACAAAATTATTAATATCACCAGGAGGATGCAGCCAATGATGAAGAAATCGTTTTCTCTCAAAAGAACCCATTGTAAGTTTAATAAAAATATAAAATGATGCGAGGCTTGTTGAAACTTTTATAGGGATCACTCATAAAATGCCCATAACTCAGTTTAAAAGCGTATTTAATTATTCATTAAAAGTTATTGTGTAGTGTTTAAAAGTCCTTTTTTGTGATGGAGCATGTGTAGTGTTCTGTCTATTCAAATGATGTGTGTGGAAAAAGAATCCATCCATTAGAGTGATGTGTGTTCAATTGAAAAAACAATAATGTATGAAATAAAAAATTATCTACCTTTAAACACCATTACACTGGGATGGGGTTTGATTTAATTGTCAAAATCCCATGACTTCTAACTTTATAGTTAGGGATTTAATCCCCACCATAACCCTCTATGCCTTTCATTTATCAAATTATAATTTATGTAGTGTGAATTCCCATAATATTTTTATCCACGCATAATGAAAACAATATTTCTGTATTAATAACAACCGGAAAAAATAATGATCTTTAACCTATTATGACACTTGCATAATATGCTTTGCCTCATAAAATAATTAACTAGATAAAGGTGATGTATGATTTAAAATAAATAAAAATAAAAGGAAGAAAGAAAAAACAATGTGGGGTAGGTAAGTTGTCACTGTTAACATTTTTAAATAATGCCAATTTTGTTGTATATATAATAATTATATGAGCAAATCCCAAAAAATAGACCTCAATTATATCAAAATCTTTACTTTGGTACCTAAACTTTTTTATTGGAAAAAATTAGACCTCAACTTTTAAAGATGGAAAAAACTAGACCTCCACCCAAATAATTTTTTTAGAAACTATAATTTCCCACCCCTTTACTTTTTCTCCTTATTTTTGCACCAAAAATTCTTATAGCCATTAAATTATAATTATACTTATACTCCTCTTTACGAATTTTAACACATAATTTATCGAACATGTTTGCATAAATAAAATTATAATTAACGATTCAAAATTCATTTGTAAATATTGTAACCTTAAAAAAAATTAATTTTTAAAATACTTATATTTTATAGAGAAAATATATTGAAAACATAACACATTATATTATTATTAAATAGAATTAAATACCAAATTATATTTAAATAGAGCCCAAAAATAAAATATTTAAATATAATTGAATAATTTATAATCAATATATATATATATATATATATGTATTACATTATACAGTAGTAACTTTTATACTTGACATTATTTGTCAAAATAATTAAATATTAACTCATATAAGAAAAACTTAAAAAATAAGTATTTTTAAATTAATCTTTATATAAATCAAACAATTAATAACGAATATCATATCACAATTAATTAAAAGTTATTAAATTATTTTGACAAATATTTATTATTGATTGTTTGACTTATATATGGATTAATTTAAAGATATTCATTTGTTAATTTTTTTAATATTAATTAATATTTAATTATTTTGAAAAATAATGTCAAATATATAATTACTTTTCTTATAAATTTTTCAACTTAAGTATTATATTTTGGTCCATTAAATATAATGTTGAGATATAGTTCTTTTTAATAATAAATATAATGTATTATGATTTCAATATATTTTCTCTACACAAATATAAATATTTAAAAATTTATGTTTTTGAAAGTTTTAAAATATTTAGAAATCTGAATTCTGAATCGTTAATTATAATTTTATTTACACAAGCATATTCAGTCAATTATTTGTCACAATTAATAAAGAGAATTATAAATTGAATGGTTATAAGAATTTTTGGTGTTAAAATAAGAAGAAAAAAAAAATAAAGGGGTGGGAAATGATATTTTTACAGAAGTTATTTGGGTGGAGGTCTAATTTCTTCCAACTTTTAAAAGTTGAGGTCTAGTTTTTCCAATAAAAAAGTTTAGGTACCAAAGTGAAGATTTTGCCATAGTTTGGGTCTATTTTTTGGGATTTGCTCTAATTATATATGATAATACCGGGTAGAATATATGTATAGCTAGTGTGTATGAGTATATATATATAATAAAACAATATTTATGACATGCAGTGAAATAAATGAAAGTTGGCAACTAATATGACAACAGGAGAGAGAGTGAGAGAAAGTGAGCAAAATATCTGGAAAGAATTGCGGTTCAATTTTTAATGTGTACTATATCATCAAATACAGGTACATATTTATAAACTTCTGAAGCATTAGGTAGAAGACCTCAATTTTCCTTTCTCTATTCCATTTCATTTGGTCCATTTTTCCTGCGTCCAACTTTTTTGCCGCTCACTTGTATGACCAACTATCATCAATATGAGGCGTGGAGTTTGGTAGACATCAATTCGCGTAGAACACTCCCCCTTGATGTCTTCTATACAAAGAATATGCCTCGTTAAAACCTTACTATGAAAAACCCAGTGGGAAAAAATCATAGTGAAGGAAAAAGAGTACAGTATTCTTGTATCCAGTGCTCCCCCTGATTTGGACATCATTTAAGATCTCGAAGCCGTCGCATTCCAATTTTCTTCGCGAGCTTCTTGAACGTTGCAGTCGGCAATGCCTTGGTAAATAGATCTGCTAAATTATTTTCTGATCGAATTTGTTGCACCTCGATTTCACCATTCTTTTGAAGATCATGAGTGTAGAAGAATTTTGGTGAAATATGCTTTGTTCTATTTCCTTTGATATAACCCTCTTTCAACTGGGCTATACAAGCCGAATTATCTTCAAATAAAATTATTGGGGGCATTTGTGGTTCAATGATTAAACCACAACTCTTCAATATATGTTGAGTCATTGACCTCAACCAAACACATTCTCGACTCGCTTCATGGATTGCTAATATTTCGGCATGATTAGAAGAAGTAGCAGTTAGAGTCTGTTTCATTGACTTCCAAGAGATGGCAGTTTCGCCACAAGTAAAGACATAGCCTGTCTGAGATTTGGCTTTGTGTGGATCTGACAAATAACCTGCATCAGCATAGCCGATTAACTCATGTCGAGAGTCTTTTGGGTAAAATAACCCAAGATCAATGGTTCCTTGGAGATAGCGAAAGATGTGCTTTATGCCTTTCCAATGTCGTTGAGTAAGGCAAGAACTGAATCTTGCGAGTAAATTGATTGCAAATGCGATATCAGGTCGCGTGCTATTTGCTAGATACATTAAAGCGCCAATTGCGCTTAAATATGGCATTTCTGGGCCAAGTTGCTCTTCATTATCTTCTTTTGGCCTAAATGGATCATTTGCAGGATCAAGTGCCCGAACGATCATTGGATTATTTAGCGGATGATCATAATCCATTCGAAATTGCTTCAATACCTTTTGGGTATAAGCTGATTAATGAACAAATATGCCCTTTTCCAAATGCTTAATTTGTAAGCCAAGGCAAAAAATTTTTTTCCCGAAATCTTTGATTTCGAACTCCTTTTTTAAAATATTCAACTGTCTTTTTCAACTCTTCAGGAGTTCCAATTAAATTTAAATCGTCAACATAGACTGTGACGATCACAAATTCTGACCCATTTGTCTTTATAAATACACAAGGACTGATAGGGTCATTTGTATAACCTTCCCATATCAAACTTTCACTGAGGCGGTTGTACCATATTCGGCCAGATTGCTTGAGCCCATATAATAATTTTTGCAATTTGATGGAATACGTTTCTTTGGGTTTTGAGTTGCAAAACTCTGGTAACTTAAACCCTTCAGGTATTTTCATATAAATATCATTTTCCAATGAGCCATATAAATATGCAGTAACAACATCCATCAGCCTCATTTCGAGATTTTCTCGTACTGCTAGGCTCTTTAGATACCTGAATGTTATTGCATCCATAACCGGTGAATATGTTTCCTCAAAATCAATTCCCGGTCATTGGGAAAAACCTTGGGCTACAAGCTTTGCCTTATATTTGGCAATTTCATTATTTTCATTTCTTTTTCTCACAAACACCCATCTGTAGCCAACAGGCTTCACATTTTTTGGTGTTTGGACAATAGGGCCGAATACTTTTCGTTTATTCAGTGAATTTAGTTCAGACTTAATCGCATCTTTCCATTTTGGCCAATCATTTCTTTTCCGACATTCTTCAACTGATCTTGGTTCAGGATCCTCGTTATTTTCCATTACATCGAGTGCAACGTTGTATGCAAGCATTATCAACGTTTGTTTCTTTTTGGTTCCAACTTTTCCCAGTATTGATATAATTGAAAGAAGTTTCAATAACTTCATTTTCATCTGGGTGAATATTTTCAGGTTCAACCTTTTCGGAGGTTGAATCAATTCCTCCTTCGGGAGTATCATCTGTGATTGATTTATCACCCATACGGATAATTTTCTTCTTTCGTGGATTTTTATCCTTGGAACCCAAAGGCCTACCACGCTTCAGGCGTGCAGTAGGTTCATTTGCACTCGGAATATGCCCTTCTGGGACATTTATATTGGCTGGTGCATTTGCTGCATCATTTATATATGATTTTGTGACTTTAGCAGCATCATTAAAAGCATCGGGTAATTGATTTGCAATTCCCTGCAAATGCACAATTCTTTGAACTTCAAGTTCGCATTGCCTTGTACGATGATCAAGGAAATCAAATGGACTTTGCCAAGATATTTCCTTTTTCAGTTGATCATTTCCTCCCCCTAATGTCGGGAATTGAGTTTCATCAAAATGACAGTCTGCAAATCTTGCAGTAAATAAATTACCCGTTTTTTGCTCAAGATATTTAATAATCGAGGGTGATTCATACCAGACATATATGCCCAACCTTCTTTGAGGTCCCATTTTTGTGCGTTGTGGTGGCGCAACCGCACACCCAAAAATTCGCAAGTGGGATATATTGGACTCCTTTCCAAACACAATTTGTGTAGGGGAGTAGCTATGATAGCTTGTCGGCCTTATTTTCACAAGTGCTGCTGCATGCAATATAGCATGTCCCCAAGCAGAAACAGGGAGTTTTGATTTCATTAACAAGGGTCTTGCAATTAATTGCAATCGCTTAATAAATGATTCTGCCAAACATTTTGCGTGTGCACATGAGGCACAGGATGTTCAACAGTAATTCCAATCGACATGCAGAAATCATCAAATGCATGTGTTGTATATTCTCCAGCATTATCAAGGCATATTTTCTTTATCGGATGATCTGGAAACTGTGCTCGCAATTTTATAATTTGTGCAAGTAACCTTGCAAATGCCAAATTGCGAGTTGATAATAAACAAACGTGTGACCAGCGTGATGACGCATCAATTAGTACCATAAAGTACTTGAAAGGTTCACACGGTGGATCAATAGGTCCACATATATCGCCTTGAATTCTTTCTAGGAATGTAGGGGATTCAATTCCCACTTTTACTGGAGATGGTCTGGTTATCAATTTCCCTTGTGAACGGGCTGCACAATTGAACTCATTTGGGTTCAATATCATTTGCCTTTTCAATGTGTGGCCATTTGAATTTTCAATGATTCGCCTCAGCATTACACTGCCAGGATGCCCAAGTCTATCGTGCCAGGTAATAAATTCACTAGTAGCTTTCAAGCCTACTAGGTTATGTATTTCTACGGCACATATTTTTGTATAGTATAAGCTAGAGGAGTAACATGACATTTTTTCATTCACAAATTTTTTGCCATTTTCAATTCGAGTTATCAAAAGATACTCGTGATCTGCCTCTTTTGAAGTTTCAATGTGATACCCATTTTTTCGAATATCATTGAAGCTCAGTAAATTTCTTCGAGCTTTGCGTGAGAACAAGGCATTTTCAATTGCCATTTTTGTCCCTTCAGGG
This sequence comes from Hygrophila difformis, assembly GCA_030278955.1. Classification (NCBI taxonomy): domain Eukaryota; kingdom Viridiplantae; phylum Streptophyta; class Magnoliopsida; order Lamiales; family Acanthaceae; genus Hygrophila; species Hygrophila difformis. Next base: position 35,239,524 of record JAOANR010000007.1, on the reverse strand, counting down.
AGAAATATAACAGCTCTACCGGAGCCTTCAATGCATTTTGTATTACCGCTTATAGTTTTCACTGCGGTCTTTTCCAATTTTAAATTGGAGAAATAACTTTTGCTTTTCAAAATACTATGCGTTGTTGCACTGTCAATGAGGCAGATATCATCTCCGACTTTTGAATTTCCAGCATCCATTTCTTTACAAGAATATAAGAAGGTTATTAAACATCAGTAATATAAATATTGTTAATGCAAAACATATGTGTATTATACATGGATAATAAAAGGGAAGTACAAGATATCATTATTTATATTAAACAGGAATTATAAAAGACAAGTACAAAATATATATAGCTATATAATATATTACTCCCTCCGTCCCACGAATTGTGGCTCATATTCCTCTTTGGGTTGTCCCATGAATTGTGGTCAATTTCCCTTTTTAGATAAATTTAATTAATATAAATATGATTAGAATCTTAATGATTTATAAATCCCATTAAAAGTAATTACTTTTACTATCCTGCACAACTCCCAATACACTTTTATTTTTCTACACAAAGTCCCTTGCATTTCTTAAATTATTCATATTTTAAAATTGGTACAAATAAAAATTATATAAAATATATATTCTAAATCTAGACGTCTAGACGATTTTAATAAGACCACACTTGAATATTTTTCTCTAATTAAATCATTACAATAATATTTTGTCAAAGTTAAACAATAAAGAAAGTCAAAATTCATTAAAATTTTAAATACAAATACCCACATCACTTTAACCACTAAAACCCACCACATAAATTACCGTGCCCAAAAGAAACGAGCCACCATTCGGGGGACGGATGGAGTATTTATTAGAAGTATCTGGCTCAACAAAATCATCAGCGTCCAGGTGCGTGATATTATCATTTAATATATCATCATATGTATCATCGTGGGCATTATGGTGTGCTTCAACACCTGGTCTTTCTTTTCGTCTCGAGGCCTGATACAGTTCAGCTAGGTGTTTAGCTGTGTGGCATGTTTGAGCTATATGGCCTTTAATTCCACAACGATCACAAATTTCATCATTTTGTTTGTGCTTTCTTGTATAATTTCTTTGTTGTGGTTTGTAAGGCTTTCTGGTATCATATCTGCGATTTTGCTCAAATCGAGGCTTATTTCGATAATTATTTTGACGAGATGATTCACCTCTGCCTCGATTGTGATACCGATTTTGGCCACGATCATCATTTTGATTTTTAAAGTGCCCACGATCATGCACATATTTTGATGATTGAGTCGTGTTCACCTCAGGGAACGGTTTTGCACCTGCGGGCCTAGATTCATGATTTTTCAACAGCAATAGGCTGTTTTGTTCGGCCAATAATAAGCAGGTGATAAGATCAGAATATATTTGAAAGCCTTTTTGACGGTATTGCTCACTCAATATTGAGTTTTTAGCATGAAACGTAGAATACGTTTTTTCAAGCATTTGTTCCTCAGAAATCTTTTGCCCACATAATTCCAATTGGGCTGTAATTTTGAACACATCGGAATTATATTCCCGGACTGTTTTGAAGTCTTGAAGTCTCAGGTTTGTCAAGTCATCAAGGGCTTTTGGAAGCACCGTCTTTTTAAGATTATCATATCTTTCTTTCAACTTTTCCCACAACGCCAGTGGGGATTCCACAGTCACGTACTCTATTTTAAGTGCCTCTTCGATATGATGGCACAAGAAAATCATGGCTTTTGCCTGATTTTGATGGCTAGGATTTTTCCCTTCGGCAATAGTATCTTCCAGACCCATTGAAGTAAGATGCATTTTCACATCTCGGCCCAGGACATATAATTGCTTCCTTCAATGGTTAAGGGAGCAAATTCCTGCTTTGCAAGGTTAGCCATAATCTTATTGAAAGATTTGGAATAAGAAATTATACCTCAAATTCTAGTAACTCGGGCAGAGTCTCCTCGTGCTGATAACGTGTTGTATATATAATAATTATATATGATAATACCGGGTAGAATATATGTATAGCTAGTGTGTATGAGTATATATATATAATATAACAACATTTATGACATGCAGTGAAATAAATGAAAGTTGGCAACTAATATGACAACGGGAGAGAGAGTGAGAGAAAGTGAGCAAAATGTTTGGAAAGAATTGTGCTTGAATTTTTAATGTGTACTATATCATCAAATACAGGTACATATTTATAAACTTCTGAAGCATTAGGTAGAAGACCTCAATTTTCCTTTCTCTATTCCATTTCATTTGGTTCATTTTTCCTGCGTCCAACTTTTCTGCCGCTCACTTGTATGACCAACTATCATCAATATGAGGCGTGGAGTTTGGTAGACATCAATTCGCGTAGAACAAATTTTTTCTTCTTCTTTTTTTTTTATCTCTTTTTAGTATTTTCCATTTAAATTAAATTTATTAATAATATAAGTTTTTGTATTGAGACTTGCAAAGCTAAAATTTTTATTTTTTGAGATGCATAGTCACCTAAAACGGATGTCCATGTCACAAAGTAGGGATAGTATATCGGATTTGTCGGGCCCAATATCTGAACCGAAAGTTTTTTCAAACCCAGAACCCAAACGAGAATCATCTTTGGACCCGAACAGAACTGACCCGCGAAGACCCGTTTCCCTTTAACAAATTTGTGAATTCTTTGTTTTCAAATAATTTAATTTTCTTATTCAATATTAGTTTGATAGTTCGATTCCGCAGCAATCCCCATATCCTCCTTTTTTACCTCTTTGTAATTTTTGTTGTATAAACTCTAACCACTCTTTGTAATTTTTGTTGTATAAACTCTAACCACCATTTATCTGGCTAATGAATTCGCAAAAACAATAATTAAATTTTGTCAGTCTCAAAATTATTCACACTTACTTGCATAAAACATTTATTAAATTGTCCTTTTCTTTTTTATTATTCCCTCCGTCCCACTCCAATTGTCTTGTTACTGTTGGGCACGGGAATTAAGGTAGAGTTGGTTTGTGAGTATATGGTGGGGTCCACATAGTTGTTGGAGGGGAAAATTATTTCTATTTATAGAAAGAAGACATTTGTAATGGGACATCCAAAAATAGTAAGTAGGACATTTGAAATGGGACGGATGGAGTAGAAAACTTCTGAAAACAAACTGTATCAGAAGCTTTATTCAAACCATCTTTTCTTTAGTATGCTAGACTCTATCCATAAAAATAATCTTTTGATTATTTTAACTTAATTTTTAGAGTTTCTACAAATTCTAAACAAAATCCACAACATGCAAAATAACGTTGAATTTACTCTGCAAAGTGTACCAAAAACTAGATCCCTAAATGCAATAATCAAACATTTAAAATAAATAAATATAAAAAAATTTCTAGTTCCTATTATGTCCCAGAGTACCTCCTATTGAGAAACTTATGTGTAAAAATGCACGGAATAAAATTATACTACCAAACAACATAATAAACCATTAAGTCACCATTGTTATCCAAACAACGAAAGGGAACAATAGACAATAATAAGCTACAAAACAAGACTCTAGTACAGGGAATGTAACCCAAAATTATTCAGAGTTTCCCTAAATTCAACAACACACTTCAATTCGACAAAATATCCAAACTCCCTTCAAACCTTTTCTGCAGGAATTGGGTGTAGCCTCCTCCTCAGTTCCCAGACTGCCGCAACTCTGGACGAACGAAATCTGCATCTGGAGGGACTGAGATGTCGACAGTCGGCCTCAATTGAGCACATACTTCAATTGCACCGTGGACAGGATCTGACAGAAAGTTGCTGATTAGGTCCTGGTTGATTGGGGCGCCACTATCGACTGCCACCAGAGCCTGCTGGGAGATGATGTAGTCAAATCTTGGCGCCCACTTTCTTGATCCCAAACGAGCAGTTGTCGAACAGTTATCAACCATGAAGGATACACCACGAGCATGCATGAAAGGATTCAGCGAATCCACAGCCTCAATCACACTCTCGTTGATAATCTCAGAGTACGAATGACCTTTCTTCCTCAATATCTCAATCTGCAGGGCATGTAAAGAACATAACCAAAACTGTTTTGAGCGTAAATTTAACGTCGAGAAAAGAAACAAAAACTCACCTGGGCCATCATCAATGCCACAAAGACACCGGCAGTGAAGGGATATAGAGGTCCCAGGTCACCTGCTGGACGAACTGCTCTAACCCGCTCACCGACTTTCCACATCCGTGTTTGATCGATTTTGCCCATGGGGAAAGCAGGCAATCCCTCCTTTTCCTGTACAGTAAAAGAAACATCTATAAGTAAAATTAGAGATATCAGGCAATCAACTTAGATGAAAGGTTGGCTTACATAAAAGCGGCGACCAGCCAAGACAACACTCCTTATCTCACTCCCACTTGCTACATCTTCGTAGCACTCGTACAGGATGTCCATGCAGGGATAATAAGAAGCACTATATGCCGCCTCAAAGTCTCTTTTGCCTTCTTCGCTCAAAGCATTGTACACAGCCAGCATACCCTGTCAAGAAATCGGAAGTTAATATGAACAATTTGAAACTAGAAAACAATGGCACTGGCAAGTAAACAAATAGGAAACTCCGTATGCCCGTATAGCCTTACCTTCGTTGAAATGGTTTTTGATATTATTCCAGTAATGCTCTCCACAGTGTTCTTATAAGCAGAATCTTCATCCATTCCATTTTCGGTGTACCTTCTGAATAAGCATTCAACAACGCCATGCACAGCTCCAAGTAAAATGCCTGTAAATTGAGTTACATTAATCAAAGCCCCGCAAGTTGACAAGATAAAAGAGTATAAATTTTCAGAGATGCTGACCTCGCTCTCCGAAAATATCACTCTTGTACTCCTGTTCAAGAGTTGTGGCAAATGTGAAGGGTGAGCCGAGAGCAACTGACCACCCAAGGGCCACATCGGTAGCTCGGCCATCAACATCCTATGTAAAATGCAGGCACCCATCAAAAATCCGGATATGGTACATATGAAGCCAATAGCCCCAAAAGAAATTTATAAAAGCATAAACCTAATTAAGAAGTGCACAAGGAGCCACACACCTGATGGACTGCAAAGCTTGCATTAATTCCAGCGCCATTGACTTCTTTCCCTTGAACATATAGCCTTCTCACAGAAGGCCCCATTCCCTTGGGACATACAGCTACAACGCTAATGTTTTTGGGGAAGTCGAGACCCATGGACTGCAAATGGCCCAACAAGAACCCATGGGAGAGACCGAGTATGCTATTTGGCTTCATGTAGGAGAATATTTTCTCATAATTATCAGCCTGCAGAGGCCGGTCAGTTAACAACATTGAAGTGTAACCAAAAAGAAAAACAGAATGGAAGTCAAAACTGGCATTCAAAGTATCATTCATAATTTAAAAGAAATTAAATGCCATACTTATGCAAACATCACTATGAAGATAGCATAGGTCCAACAAAAAAATCAACAAAAAGATAATTAATTTTAGGATTTATTTATCATTCAAACGCTCAATAAGTGTCCAAGAAATATCGCTCCATGATCAGTTGTGCAGAGATAAGAAGGATGCAATTAACAAAATAAAATGAAACAAATTTACACCTGAGCAGCATCTGATATCAAAAGCAGCACCAAATCACTTCCGGATACAGTCTCCCATATGTCACCTAGGGTCCCATTTTCTTCCGAAAATCCAGCATTGCGGGCCTCAGCAAATGAACTGGAACCCTTCCTCAAACCAATCTGCAGTCACAAGCGAAGCATGTCACAAGCAAGTCTAAGCAACGAATGTCACATAAAATCAAAAAAATGTTGCATCATAACTATATACAGCTAATATCATTTAGGGACTGGAAGATTATAAAGGAATTACCTTGACCACGATATCAGATTTTATTTCAGCAAGAGAATCCCTTAAATTCTGAGCTTGAGCGGGTCCCTGTTCAAAACCAGAAAATTCCATCACGAAAGAAACTATAAACTGTAACTGAAAACAATTCTAGGACTTTGGAAGCAAGAAATGAAAAGTCACCACAGTAACACACACTATCAAATTGAAAATGCCAATAGAGGATAGAGGAAATATACTCGTTACGGAGAAACAGATGGATTATAAGCAAAAAGAAATAAACATAAATAAAACATTAAGCAAATGTTTTCAAAATATACCTGTGAGCCCCAGCCAATCACTCCAATCTGCTTTATGCCCTTAAATGCATCCGGTAACAATGTGAACAAATTTCTGCCTCCTCTTACAATGTACTACAACACAAAACAATCAGTGTTATTAATAACAAGGATAAACCTGAAATTCATCCCAAACATCGGGCAAGGGGAACACTCAGCTAATATTTACTTTAATGGAGCTTTCCAACCAGGAAATGGCTCAAATAATTTCAACAACTTGAAAATGTTTTAACCACCAGACAATGGTCAAGAACAACCACAATCCACATTGCTCTCAAAGCCATTTCTTAGCAGCATCACCACTATTGTAACATGCAAATGAAACCTTAAAAGAAACTAAAATAACAACTAGAGTTTATTAAACCATTCAAATAGAGGAGTGAAATGTTTCAGTCCATTTACCATCCCACTATGCAGTGAAACACCCACAAAAACATTTGTACCAAATTCATCCATTCAACTTAAATAGATTAGTATCACAAACACAAAACGAGGCCAAGTCAATCACATTAGGTCATCAAATTAAAAGTTAACGAAAAACCAGAATATATACCTCCTCGTGACCACCGAGGTTAACTTTCTCCTTAGTGAAGACCTTCGTGTCAAAATCCAGCGACGTAGGGGACCTGACGGAGGGAGCGGACACCATACGAGCCCCCAGAGCAGAGCCGGAGGCAGGAGACAGCGCTCGCGTGAGAAGGGCAGCGCGGAGGTGGTTAAACGAGGGGGATGACGAAGAGAGGAAGGCCAAGGAACGCGATGAAGCCGCAAGTGAGTGGCGATTCAGCTTGTATGAAGAAGCTGCGGCGTTTGTAGCAGAGAATGAGGCTGGGGCGGCGGCCGCCATTGGTGTGTCGGCACTGCAGAAATGGTGTAAGAAGAGAGGGTTTTGAAAGGAAATGAGGAAATTAGGCAACGATTGTCGATGAATATATATCACTCATACTATTTCACACAATATTAAATGATACAGCTTAGGTCGGGACCATCGGCATGGATTGCCGGTAAGGACCATTCCATGTTGTTTAATTGTGGAATATGGATGTTGAAATTTGTTATTGTTTAATTTGAAAGTTTGAACATTTGAGTGTCAGGTTTTGTTTTGTTAAAATACTCCTTCAGTTCAATTCATTACATTTTCACTTTTATATTATTTGTTAATTTTTTTAAGTGAATATCAGGATATCCCTGACCTCATTGAATTCAAAACTAATCCATTGAGAATCGGGTGGCATTGAAGGGTTGTCTCTGCCAAAGTAGAATTCTTCATACACAAAAGCTCAGATATTGTTTGTTAATTAATGTTGACCTAGTGTCATTGCAATTATTATATTATTATTATATAATTAAATATTATAGTATATAATTATACAATTAAATAAAAATAGTTAAGTGAATTTTGTTAGCTTTCTCTAATTAGAATATACTACAATTTATATAATTTTTATAACTTATCTATTTTAAGATATTAAACAATTAGTTGATTTATAATATATTTTAATCATAACATTAATTTTTTTTTTCATATGCTTTGTGTACTTCTGTTTCTATGAAGTCCCACGTCTTTCCCTTAAACACATAATCTAATGCACATTTTTAATTATTACTACAAAATTGTGTATAAGTAAAAATTATAAAAAAAACAATATATTTTAAATCTATAAAATTAGACAAATCTAATAAAACCACATTTAGTCTATATATTTTCTTTTCTTAGAACTATAATAAAAATTCAGTTGAATAATCATTACTGACAAAAGTCCAACCATGTCACTTCTATAAAAAACATATGAAGTATGCACCGATGCTAGCTTTAAAAATTGTGAAAGTATCAAGGATGAGTTTTGAATGTAATTATATTATTGTTCATCAATGAGCTGCGGTCACCAATTAGGCTATGGTGAATATATGGTTATGGTGTAATAATTTCTTGGCTCTCCTACGAGCAATATATGTTTTCTATTTTCACATTGTCAATGATGTAATTTCCTCGTTTTAGGCTGCGTTTTGTGAACAAACGCTAGCGATTAGCGTTTAACTTTTAAAATTCATATTAAAAATAACATAAAATCCTATATATAGTAAACACTAATTACAGTAACTGTCAAATTTTAATGTCTAATATCTAAACTCTGAATGTTCATCTCCTCCAACTTTTAGCTTTCTAAACTCTAATTTAAAATTGCAGTATCAAACACCATTATTCAAACTTAAAACTATTTTCCATTATTAATTTCAAACTCCAAACTCCAGACATTAAACTCTAATTATTTCCCGAACATACTTTTAGTGAGCTATGGTCTCCATTGCGAGTTAATGTTGCATGTAAAATTCCAATACTCCGGCGGATTATGATTTTATGCTTTAATTCAAACCATTATTGGGGATATTTCAAACCATAATTGATGGGGCTCTGACAGCTTAAGTCAAGGTCTCGGATTCGAGTATTTATGTATGTAGAATTCTGCTTTAGGAGAGACAACTCTTCAATGTCTACCCGATCATCGAGGAATTAGTCTTGGTCCAATGAGCCCCATGCATACTCTGGTATTTCACCTAAAAATTACGGCTCAATATCTATTTTTTTAAAAAAATAATTATTCTTTTATGTAAATTAATACTTCCCCGTTTTCTAAAATTGTAACGAATCCACAATGCACGTAGTCCAATATATATTTTTAACCATTAATAACTCAAGTTCGGTACAAGTAAAAATTCTAAAAGTTTGATATTTAAAAACTATTCGACGAGACGAATCTAATAAGATCCCACTTGGCTATATTTTAACTTGTATAACTATGATAAAACTTTTTTTTTTCGGTAATAAGGGAGGGCCTAAGCCTTTTCATTCGAGAATTTGTCGGGGATTATACAATCCATTACAATCACTATCAAAGCGGAATGAATACAATCGGGAGGCCTAGTAAAGTGTTGCACACCCCAAAGGATGGTATTGTCTCGCAGAAGAAGATCTGCAACCTTATTAGCTTCTCTGGGGACCCATTGTAGCTTCACCTCCCAACTCCAACTTAGCATAGCATTGATCCTAGAAAGAATGTGGTAGTAAGGCCCAAAGCTGGTTGAATTCACATGAATGAGTTCCAGAAGTTGTTGGCAATTAGTTTCAACTTCAATCTTAGGAATATTCATCTCCCATGCTAATTGAAGACTCAATAGGACTCCCCAAGCTTCTGCATGAAGTATGTCTTTGGTTCCTCCTTTAGATCGGACACCACCCATCCACTGTCCATGATTATTCCTGATGACACCTCCAGCCATACTGAAGTTTCTGCATGATCGGCCATCACAATTGGCCTTAGCCCAACCAAGAGGGGGTTTAATCCATTTGACATTGGTGATGCGCCAAGACTTGAGCCCGTGTGATTGAAGTACAGCACGAGCGGTATAACTATGATAAAATTTTAAGTCAAAGTATATGTGTGAACAGTGTCAAAATTCCAAATGTTACAATAATAAGAAAACGGAGGGAGTACTTATTAATATATATTCTGACATTGGGCCTCCTTTTATCCCGAAAAAAATATTATATATTGTTTTTGCTCTAGTAATCAAGTTCCCCAAGTCTAATCTTCTGGTTGGGGTTCGATTTCCCACACAATTTCCTATCACTCTTCTTTATTTATCCCTTTGTAATTTGTGTAGTTTGGACTCCTGCAATCATTTGTCGACACCCGAATGTTAATTTTTAAAAAAAACATACACATACATCTATATATATATATATATATTTGTGTTCGTGTAGTATATTACCTTGACTTATAGTGATATATTATTTTTTTTAATTTAAACAAAGCCTATGTTCGGAAAATAATTAGAGTTTTGAGTTTAAAAATTAGAGTTAGTGGTAAAAAAATGATTTTCAATTGAGATAGTTTTGAGTAATAATATTTATGTTAGAGTTTAAACTTAGAGTTTACAAATTGGAGGTTGAAAAGTTAAACCAGGTTTTTAGAGCTTAGACATTACCACTGAAAAGTTAAACCAGATTTTTAGCAATTACTGAAATTAATGTTTATTATAATATCTTATTTTAAACTATTTTTAATATATATTTTAAAAGGTAAATGCTAAACATAGCTTTTGCTCCTAATGCAGACAACATGTTTATATTGATTGAAATATGGATATTTTCATAATTATTTATTTATTTTAATTAACATATAAATCATTGAAAAGGCAATTCTTACTGAATTTAAAGTCTTTATTTTTTAATTACTATAAATTAATATTATTTATATATATTAAAATTTCTTTAAATTAATAAAATTTCATGGTCCCAACAATTTTTTTTAGGACCCATTAAAGGCCTGGGAAATTAAAAAGGGGTGATGAGGGTCATGGCACATAAATTACAAAGGGAACAAATGGGATGAATATGGGGTCGGATATAGATTCGAACCCCCAACCTATAAGTTGGGAGTTAGGGAACTTAATAATATTAATTTATATTAATCGTTAAAAATGTATATCAACATACGTGATGGATGGGTCCGTAACAAGAAGTAGTGAGACGGAGGAAGCACTATATTTAACGATACGTGGGGCAGCGTAGTAACAGTTGGTAGCCCTTCACAAATTAACAATAATATACATCACATGCATACACCCTTCCCAAGTGTGAAGAGTTATGAGACTCGGGGACCACTCAGTTGCTCGTGTGGTTACAATTGTTTAATTTATGTGCTAAGTTGTGAAATTTGAATGGCATGGATTTTAATTAATTTCATGAATAGTGTAATTTATGGACTTCCTTTTTTTTTTTTAGGTGAATAGCAGGGTATCCTCAGGCCTCATTGGACCCAAAACTAATCCTCGAGGATCGAGTGTACATTAAAGGGTTGCCTCTCCCAAAGCATAATTCTGCATACACACAGCCTCGAAGATAGTGTAATTTATGGACTTCTTGATGAGTTTTGACAATAGAACCAATTTAATTTATTAAAGGAAAAACCTGGTGAATATTTGGGTTGTCAAGTTGGGTTGTTTAACTTATGTAGCTTGTTTAATTTACGCAATGTCTTGTTTAAGTTTATTTTGATTTTTTTAAAGAAATATTTGGTTTGTATTATAAGAAAAATTATTCAGATAACCACAAGGTTTATAGTACAACTTTACCATACAACGCAGCCCACATCACATCTGTTGAAGCTATTTTTCATGAAAATAAGGTATGAAATCATAACAGTTTTCAAATGTTAGAAATCATTATAATACAAAATCGAAGATATGAAGCCTCACAACATGTATTTTACATTTGCCAGGCATAAGATTTCAGTTCTCAATTCCAAAGGTCTTCATTAAATTAAGGGAAAATAACCATTTTCGTTCTTTACGTATTTGCTTTATACCAACTCGATCATTTTCGATATTCTCACGCAATCTAGTCCTCCATGTTTCTTAATTTAAGCCAAATTAGTCATTTTCATCATTTAAGTGGTTAATTATCCACCTGGGTTTCCCAACCTCTCATTTTGTTTCAAGACCTTTTGAAGAAATAAAGCATATCAGCAACGCGTCAATTGAAGCAGCATTTGGTGAGTTTATGTTGTTCATAATCATGATTTTCAATATACAACGTGTGCGTGTGGGAAACAAAGGCGCAGATTTGTTCCAACTTGGTAAACTGTATAAATCGATAGGGTATATATGCCTATTGTTCGTTCTGTTTATTGTTCCCAGAGTCGAATCATGATCATTTTGAAGGCGGGGAAGGCTTTAAGTCTTGGAATAAAAAGATTAAATATTCATGATGATTCAAATTCTCATTTTAATTGTTGGGATATTATATGATAAGGTTGTGCAGATGCTCATTGTTCCTCATTGTGCAGTTGCCACTTAAGCGTACTTGTGGGGTTAATGTGTTTAACATTACTAACCTACTTGCTATGTCGGACTAAGTATCATTTAGGGGGGTTGGGATGTTTTTGGCTACTATTAAGCATGTTATGGGATGAATTTGTATAATTCAAAATTATGGGATGGAATAGGAAACGTTTCCAAAGTTAGGGAACTATTTGGGTTATTTTTCCCCTAAAGAAGTATTAGGGTCAATGTTTGACCGTCCAGTCAGTGCATACTCATCGCCCAGTGGACAATTTATTTAATCTTGATCACTAATAACCCTCCACGTCAGCATTAGAGATCATTAAAGCATCAAGAGATAAAATTGAAGGTAATTAGTAAAGTTGTGGCATCAAATTAGAAATTCAAAATTAAAGAAAATAATGCAAAATACTTTTATTAATTTCACAATTGGTTTGTCATACATTTTGATTAGCAAATTGAAGAACTTAATCAAATTATGTGGGTTTACATTCTATTGCTTTTTTAATTCCTCAAACCTTGAAGATCTTAAAGTACTTCAGTTGTTTCTCTTTGATCCTTTAGAAGTCTCTATAGTGTTCTGCTGCCAAATAATTTTCGTCTCCGGAATGAGAAATCTCTAGAAGGAGAATGACCTAATTTTCCGTAGGCCGACCCATCATTATTGTCCAATCAACAGAGTGTATAACTAGAGCTTATGTGACACTGTTCTATTGGTCCACATGGCATCTTTTATGTTTCTTTTTTTTTTCTTTTTCTTGTGCCATTTCTCCAATGGTCTACAAGTAGGCCCGATTAAGAGCAAGTGAAATATGTGCTAATTTTACTTGAAGGATTAGGAACAAGTTAGGAACTATTAATAAACCCTAATAGGATATGAGGGCGTCTCCAGGGTTTTGGGGGGACACCCCCTTCCTTGGGACCCTTCCCCCTTCAGCGGATGTCTTGTCTTGCTAAGGGCGCTCTATTCGAGGGTCTGCACCCCCAGCCCGGCGAGCAAGACTCTTTGGGAGCATTCGCTCCTCTTAGGGAGTGTGAAGCTCTTCCCCACCTTTTTGTAGTCCGGGGGTGCACAAGGCCCCTAATTTATTTTATTTTATTAATAGTGTAATGAAACGAAAGAAGCTTATTCACTTTGTTGGACATGATAATTGGGGCCCTAGAATTTGGTAAATGATCTAAAATAAAATGAATTCTTCTCATGTGCTGTTTTAGGGCCCGTTTGGATTAACTTTTGAAAAAACCAGAAGCAGAAGTAAAAGCCAAAAGCAGGTAACTTTTGTGTTTGGATGGGATGTTTGAAAAGCAGTTTGTTTTCAAATATGTGTTTTGGATGTGTAAAGATGAAAAATGCTTTTAGAATGTTATAATTACCAAAAAATACATGCTACTTATGAGAACATTACATATTTATAGTGTAATTTAAATATATTAGTGGGGGCATTTAAGACTTTGCACACATTACTAGGTGCTTTTGGCTTCTAGTTTTTGGGGGAGTCCCTGGGCTGCTTCTCCCAGAAGCACTTTTGCAGCTTTTTGAGGTGCTTTTGCTTTTTTTGTAAAAAGCCAAATCAAACACTATTTTTCTATCAAAAGTGTTTGACAGAAGCAAAAGCCAAAAGCATCTTTGCAAAAGCCATTCCAAATGGGGCCTTAGTTTCTCACGTTTGTTCTCTGCCATTTGAAACGATGCCATCTATAAAGCTGTTCAAATATCTTCGAATTGCCGAGTTGCTGGCGATCTCCCCAGGCATCTTCTCGCCATTGTTGTATCTCCAGCGGGTAGCAACAATCTTCTGTGTTGGCATCTTCTTCGCAATCTATTCCATTATCTTTGTTACGACCATTATTCTGCTTTCACACACTTATCTATCTTCCACAATCTTCGTCGATTTTTTTCCCCCGGGTTCTGATCAAATGTTAGTTTGTTTTTATTTGGCACACATTGTTAGATTTGGTATTTTTTTTGTTCATTCATGCTCCCTTTTTATCTTAGGCTTGACTCTATTTTGCTTATTAATAATTGCAGGAATTTCGGGCAATTAGTTTAATTTGATTTAGTTTAGAATAAAACAACTGGAGCCCTCTCCAAAAACCTTTCTTAGTTGCTTCATTCTTTGTCTTTATTTCTAATTTTCTAGTATTTATTATCTTAGAAATTTGTT